>JARUPZ010000018.1:8731072-9088293 GCA_031213475.1 Nereocystis luetkeana
TGCTTCCCTGTATAGTGCCGGTATGCGCCAGCCAAGAATACCCGCACTATATATAGCGGCAACCGGCACTATACACTCCATACACTAACTACCACACTGATTATTGTCTTCTGTGCCAAGCGAGTCCCGCGGGCACTATAGCGGGCAACCGGCACTATAGAGGGCCTGGCACTGCTATATGCCACTTTGGCCCGAAAACGTGAGGACGCTCGCCTCGATAGTAGGGGACACTATTTTTTGGCTTTGTAGCTGTTCTCGGTTGAGGGGCCCTCAAGCGAGCGGCAACTATCGGCTTGTAGGATATGCCCACTACAGTAGTAGTAGTAGTAGTAGTAGTAGTATATTTGTTTCAGGGCTATGTAACTATGTACCATGGTAGCTCACAGACGTTGCGCGAACAAACTTCTTCGAAGTAGTCATGTTTCGGGTGAGAGTATTGAGCTCCTCATGAGGAGAAGCCCAGAAAGTAAGCCACCACCCCTATAAGGCACCACCCCTATAAGCCACCACCCCTGTAAGGCACCACCTCCATAAGCCACCAACCCTACAAGGTACCACCCCTTGGAGGCACCACCCCTATAAGCCACCACGCCTATAAGGCACCCCCCCTATAAGGCACCACCCCTATAAGGCACCACCCCTATAAGCCACCGCCCCTATAACCCACCACCCCTATAAGGCACGACTCCTATAAGGCACCACCCCTTTAAGGCACCACCCCTATAAGGCACCACCCCTATAAGGCACCACCCCCATAAGGCACCACCCTCATAAGGCACCACCCCTATAAGCCACCACCCCTATAAGGCACAACTCCTATATGCCACCACCCCTATAAGCCACCGCCCCTATAAGCCACCACCCCTATAAGGCACCACCCCTATAAGGCACCACCCCTATAAGGCAACCACCCCTATAAGGCACCACCCCTATAAGGCACCCCCCCTATAAGGCACCACCCCTATATGGCACCACCCCTCACGGGACACTACTCGTTTATTTCCAGAGTGGTATCCACCTTCTCAAGGTCTGCTCAGTTTTAGTGTGTGTCCGTCACAACAAACGTTTTTTTCCGCCCATCGCTATTCAGTAGACCCGATGCCTGTGCTGGTTTTTGACCATCCTAAGAGAGAGACAAGCTCTGGGGTGACAAACCGCAAGACGGCGAAATATATCGCACAATCTGTAGCTATCGTGATGGTGGCGGTGGTGGTGGGCATGGTGGGTGTGGTGGTGGTGATGGTGCACAAAGACGATGAGGTTGGCGGTAAGGACGATGACGATGATGACAACAACGGCGGACCGCCTGATTTCACGTCGACAGGAAAAAAAAAAACGGACGAATACGAGGGGGGTATGATGGAAAGGTGAACACGGTGTATCGGGGATGTCTCTCCAAACGCAAACTCCTGTTTGGTAGGTGAAGCAGACGTTGTAAGACAGCCGGCCCTCCCCCCCTCCTCTCTGCGTGCACGTGTGCCTGGTAGCGCTCTGGTAGCCGGTGACACGCTCGAATCGAGCAAGTTTCCGAGTAGTCCTGCGACGCCTGCTTCGTTAGCTGTGTCGGACGCTATTGTTCGTACCTTTGTTCTCCAGATCGCGGCTCCTAGTATTTGATATTGTGCGTTGGAATGGAGCACCCCCCCCCCCCTCCCCCCCCGATACTCCCGGGTCAACGACGCCTTGCCGTCGATACACCACCGAAGACATGCAAAAGTATTAAACGTGAACCCCCCCCCCCCCCCCCTCCTCTCCTCCCTCCTCTCCCCCCCCCTTCTCCCCCTCCCTCCTTCCCCCCTCCCTCCCTCCCTCCTTTCTCCCCTCCTCCCCTTTCCCCCTCCCTCTCTCCCCCCGCCTCCTTCCCCTCTTCCCTCGTCTCCTTTCCTCATCCCTCTTTTCCCCTCCCTCCCTCCCTCCCTCCCTCCATCCCTCCCTCCCTTCCTCCCTCCATCCCTCCCTCCCTCTCCCACCTCCCTCTCCGACCTCCCCCCCCCGCCCCGCCCCCCGTCTTCCCTACCTCTACATGACCGGTTTGCGTGGCTTGTTTTTGTTGTTGTAGGCGAAGCTCCTCTACCCAGACGTCCCGATCGAGTGCGTGCTGTCGGTGGGCACTGGCTACTACGTGCCTACGCCGAGCAGTGCGGGGATGAGCTGGGGCACCGTCATCAACCAGCTCATCAATAGCGCCACGGTATGTACGGCTGTCATACGCACGAAGGTGGCTTTATAGATTTTTTCTGCTTCTTTTTCTCGTCCCATCCGTTGTTTTCGCCTGTAGCTATTCTGCCCTTTCCCCAATTGGCGTACATCAGATACGGGGTCACGGGGTCACTTACATAGCAGGCTATTCTCCTCTCCCTCCCCCCGCCAGTTATACACCTGGTATGTACACATTGTGTAGATGGGTTGGGTTGGCGTCGGTTGTCGACGACGCTGTGATACACGCCTACCACTGTGTGAGCTAGGCAAACGGGGGCGCCGTTTTTTGTTTTTTTTTTGTTTCGGCAGTCACCGTGGCTGGCGGTCGGTTTAGATCGTTTGTGCCGGGTGGAACGACCGTATCACGTAGCTTGTACATGGCAAAGCACCCAGGAGGAAGTTACATAGTGTGCCCATTGCCGTCTGTGGAAGTGGAAGACTCACCAATTAATTCGACTCTTGTCATCCATCCGTAAGAAAGCCCGCCTCACAAGCAAGGCGTAGCAGGAGGCAGGTCATCCTTCATGCGACTCGCCGAACACCTCACGGCGCTTCGCGCTCGGCGCATGCAATGTCGGCCTGGTCGGTGAAAACCCGACGTGCTCCGTCCCGGCGTTGTAGAGATGCTAGGGTCTATGTTTGTATTATATGGCTGCGGCAGACTTCAGTATAGCCCCCCTCCCCCCCCCCCCCCTCCTCAGGTCATAATGCCTACGGCCATGCATGACAAAATGATAATGAGTACCCCCCCCCCCTCCTCCTCAGGAAGGGGATACGATACAGCAAAAACTTACAAATGTGATGTATCGAAAAAACGTAATGATCGCTCAAAAGTTGAGGTGTCTCTGTCAGGGGTATATACAGTAATAAAACGGCGCTCCGTCTCGAAAGGGATGCGTGGTCAATGGTCAAAACTGACTACAGTAAGCCAAGCAACAAATGAGTACGCCCCCCCGCCCCCCCCCCTCTCTCTCTGCCCGCGCGTCGCGTCGTTCCTTCCCAGGATACCGAGGGCATCGACTCTATGATGAAGACGTTCTTGCCTCGCAATCAGTACTTCCGTTTCAACCCTTCGATCCCGACCTTCGAGATCGACGAGATTAGGTGACTATGACCACCATCAAGAGATGAAAATGACGAGAAAAAACATGGAGGTCGGCGGGTCGCACGCACAGTGAAACTTGAGTCGCCGTGTAGATTCTGCAGACCCGTAACCCCCCCCCCCACTCCCCCCGCCCTCCCATGCCATACGACTACGGCCATGCATGAGATCGAGTACCCCCCCCTCCCTCACCTTGTGCGATGAGTTGTTTTTCCGAGCATGCCGATAGGCTATCGGAGGGGAGGAAATGGGTCTTATCCCCTGGGTCTCGCCCTGGTGACAACAAGGGGAGCGATGGGGTGATGCAATTGCTTGACGTTGCGGTTGCGCAATAGCATGCCCACCCCGGCAAATATGTCATAACTACGTGTGCTTGACATTAAGGCAGATGTATACACCAACCCCCCCCCCCCGCTCGTACCAGTAGGAAATACTCCCTGTAACCTCAAGGCAGATGTACAGTCGCCTGTTAAATATCTCCCTGACCCTGCTCTCCTCCGTAATCCCTACCCCCCCCCCCCCCCCCCCCCCCCCGCGCGCCCACCTGCAAGCAATGCTTGTCTGGTCGGTGAAAGCCCGACGTGCTCCGTCCCAGCATTGTAGGGGTGCGAGGATCTATGGTCATACCACTACGGCCATGCATGACCGGAGTACACCCCCCTGCCCCCCCCCCCCCCCCCCCCGTCTCTCCTTGTACCGATAGACCGGAGCGGCTTGATGAGCTGAAGCAGCTGGCGAAGGAGTACGTCGAGCGTCCCGAGGTGAAGGCGAAGGCCGAGGAGCTTCGCCGGGTGCTTCGCGGCGACACCAACTCCGGCTGGCCCTCTGTCGGCGGGGGCGGCGGGATTTTCCCCTTTCCGTTGCCGGAGGACGCCAACAACCCGCCGTTTTGGCCTGAGACTCCAGACGACGACCACGAGTACAACGACGGTACGAGCCGAGGGTGAGCGTGTTGGTTCGACACGCTCAGGAGTCCAGGATTAAGCGTTTGGTTCGACGCACTAACGTGTCCAGGGTAAGCGTTGTCTCGACAGAACCCGAGGGACTTTGAGAGAGCTACGTACGGTAGGTGCGTGCAGGCGATCGACGGCGACCGTACGAGCCCACCTCTCTTTGTCCCGAAAAAATATCGACCGTTTTTGCATTGGTGTTAATCCAACCGGCCCCTACTTTCAACGACAAGGATCATTGGGTACGCGTTGTTTTCTTCAGATGCAGGGACATAGGGAAGGCGTCTTTTTTACTCGGGAGGCCGGGTCGGTGCTCGCAGGGATAGGTTAGGCGTGTTTGACTGGGGGGGGGGGGAGGTTGGTGCGCGTAGGGAGAGTGGAAAGGCGTTTTGTGGGAGTGGGGGGGGGGGGGGGGGGGGGGAGGTGCGTGCAGAGATTGTGGGAAGGCGTTTGCGACTCGAGCAGGGCGGGGTTAGTGCGCTTGTGCTTAGACTCGTGCTCTGTGCCCGGCGGAGGCGGTTTCGAAGTCGCGGGTGGTGGTTGACCTGCTTGGATGTTGGCAATTTACGCGGTGGTGACATCTGACAGAGCGGGGTGAGGGCGAGAGAGAGAGCGAGAGAGAGAGAGAGAGATAAACGAGATAGTGCGCCCTTTTCAGGCTGTCTTGAGGACGGCGATTGCGGTGCAGTCGGATGCGATGCCCCTAACCGCGAGAGCGCGGTATGGCATGATGCAGCAACCTAGAAGGTGGCCGGTGCGATTCAAGTACCGAGCGTTCGCGCTGGATGTAAAAAGCTGGAGTGGAGGTTCCACCGGTATTTTCGGCTCTTTTTTACCCATGGTTTCCCTTCCCCTCCCTTCATCCGTTGTCCCGCGGGGTGGATGGGTGGGTGGCAGATTTGCGTCAAGGCTAGACCCCGAGTTTCTGCAATGATTGCACTTCTTGCGATGCCGTCGCTCACTCAGATAGGGGAAGGGGGTGGTAAATCACCTACACTCGAATAAGATGAGAAATTACATTGAGGAGTCCATACAGAAGACGGGAAGGGTTTATTTCAGATGGCAAATGCGAGTAGAAGGGGAACAAGACAAGAGACGGAGAGATCTGATCGGGTGTTAACAGTGGCGGCAGGAGGGAGGGCGGGGGGCGGGGGCGGGAGGCGTACTCATTTGTTGCTCCCTTTCGAGATGGAACACCGTTTCGAGACGGAACGGGGAGTTGAAATCTGCGCGTGCACCAGTGACGTGCCTGTATGTCGGAGCTCTTGCGCCTCGCGATGCGTGCTACTACAGTGAGGCAGGCCTGCAGTAATCAGAACCCCACGATGGACGCAGAACCAGGTATCCCTCTATGTTTACATTCACCATGTTTGGTTCTGATTGCTAGGCTCTGTGTATATGTGACACCTCAGAGCTTGCCCGTTCGAGAGATTGACACGTGGGAGGGAGCCCCGCAGCGAATGGAATGTAGGAGGATAACGGTCGGTCACCCACCAGCGAGCAGATGGCGGCAAAGGCTGATCGCCGGGTGGATCTAACCGGTCCGTCGTTTTTTTTTTTGGTATTTCGCTGGCTGTGCACCGGTCCGTCGGGCCATCGGTTGTTGTTACGCTAGGTTTAGCTATGGTCTGTCGGGCTATCGGTTGTAGCGCTGACTCCAAACAGTCCGTCAGACTTCGGTCGGTCGATACGCTGGTTGCGACCAGTCCGTCCGACGTTCGGTGTTTATACTGTGACTCTAACCAGTCCATTGCTCCTTTTTGGTGTTAGGCTTTTAGCCCTAGCGAGTCCTTCGAGGCTTTCGATTGTGGCGCTGGCCGTGAGCAGTGCATCGGACTTTCGGTTGTTACGCTAGGTCTCAGACAAGTCCATCGGATGTTGTTTGTCTTCGCTAGCTGTAACCAGTCCGAGGGACTTTCGGTTTCTACTCTGGCTCCAACCAGTCCATCGAATTTTGGTTGTTGCGCTACTACTGTAGCTCTATAACCATTGCATCGGATGTTTTTGTTTAGGCCGGCTGTAACTAGCCCGTCGGACTTTGAGTCGTTACTGGGGCGCTATTTAGTCCATCGGACTTTCGGTCTAGCAGGCTATCGGGCTGTCGTTGTTCACGCTGAATGTGACGAGTCCAGCGGGTATTCGGTTTATAGGCTGGCTGCTTCGGACTTTCGGTTGTTCCGCTAGCTCCATCCAATCCATCGGAATTTTTGCTGTCAGGCTGTGGCTGTAACCAATCCGTCGCAACTTGGGTCGCTGCTCTAGCTGTAGCTCTATAGCTCTATCCAGTCCATCGAACGTTGGATTGTTGCGCTATTGATAGCTTTAAGCAGTCCGTTAGACTATTGGTGGTTACTACTGTGGCTCTAATAAGTCCATCAGACGTTTGGTTGTTATGTATTGGCTTTAGCCAGTCTATCGGACTTTCGGTTGCTGTCGCTGGCTGTTGACCAGTACAAACGATTGTCGGTTTTTAGGCTCGATGTAGCCAATTTTAGGACTTTCCGTTGCTGCTGTAGCTCTCTCCAGTATATTGGGCTATTGATTCTTGCACCACTACTAGTAGCTCTACCCGGTCCATTAGATCTTCGGTTGTTATTGCTGTGGATGAAACCAGTCAATCAATCGGGGATTGACTGTTTCGCTGTTAGTATGTAGCTCTAACCAGTCCATTGGACTTTCGTTTGTTGCGCTAGCTCTACAACTAGCCTTTACTCTTAGAGTTACCTTCCTTGACAAAAGCAAGTACTGTCTGTGTGTTACCTTCTAGTATTTTATTTTAGGATTGATGTACATTTCGCTTCCGGTCTCTATGGGAGAGGCGGTGCGATCCACGATTTAGAGCGTAGATATTAGAGCGTGCAATGAAACCACCGAGCACGTGAAGGGTAGAGGGACCGGGGAGGGCTCGCTTTCGCCCGTCGCCTGCTTCGGAGGACCTTGGGGAGGGGAAGAGGAGGAAAAGGAGGAGGGGGAGGGAGAGGAAGCGAAAACGGAGAGGGGGGAAGAAGAAAAGAAAATGAGAAGAGCGAGAGGGAAGCGGAGGAGGAGGAGGAAGAGGAGGGGGCTGAGGAAGAGGAGGAAAAGGAGGAGACGAGGTCGAAGTGGTTGGGCATTACCAGCTCGGGCTGCGTGGCCGGCCGAGGTTTCGAGGGCTCCGTGCTCGCATTCTCCCGTGCGATGTCCGTTGCGACCACGACCACACGAGGTCGAGAGGCGGATGCATTTTGGTGGGTGTAGTGGCGGGTGGCGAAGTTTAGGCCTCTTCGGCGATGCTTTCGTTGAAGGTGCGCGGCGCTACAACCCACGGCTGCAGCATGTATTTCCAGGAGAGACAAAAAAAAAAGCGTCCAGCTGCATACATACTTACCTTGGTACCTGGTAAGATATACCCTTGTGTTGTACATACGCACGTGCCGTACGAGTAGGAGTCTGGGAAGATGAGGGTCAGGTTTTTGTGCGGATGCTTTTTCGACGTGGAGGCGTCTTGTGGAATGGGGCACAACACCTAAAAACCTTACATACCAGTATATGCAAGCGTAAGAATTGGGACAGCACTGTATATACCTCAACAGGAATGGGCATGGATTGCAGTAAGAATGGGCGCCTTACACCCCCGCGTGATCGCGTTAAACCCTTAGTTGGGCTGCACTCTTGTTTTGGGGACATATTACTTGGATTTGAGTGGAATTTAGGTTTCGGTAGGTACAGTGCAGTAGTTACCAACACGCTAGCGTCGCGGTCCTCTCCGATGAATGACCGCCCACAGCCTTCGAGGGCTGTCGATTGGTGTATACTATACCAGGGTGTGTATGTGTCTCTTTTCTTTTTTAGCTGGCTGCGGAGTGGGGTTTTGTTGCGAGAGTATAGCCCCGGTGTGTGTGCGTGCGTGCGTGCGTGCGTGCGATTTTCATCATGGTGATCATTATTTAAAATTCAGACAAGGAGGATAATAAATGGCGATTTGATTTCATGGTTTTCGGCCGAAAGTTTGAAGTATGACGCCCCCCCGGCACGCAGTAGTACTCTATACCATTGTATACCCCCGCCTTGTGACGAACAATATCCTACCAGCGTGTGTGTAAGGTATCCTACCAGCGTGTGTGTAAGGCTCTGTTTTGTTCGTTTTCCTCTACTGTAATTTTTCATGTGCTTGGTATTATTGAGCTCGCTTTTCCCGTAGGTCAAGAGATCGAGTCAAGCAAGCAACCACCGCTGCTCTTATCACTTGCACTACGCAGCGAAAAAAAAAGGTACCCCACACTATATCCGAGTGCTATGTCACCGAAACGATGGTTGCCGTTCTTCCTCACGCGACCGCGACACCCTCGTTTTTTCCAAGGATGAGCGCTTTCGAGGGTGTCTTCAGCACTCGATGGGGGCATCCCACGGACAACGCAACGCCTTAACTTCTCGTACAAAGCCTATTACGGGGGACCATAGTTAATAGGATCAAAGATGTGAGCAAAAAAAGGTAAATATATAGGTCTTTGTGTTGCCGTAGGTCCTGTTTACTTTGGTCCCCCGTAATAATATATCTGTGGGCTACACGTATATACTGATTGAGAAACACCCCTTGATACGTACGTGCTGGATTCTTCCCGAAGGTCGAGGTTTTCGTACATAGCAGTAGGTATGCTTTTTCGTCCAATCAGCAAGGGAGAGCGCGTGCGTATCGAAACGCTCGGAGGCTTGCTCATTTGTTTCTTGCGCGCGAGGAAGGAAGAAAAGCGTTGGTGGGGGGGGGGTGTGCCTTCCAGATAGCTGATAGGCGGCACGTATCTCGGACGGGTAACCCAACCAATCAAAGACCTATGCTACAGCAGATAGATCTCTCAGGGCAGATATAGTCCTGATCTGCAACGATCATAGGTCGTGTTGCCGTGTGGAATCCGGATGATCTGCAGGATCTCTTTATGGGGGGCCATAATAAATGGGACCAAATATTGTTGGTAAAAAAAAAGGAAATATACAGGCTGTTGGGTGTACCGTAGGTCCTATTTACATTGGTCCCCCGTTATAGCACATGTTTCTCGGGTTGGTGCTGCACTGTACTGATAGATCCTTGCAGAACATCGGCCTGGCGGCAGGTTAGGATCTACCGTGGAAGATTCGCCTAGATTGTGATAGTTCCCGATCGAGGTGTGCAATATTTATATTTGTAAATAGGGATTGTGCAGTTTGTTGTGACGATAGCTACAGGCACTTCCTTCCCCAGTTTACCGCGGTCATTTTATTATTTCATTGTCTTATGACTTGACAATGACATGCATGATTTGGTCCAGTTGTTGTGTGTAGCAGGGCCCCTCGATGATGTTTCTCTTGAACATCTCCAACAACGTTTCATCACCGTTGTTAAGGTGCAGCCGGGGCTAGCTGCTGTCCACGCCAAGCTTCTCACCCACGTGCTCGGTCTCTTGAACCACGCCCTCGGAGAGCATCGGCCAAAGAGACACTCCGAGACGCCGAGTTCGCTCCTGAGGGCCATCAAGCTGTGGTACATAGTGCCAGCACTGCTACACTCGCAGGACAGCCGCGTGAAGCGGCGCGAGAGATATTCGCATCCGTCGAACGTGGTGTGGCATCACGCTCATTCTCCCGTGGTTGATGAAGTACACCAGCCGAGCATCGACACGGCTCAGGGGCCCAACCTACGCACCCACAGACGCGGCTAAGTACGAGAAAGCGTCGTCAGCCTGTCGCCACTCGGGCGGGGTGTCAGTGGCAGCACGCGGTCTTCTCGCGGCACCCGGCGACGAGGTGACATGGGAGCGGGTGAAAGCCAAATTCCCGGGGGAAGACCGTGCCTCCATCTCCGAGCAGCGGTGGCAGCAAGCTCCACGGAACTGGAGGAAAGGAGTGTTCCCAACTGGCGTCCAGAGCAAGAGTTCGATTCGCAGGTGGCCCTCGACGTCATCAACGCCCGAAATGCGTTTTCAGGCGCGGGGTGTAACGGTCTACGCTTCTCACACCTGCTGTCGATCATCAGGACCGGGTTCGGTCGCGAGAAGTTTGGAGCTAGCATCGAGGCCTTTTGGAGGCAGATCTTCGACGACCCCGGTGCATTCCCGTCGGAATTCTGGCAGCTCTTCTTGCAGTCCAACCTCACTGCCTTGGGGGGAAAATGTCGCCCCGTATGTGTAGATATGGCATGGAGACGTCTTCTCGCAGCCGGGACTATGCGGCAGTGGCGGACACGGCTGGGAGAGATTAATCGTGAGGCAAGGCAGTTTGGGGTAGGGGTTCGAGGGGGGGTGGAGCAGGTAGCTCTCAGTTTGGGGTAGGGGTTCGAGGGGGGGTGGAGCAGGTAGCTCTACGCGCCCGCGTGCACCATGAGGCAAGAAACTGGCTCATCCTAACTGACTGTTCCAACGCCTTCAATACTGTAAAGCGGATGGCAGTACTTGCCGAGGCGGCCACTTGCGTGCCCGCGCTCACGCCGCTCATTGCTAAATGCTACGGCGAGAGGCCCGCCCCTACGTTCTTTCAGATGGATTTGGGGGAGTGGCGTAAAATTGTCTGTTCCAGTGGAGTGCAGCAAGGGGATGCCATGGGCCCGGCGCTGTTCTACATGCCACTGCTGCCAATACTCAAGCGGATCCGTGAGGAGTTCGAACCCCGGGGTGTTGAAGCCTTTGCCTACCTCGATGACATCAGCATCGGTATGTCAGAGATCACTCCGGACACGGTGAGAGTAGTGCCCTGTCTTCAGCACGAGCTGCGCGAAATAGGCATTGCCATTAACCCCAGCAAGACGGTTGCCTTGCCTCCAAAAGGGCATGTGCCTACGTCGGAAGAAATAGCACTTCTGGGGGGCATCAGTGTTCGCATTGCGGGAGGGGGTGGGGTGAGGTGGTTGGCGTGCCCATAGGCACTGATGCGTTCGCGGTGAACAGCGCCGTGGAGATAGTCCGAGATGGGGGAGCAGAGCAACTCGCGCGCATCCTGCCGCGTATGCCGGACAAACAGTCGGCGAACCTCATCGCCACCAGTTCAATGGTGCTGCGGACCTCCTACATCGAGCGGGTAATGGACCCGGAGCTGTCATTACCCGCGTGTCAGCGGGCAGACACTAGCGCAATGTGGATGCTCGAGCGCCTTCTCGAGCTTCCAAGGATAGCGGACGAATTGCCGTTCTTTGCGGACGGATGCCCGGCGAACCGGTTGACGCTACAGCCCCACCAGAAGGCGCAGGCGAGCCTCTCCACAGGGGCCGGGGGGTTTGGATTGTCGTCGGCTGAATCAATGAGAATGTCAGCGTCCATCGGGAGCTAAGTGGCGACGGTGCCAGAGGTCCTTGCCGACCTCTCCGGTCCATGGGGGGGGAAATTCCGAAGGGAGTTGCCCAATTCGGACCTCGTTCGCCGCATATGGAGTAGCGTCAGGGACCTTCGCGATATCCCTGGGGTATCGGAGGAGGCAATGGCGAACGTGGTCCCGGAAATCTGGCGGAACAGGGGGTTCCGCGCGAACGAGGAAGGAGCCTCAGGACAGTATGATGCGGAGGTACTGCCGGCACATGACGCCCAAACGATCAGCTCCCACAAGGCGCAGCACAAGCTGGGGCAGCAGGTAAACCGGGTACGGTACCAACGGTACGTTGCTTCTCTGGACCAGCTCCCCGAGGCAGCAGGCCCGTCGGATCGGAACGACGTGTTCGGGGGAATCGAAACCAGAGATCTTGCCAAGGCTCGGCAACGGAGCCTATCGGGACCAGGCGATGTCGCCTGTTTGAGGGCAAGGCCTGTGGACACGGCACGAATCATACCGGCTTCGGAGTTCGTGCCTATGGGACGGCGCTTCCTGGAAATGGAGGAGCCCATATCGGCGAGGTGCCCCTGCTGCGAAGTGACGGATTTCACCACGCGTCACGCGCGCACATGCCACCGAGCAGGCGCGCAGGTAAACCAGCTTCCGCCGCTAGTCCACGCGCTGTCTCGCACCTTCAAGCGGTTGTCCATCCACCATCAAATGGAAAGCGGAGCGCCCTTCAACGCCGACAGAAACCTCCGCATGGATATAGTGATCGAGAGGGGAGACCTCCGAGACGCTACGTCGTCAGAGTACCGCAACAAGGCGATACTCCTCGACATCACGCATGCAGACCCCCAAGCGCGAGGTCACATGCGGGCTGGCAGCGCTGATCGGGACAGATCAGCTGCCTCCACTTCTGAGGCGCGAAAGCGCAACCACTACGCTCGTGCAGGACAAGTGACCTTCGACGAGCGCAGCCATAAACTTGTCACCCTCGCGATGGAAAGCTTTGGACGCCTCGGGAGAGAGGTAGCGATTTCATCGACCAGCTGGCGGCGAGCATCGTCGGAGGAACGGACGGGGGACCTTTAGCAAGAAAAGGGGTTTGTAAGGAGCATATTTTCCAGGTCATATGGGTGACCACCCAGGTCGCGATCTCGCGCCGGGTGCACCGATATAAGCTCGCCCTGCGAGACCGCCAGGCCGCCAGGGGGAGAAGGGAGGAGGAGGGAGGACTACTTCCCATGGCGTGGGGGTGGAATGTAGATGCGGAGTAGGACGCATGACGTATAGATACATAGGTGAAATATCTCGGTAAATGGTCGTGGTGCGTATTCAAGTGAGTATATATACGCAGGGAAGGAGAATTGGCTGGATGAGTTGGTGGTATTCGACGAATAATGCCAGCTTTTTCATTTTGAATGAATAACGCCCCCTACTGCACACTGTCGGAAAGGAAATAATATGTATATTTTTTAAAGTGATCATTTATTTGTTTTCCCTCTCCACGACAGCAACCGGGCGGAACCACTTCGTTCATGTTTGTGCTCACGTACCGCGATCATCATACTACTACACATAATACTACTGTACATAACACTATTACTACATTACTACTACTACTACTACTACTACTACTACTACTACTACTACTACTACTGCTACTGCTACTGCTACTGCTACTACTACTACTACTACTACTGCTACTACTGCTACTACTACTACTACTACTACTACTACTACTACTACTACTACTACTACTACTCCTACTACTACTACTACTACTACTACTACTACTACTGCTACTACTACTACTACTACTACTACTACTACTACTGCTGCTACTACTACTACTACTACTACTACTACTACTACTACTAATACTACTAATACTACTACTACTACTAATACTACTAATACTACTACTACTACTACTACTACTACTACTACTACTACTACTACTACTACTACTACTACTACTACTACTACTACTACTACTACTACTACTACTACTACTACTACTACTACTACTACTATTGATACCACTACTACTACAACAGCAGTGGTCACATGATGTGTCGTCCCTTCTCGCCCCCCGGTACGCCCCTACAGTTATCGCGCAGTCAGTACTTGTTTCACGATGGTTCACTTACGTACGTATTTATGATATGGTATGGTATGATGTGATATGATACGACATGATACGATATTATAAGGTAATATGATACCCTGTACACGATATGGACATGAAGACGTCTATCTACGGTATATTGTCGGAAGGCAAGCATATTGATAACAATATTAAGATATGACGTGCCCACCAAGACAATCTGGGCCTTTTCGGAGTTCTCTCCTTCCTTGCGCTTGTTTCGACGGGTACGCTTAGAACTACAACTAACTCTTAATACTGCTGTAACTATTAATAACTCTGCATATCTTTGTTTTAAACTGTAGGTTCAGACGTATTGTGATGGAGTAGCATATCTATCGTATAGGAAACGTACATTTACTGTTTGCGAATCTTATACGGATCAAGCGTATTAGCGTTTTTGGAACATACCCGTTTGTTTGCGAGTCTTATACGGTTTCGCGTAGCGTTTTGGGAACATACCCGTCGTATATGACTACACGTACGTAGTGCTTTGGGAATCTTCTGTATGGGAATAAATACTCGTATCTGCATACCAGGCTAGTTTTGGTTGACATCGGGGCTGAACCGTGTGTTCCTGGCGAAGCCCCCCCCCCTATACTGCTCACTCGAGTTCTCCCCCTGTCTCTCAATCCACTTGAGGAGCAATAATAAGAAGTTCGTGAACTACAAGCAGCGTGCTCTACCCAGCACCGACATCCCTGTGCCCCCTACCAGCTATATATCCGGCACCATCTTCACATTTGGCGTCGTCGGCAAGACACGAACCTGCGCGTGAAATCACAATGGGTTTGCCCCCCCCCTACAGCTCACTCGAGAGTTCTCCCCCTGTCCCTCAATTCACTTGAGGAGCAATAATAAGAAGTCCGTGAACTGCAAGCAGCGTGCTCTACCCAGCACCGACATCCCTGTGCCCCTTATGTGATATGAATCGAGTGCTCATGGGCTATAGATATAGATAATATAGTCGGCAGTTTCGTAGCCTGAGGAATACGAGAATAATCCAAAGAATGGATTAACCCGGCGGATATTCCGGTAGTTGAGAGTAACCGTCTTTTAGGAATGTTCTCTAAGGCGGATAGGCCGTTAGACAAGAGTAATGTTCCGTAACGCAGATAGGATCGTAAAGTGAGAAGTTCTTATTCTAGCAGAAGAACTATCGGTAGCCCTAGGAAAGTTATTTAGGAGTACGTTAGATAAGAGGAATTTAGGAGAGCTCGTAGCGTGGGGTGGGACGAGTATATCTGAGCGTCGAGTCCCACCCCCCTACCTCTCACTTCTCTACCAGAGCACCTCCTCAGCTCTAGTCATCAATAAAGAAGATCTATATAAGAAGAAGCGAAGCACTGCTTCCCAGCTGCCAGAAAACACCTGCGTCCCTTACCCTTACCCTTACCACTACCGGCCATATCTTCACATCTGACGTCTTCGCATTCGACGAACCTTCTGGCCAAGCTGAGGACTGCAGCACTTCTTCTAGATCTTCTCACGATCATGTGAGCCATCCCTACCCGGGAGGCAACTGGTTTTGAAGTCAACTTTTTATTTTTGTTTCTTTTCGTTCCTTGTTTCGTGTTCTCTTTCGTTTTCCTCGCTGTCTATTTTCTTTCTTCGTTTGTTTTCTTTTCGAACCTGCGTTCCTGAGTGCGTTTTTAGTGCCTGCGACTGTGACAAGCTGCCTAGTGGCGACAGTAGACGTTTCTCCCCTCTTAGTATAGGTGAGTAGACGCATTCTTCCCCCCTTATCAGGCACACGTACAAGTACGTACAACTTCTCTCTGCTGTTTCTTAGTAGGTACTTGTCATATAAGTACTATTGTTGCTCTCGGCAGTGTGATGAGGTTTGTTTTTCCGCGCCCTGTACCACGCCTCCGCCGTGGAATGACGAGATCGATCACCTCCACGATACGTGACACCATGTGGTTGAATGCACCTGGAGACCCCCCCCAAATGACATCGTGCTCATCGCGCACAACAACGAAAGCGTTTTTTACAACAATGACCCCCTCCACTTCGATGTATGCCCGCCCTTTCATAGGGAAGGCACGTAAAGAGTAGGTGGAACTGCTCACATTAACCCCCCCGCCATTTTATCTGCACCTTCCTGTATAGACAAGCGTTGTATGGGATTTGACCCTTACCACGACTACAAAGAAGCTGCTGTAGTACTGGTAGGACACCCGCAGCAGTATACTGATACGTGGAATTTTTTTTTTTAGGAACAGCGGTTGTGTGACTAAATACGCCATTCCTATTATATGCATATGTGAGCAGCCTACGAACGGCTCGGCTATAATTGCGAATTGTATCCATTGGTATCCATCGCGTGGGATATTCGCCTGCGAGTTATTGAACGACCATAATACCTGGTACCTGGTACCTGATACTACGTACCTGGTATGAATTAACCATACTGGCGACCCCCCCACAGCGAGAATAGCCATAAATGTACCTGGTATTTTATTTGAATGCCTTGGTTACAGGATTTCAACACATACCTGGTACATTGTAATATATGGTCCCCCGTAATAGTAGCCTACAAAGTCTGGTATACGAGCGAGGTACCAATAAGGGTACGTAACACTATTTTAGTGACGAAATCTCCTGTGAACCCCCCCTTCCTTTCTCGCGATATATTTAGGTAGACAAACGATGCACGGTCGGTGCCCCTTTCTTGATGTGATGGTGTAGCACATCCACCGTATAGGAATGCATATATTTATACTCGTACGTAGGCGAACCTTACCTGGTTGCACGTATATACAATGCGAAGAACACACACGTACGGGTAGCGCTCTGGGAATACCAGGTATACCTGTAGACAATTCTTATATGGTTGCACGTAGCTCTTTAGGAATATATCTGCAGGAGGATTTTAAATGTTGCTCATTGGGACCAGCTTATATTTGTGCACCCCTCTTCAGATCGCCCGTCCACACGCTGCTTCTACCATGCAGAACAGGCTCTATGATGCACTACTTTCCTGCTGCTCTACTATAAATACAGGACGCATGCTGCGGAAATTAATCGGATTTCTGCCATTTATGCCCCACCCCCACGGCCTATAGGATACAAACGATGTCTATATTTTTTAGATTTTTTTTTCTACTGCTCTTTACGTGCACGTTTTCCAGCATTATCGACTTAAAGCGGCTTTATGTTGCCGAACCTTGTCCGTCTGCTGCCTAGGCGCATTTAAATATGCCAGTTTTAAGCCGAAATAAGGTATATATATGCTGCACAAATATGTCCGGCTACAGCCTCTTACGTGCACGTTCCTCAGCGTTACCGACGGAACGAGGCTTTGTGGCGCGCAACTTTGTCTGCTGCTGCATACGTCTACCCCCCCCCAGCTGTAGCACATCAAAACAGAATGTATGCTACCTGATCTGGCCCGAATATTAGTTTGGTCGTGTTTGTTTTCCCTTTATTTTTGTTTTCGACGTGTGCCTTCCTTTTTTTTTTTCTCTTCTTTTCTTTTTTGCTCCCACCTTAAATCAAAGCAGGGTAGACACTGTTCAAGTTTGTAACAAGTGTTATTTTCCAACGCACCCCACCCCCACCAGCTTTTACAAATAAAGCAGGGTACAGGCTGCCTAGAAAAGTAACACCACAAAGGCTACACAAACTAGTAAACAACTGTTTCTCCCATGTTTGTCCAGCTCATCACGAAAACAGCAGCTGCAAGCTGCTCGAATATGGAGCATAGTAACTGTGGCCCGGACAGTGACCATTTCCGAGAGTGATGAACTAAATGCTGGCCAAACTAACACAATAATACACAACATCCTTCGCGGCGGATTAGCGTCTTCGACTCCCCCAAAGGAGCCGATTGATACTCTTTTCCATGTTTTTACGTACCGGGGTCTATTTCTTATTTTTATTTTTATTTTTTTCCCACTTGTGCCACCTCTACGATACCCTAAGTATCTCACAACGTATCGGGCCTCGCGACCCCCGAAATGTATCGGTTGCTGTCTGTTTCTACCACGGAACGAAAAACTGCCCACCGTTCAAGTAGGGAATCGCCCGATATTCTGTGCAGCTACCAAATAGTGCCGGCATGCTGCAATTTTCCCCCCGACTCGACCTACACGTTTCCTTTACGGGTACTCTAATTGTATCCCAACGAAAGGTCTTGCACTGCCCACGCCCAGTAATCGTCACGCCCTGTTATCATTACGAACATTGGACATTTCAGACGGAGTTCTGTTCAATTCAGTTCCACTGATATCACTTGAGTGACTCGGGCGCGACTACCGTCAATCACACGCGAGGCGCCTGAAACTAGCTAGACGTCCTCAACTATAAAAATATCCTGCGACGGGCACTAAACAAATCGTGGCACACCCCCCCGCCCCTTCCCACCCCCTATCGTACGTCCTTACCGTCACTCCTTTCTCTCCTCTAGATCGGTTTGTTGGTATTGTAGCCGCCTACCCTGATCCAAGCCTGGATCCACCCGCCCTCTCCATCTTCCACCAAACCTTTTCCCGCCCCAGTACAAGCGTTCTACCCGCCTAAACATGGCCGAGAAAGCTTCCTCCACCGACATGCCCGGCGCCCCTTCCCCCGACACCACCAACCCCCGCGAGGCGAGGTATGCCGCAAGGTCCTCTCGCGCCACGGACGACGACACCCCCGGCTTCGAAACCATTCTGAGTGACCTCGCTCTACACCCCACCACACCGGGATCTTCTCCACTGGGAGCAGGCACGGCCAGTGCCGGGCCTACCATCAAACCGGAAGTCTCCGCACAGGAAACTTCCACCCCTGCTCTCAATCCGGGGCACTACCAAGGCGATCCCACGGCTCTCCGTGAGCGCCGCGCGGCCCTCAAAGCCCACCACGAGCAGCTCCTCCTTCTTGCGAAAGAGAGCGCTGACCTCTTACTCGTGTTACCGCCCTCTCCTACCCCTTCCTCGAACCCCTTCGACCCCACCTACGAGACTGCAGCTGCGACCACGGCCACCACGGCCCAACCGCAGCCGTCGGCTCCGCACCCTGGACCACCCTTTGCGTCCGCCGCGATGTCTAGGACCACCACCTCCCAGCGCCCCCAGAACCAAGCTGGGACCACAATGTCCCAGGCACCACTACCGGCCCAATCCTTGCCAGCCCCCAAACCCACTGGGCACCGGCAACCGCAGACGTTCGGCTTTGAGTCAAATGACTGGGTCTTTCTGGACGCCAAGCTCCGCTGGATGCAGAGTACACGCGACCCGATAGCCTCAGAGGTCCCTATAGCGGCACACCGCGTCTGGCGACTGTTCACACCCGACTGCGACCCGTCGATCACCTTCGTTCTGGCCCGCGCCGCCACCGAGGGTGCCTCGTCCGAGTTTATCGGGGCCGCCAACACCCTTTTACTCGAGCTAAGGTATTTCCACTCCAACGCCGGCCGCGGCTACGTGTGGAACCCGACCGAGTCTCGACCCACCCCTCCGACACCCCCAACCACCCGTCCCACGACGAACACACCGTCACCGACGACACCGCCCCACGCCCCTTCGACACCGGCCACCACAACGACAGCGCTCCCCTCTACACGAGCGCTCGGCCTGACGACAGGAGCCACTACGGAGCCCATGACGGAAGCGGAACGACGCAGTGTCCGGCGCCTCTACGCCGGGGTCGATATGCGCAAGTTTAGTGCGCTCGTGCGACTCCCATGCCCGGACAACATCGAACCTGCCGTTTACCTAGGCATGTTCCTGGCCAGCGTCAAGCTGGTCCTTGGCGAGATCCTGATCGTGTGCGACGATTCAGAAAAACAATCGTTCGACACACCCCCGTGGGTAGCGGGATGGGATGCCCCACTCCAACGGAGTTTTCGCAAGGCGCTGTCGTCCCCCCAGGTCATGGCATCGCCACTGCCCCGCCTCATCGATGATTTCTTCGTAGAAGTGCGCCAAGAACTCACCGTCGACGACACCGGACCATCGGCGTTCAAGACTCTCCTACGTCTACTCACGAACCACTTCGACGACGGCGACCAGGGCCGCGCCTTCGAGCAGCTCCACACCTTCGGCGTCCCCAATCTCACGGACTTTGCAACCTTTGTCCGGGCCTTCAAAGAACGCGTGTCAATCGCGCAGGGCACGGAGCGGGTTTTCAAGCCGAGCGACGCCATGGTCGTCGAAATTGTGCGCGGCGCCACCGGAAACCAGTACCCTTCCCTGATGCCCACGCTTTATCCGGGGCGCCTCATGACCACCCCGCAGCCCTTCTCTTCGGTTACCGACATGTGGGCAGCGTTCGAAGTTTTGGCGACCAACAAGACGCCGGCGATCAACGGGCACCGCTTCCACGCCACTTCTTCCGGCGGGTTCGTCACGTACTCCTCCTCCCCGTCGACCCCGGCGCGACAGCAAATCCCACGTGGCTCAGGGACCAACGCAAGAGGGTCTTCCTCCAACCCGTTCGTCATGAACGTCGCCGAACAGGGGCGCGACCCGTTCTGCGAGGACGAGGCGGACTGGCCGCTGCGACACTACGAGGAGGTCTACATGGTGACGACGACGTTCAATCCTCAGACGCCACCGCTCCTGACACCACTCCTGACGAGCTCTGCCCGCGCCCAAGCCCTCCGCGCCCACGGTGGTCATTGCCTCAACTGCAATGGCACGGACCACAGCATGAAGACCTGCTCCGAGGGCTTCCTCAACACGTCCGGCATATTGAACCCGGCGCTAGGACAGCTGAACGACGGCGGAAACGCCTACCGCCAGTGGCAGCAGAGGATGCTCTCTTACCGCCGGGGGCAATACGAGCGCAACCTGGAGCGGAGTTCCAACCGCTACGACAACAACCGTCGAGGCAACAACACCAACCGTAGCGGAAACTCCAACAACAGCCGCTCCAACTATAACCACTCCCGCAACTACCGCGGTGACAACGGGCGCTCCAACAACTGGCGCCATAGCAACGGCCGGAACTACGACAACGGCAACCGACACTCGCCAGGGCAACAGTTCCGACAACAACGCATCGAGCCTGCCCCCTCGTCTTCCGCGTTGACGGTACATACCCCTGCGACCAACACGTCCGCACCTGCTGCCCCCGCGAACATGCGGATGGGCAGCAACAACTCGACCACCCACTCGAACCAACGGCAGCCGGGAACCTTCCGCACCAACTGACAAGCCGATGGTGGAGCACCTGCCGCATCTCCACCAACAGCATCTACTGCGAGCACCCGAGGCTCTCAGGACGCACGCGTAAATCACGTGCACCACGCCTCCCCGACCCCTGCCCCCGACCCCTGCCCCCCCCCTAACCCAGCCCATTTCCCAGCCACTTGCTCAAGCACTGATCCTCTTGCTCAAGTGATTGCCTTGAGGTGTGGGCGGGAGGAGGCCAAGACGCCGAGCCTCACCAGGATGCTCCACTCGACGTCTTCCGGCGGTGAGCAACGCTACTCGCCGACCATTGCCGAGGCCCCAGACATTGCTACCCTGGGAAACGTCTCGACGATTACGGCTACCAGCGGTTCCGGTTCACACGAAACTACCGTTTCGTCGACCGGGCCATCGCCCCCTGAGCCTGCCTCTAATTGGCCGCTCCATACGCGCTTGTTCCAGCATGCGCGCCTTTCTTGTGACAGCGTTGGACCCGCGAACGACGGGCTTCCACCCGCTGCCACGGTGTTGACACCACCGCTGCCCCTGAGCTCGAGGGACAGTCCCGTATTAGAAACGGAAGACTTGCGACCAACGTCGACCAGGACATGCCCTGAGCCCCCTGCCCCGTCCTCCTCGCCTGCTTTGTGCAACGCGTGGACACGGGCCCCAGGTGTGGTATCTCCTAGCGAGTATCCCCCTGTCCTCCAAAAGTTGGACGACAGGGCCCTTCAGGGTCGTCTCGCCCGGCGTCTAAGCCCCGGCGTGGACCCCCCCGGTACCTCGGCTTTGCCGAGCAATTCCCCCGCGAACACGAGGGTTCCGGTCAGCACCGCTCGATCGTGGCTGACTCTACCCCCGTCGACGCCAGGTGGCGATAGGATTAATTATCGTCGCCCCCCACCCCCAACAACCAACACGCCATCAACAGCTCACACCACCGCAGAGGCCCCCTCATCCTTTCACTTCTTCTGGGACTCCTCTTCCGTCTTTTCGCAGTGGTACCTGTGCGACATCGAACACGATGGCGTCACATACAACTGCGCCGAGCAGATGATGATGGCGCAGAAGGCTGCGCTCTTCGGGGACACCACAACTGAGCGCCGCATCAAAGCGACCCGCGACCCGGCCGACCAAAACGCACTTGGGCGCACCGTTTTCGGCTTCGACGAACTCGTTTGGGAGCGACACCGCTACAACATCGTCCTCAACATCAACTTCTCCAAGTTCCGCCAACACTCGGAGCTACGGCGAGAGCTGGCGGCAACGGACGACAAACACATTGCCGAGGCCAGCCCACACGACCTCATCTGGGGCATAGGCCTCAAGGCCGACCATCCGGACGCCTGCATTCCGACGCGTTGGCGTGGTCGGAATCTGCTGGGCCGGGTACTGATGGACGTCCGAGAAAGCTTCGACGCCGATCGCCTCCCCCAACTTCCTACTGGTACCAGTCCCAACGACCCAGAGCAAACACCCGCCTCCACCGACTCAACACGGGTCTTCCCCACCGCCGACGGCATCCACGAGACAAGCCCGACCCCCCCACGG
Organism: Nereocystis luetkeana; assembly: GCA_031213475.1. NCBI lineage: Eukaryota > Phaeophyceae > Laminariales > Laminariaceae > Nereocystis > Nereocystis luetkeana. The sequence continues at coordinate 8,753,396 of JARUPZ010000018.1, forward strand.
CAACCGCCTAACTCCCCACTTGGGCTGCTTCTACCGCCGTCTACACCCGACGCCTACCCCATCAGCCACTTCGCCCAAGTGTCCACCATCAACACCGCAGCCCGCAGCCACCTTCCTACCCGTCGGCCGCCGATACCGGAACACGGACCATGCCTTACAGGCGGCATCATCACCGTCGACGACGCGTCGTTCACGACGAAGGTACTCGTGCACAGCGGCCCCGACGCCACTACCCGCCGCGAACTCGTGGCACTGCTCGATACCGGCTCGCCCCAGTCGTTTATCACCGCAACCGCGATGGAACAACTGAAGGCCTCCCAGTCAGCCACCGACGCCTGCGAACGGCACAGTTCCCCCCGTTCATGGGGAGGCTTCGGCACCTCAGCCCCACTCTCCACCTCCGTCTCTATCCGCTTAAGCATCCAGTTTATGCGCCTCCAGACCCCCACCGCTGCCCTAGCAGTATGGGCCTGCGTAGTTCCTGCTGGAACCATGCAGCACCCCATCCTCCTGGGACGAGACAGCTGGATGCGCTTCGAGCACCGCTCGTATACCACGCTCCGGCAACAGCCCGCCCTCCCCCACCAACCTTCCCGGCAAACCCGTGGTGAGCTCTCTTTAAGTCACCACGACCCCAACGGAGCCTCAGCATTCATTCCCGACGATCGTTCCACTGACGACGTCTACCACCTCCGATTCGCCGGCAACAAAGCTATTTCGCTTTCCTCTACCCCACAGCTCGCCAAGGTCAACCTGGTGCGCCAGTCAGGCGCTCCAGCATTGGCCGGGAATTACATGGTGAACATGCTCCCCCGCGAGAACCCCCTTTCCGACACGGCGATTTTCGTCTCCGACGGGTACCAAACGGTCCCCCTATCTGGATCTACCGAACTCGAGCCGGGTGACCTCCTCGGAACCTCCTGCTCCCCACTGGTACAGGTACCGCTCGCCACCCTTGGGCATCCCTCCTTAAACCCGCCGCTCCCCCCTCCATTTCCGGACGTACATGCCCTCCACAACAACATCCCGGTGGCCGACCAGAGTCCACCAACAGCCGACCCCTCTACCGCACTAAAAGCCCCGTGCCCACAGCTCCTTGCACGCCTCGACGCCGACCAGCGCAAACGCTTCCTCGACCTCTGGGAACGCCTGCCGTTGCACCTACGCGACGTCAACTTCGACCTTCACGGTTCTGGATGGACCCCATCGGTGATCAACAACTTGGGCGACGTCCTCTGCGAATTCCAGGACGTCTTCTCCACGTCGAAGACCGACTTCGGCTCGTGCTCGCTAATGCCGTTCAAGATCACGGTACCTCCGGACAGCGCACCGGTCACTTCCCGCCCCTACAGGATCAACCCCATCCTCGCCAAAAAGGCCGACGCCGTATTGGACCAGTACCTGGCTGCCGGCCTGATCCAGCATTCCACGTCGCCATACTCCAGCCCTATGGTCGCCATCCCCAAGAAAGACGGAGGTGTTCGCATCACAATCAACTACAAGAAGCTCAACGCCATCAGCTCCCTCGGACAACTCCCCATCCCCCGCGTCGACGAAGTCCTCGACTCCTTGGGTAAAGGTCGCATCTTTTCCCTCTTCGACCTGGTCTCCTCGTTCCACCAAATCACCATCGACGAGGACACCATCCCCTTGACAGCGTTCTGCACACCGAACCGGTTATTTGAGTGGCTTGTTATGCCACAAGGCAGCAGCGCCTCCCCCGGCTGGTTCGTTAAGGTCATCAACGAGGTCATCAAAGGCCTGGAACGCGTCGCCGCGTATCTCGACGACATCATCGTCTTCGACCCCAACCCCAACGACCACGTTGCCAACATCAGAGCTCTCTTCGGACGCCTCCGGAAGCACCACCTCAAACTTTCCCCGGCCAAGGCCAAACTTGGTGCCACCACCGCCGACTTCCTGGGACACACCATCTCCGCCGGCGGTTACAGCCCCAACTCCGACAAGGTCGCCGCCCTCACCAGAATGCCCATGCCGACCGACAAGAAGCAAGTGCGCTCGCTCCTTGGGGGCATCAACTACTACGGCAAGTTCCTGCCGAATCTCTCCCGACGTCTGCGCCCCATCAACGCTTTACTCAAGCAAGGCGCCACGTTCGACTTCACCCCCGCCATGGAAACCACCGTCCGCGCCATCCTCCAAGAACTTGCCGAACCCCCTATCCTCGTCTACCCCGACTGGGATGCCGTTGCCGACAACTCCCGCCCCTTCCGCCTCTACTGCGACGCTAGCATCGACGGCTTCGGCGCGACCCTTGAGCAAGAACAACCCGACGGCTCAGTCCGACCCATCCTTTTCATCAGCCGTGCCACCCTGGCCTCCGAACGTTCGTGGACACCCCTCGACCTCGAGGCCGGGAGCATCGTGTGGGCGATCAAACGCCTCCGTGGACATTTATGGTCCACCCGCTTCCAGATCTACTCGGACCACAAGGCGCTCGAGAACATCGCCAAGGTCGGAGAACACAACGCCCGCGTCCGGCGCTGGCTCGAGTTCCTTTCGGCGTACACCTACACGCTGGAATACCGGAAGGGCACGTCCAACGGCAACGCCGACTTCCTCTCCCGGCTCCCCCAACCCGCCACCGACGCCGACCGCACCGGACGCAACCGCCTTACCGGCCCGGACACCGTCGGCATCTACCTCATCCGCCCCTGCGGCTTCGCGCCGAACGACCCTCCCGCCCCGGGTATCGGCTTGGGTGGGCTCGTATCCCCCCCTTCAAGGCCCATCCCAACCATCCAGCCGCTTCCCTTCACCACCGACGATTTCCGCGACTTCCGCCTACTGGGACCACGTATGGAGCACCCCACCCTTTCCCCCGCACCCGACACCTTCGTCGGGCCTATTGCGACCCCTGACTCCACCGCTGGACTGCTTGTTGGCCCCGAGAACGCCGCCGTGAACAGCGGAGCTCCTCCAGGCTCGGCTTCCAGGCCGTCCGTCATCTCTCCGCCGTCCACCACTGGCGGCACGGAACCAGCCGTCTCAGGCCTGATATCTTCTCGGACCCGCCATCGCATCGCCGCTGCCGCGGGAACCCCTCGACCCACAGCCGTCTATCGCTTCGGCCGTCGACCACAACCCGTCGTACGCAGACGATCTACACCCACCAGTGCGCCCACGCCCCCGGCCGGGGTCCAGCCAAGACCCCCTCCTCCTACGGCGCCTTCAGCCACAGCTCCCGCGCCGCCCGACCCGTTTGCGCCCGCAAACCCAACCCCAACCCCCCCAACAACGCCTTCTCCGCCGGCACCAGCACCACCGTCGCTGCCCCTCCCGGAGCCCATCGTCGAACCAGATAACGACCCCTACCTCCTCGCCCGCGTCGAGCACTACACCTTCAAAGACTGGGCGCGAGAACAACGGGCAGAGCCCCTGTGCTGCGCCACCATCCGCTTCCTGTCGTTGGACTCCCCTGCCCCCCCGCCGAACGACCTCCTGGATTTCATCCCCTCGGCCCGGCGCCCACAACTTCCGGACGTCCTCACCCTTGCCTCCAAAAGCAAGCTGCACCGTACGGACGACGAAACCACCCTCCTGGTCCAACGACCACCCCCACCCCCACCCGGGAGCAGCCTACCACCACCCGCCCCCCTTACCCCACGCATCTACGTGCCAATGTTAATGCGCCCCTGGGTGCTGAACACCTGCCACGCCACCACCTCTCTACACCTAGGAGTCACCCGAACGGTCCGCATGCTGGCACGTTTCTTTTGGTGGATTGGCATGGACGCTTCCGCCCGCTGGTGGATCCGCCGCTGCCTTCAATGCCAGGCGCGGAAAACCTCCCGGCACACCATTCGCTGGCCCATCCTTTCTCTTCCTTTGCCCAACGGGCCTGGCATCACCGTCAGCGTCGACTACTTCGGACCCCTGCCGCTCACGCCGCGCGGCAACGTCCACATCCTTCTCTTCACAGACCGCTTCAGCCGGCGCGCCGATATGTTTGCCGTTTCAGCGGCGCAGTTCACGGCCGCCGGCACCGCCGACATCTTCCTGAACGAATACATCCCTCTCTGGGGGTGCCCGGTTACGCTTCTCTCCGACAACGGACTACACTTTACCTCCAAGCTTGCAAACATCGTCTACGAGCGCCTTGGTATCCGCAAGGTCAACACCAGCTCCTACCACCCCTGCACCAACGGCGGCGTCGAGCGCGTCAACCATGTGTTGGCCCAAATGCTCTCTATGGTCGGCAACGAACAGCAGACCGACTGGGACGTGCTGCTGCCACACGTGTCGTCGGCCTACAACAACTCCGTGAACGCCGCTACAGGGCTTGCGCCTAACGAAATCCACATGGGCCGCCTTCCTCGCCTCCCGCTCTCGGTCTTCGAACCCGACAACATCGGCGGCCACCAAAGCTTGGACCGCGATCATCTGGTCTACATCAACCTCGCCACCGACCGACAACGACGCGCGTACTCCCTCGTCCGCGAACTACACCGACTCACCGTCTCGCGTCTCCAGCGCCGCAACGCGCCCATCATGGCCGCCCTCCGAGCATCCCCCCCCTTCACCGTCGGCGGCTGGGTTTGGGTCTACAACTCCGCCTCAACCATTCGCCAAGGTGTCAAAAAGGGCACCGACGCAACTGTACTCAAGACGAAGCTTTCCCTGAACTGGAATGGGCCCTTCAAGGTCCTCGCCGTTGGACCGACGCCCGCCTCGAACACCCCCGACAACCGCCCTCTTCACGACAAGCTACTTTTCCTCGACCTTCCATCCGACCTTCCGGGACGGGACTCCAAGCCACGCGTCTCCGTTCAACGATGCAAACCTTGCCGGAACCCCGACGACACCAGCGACATCCCCAAGCATCTGCCCGCGGACCTCACTACATACGTATTCACAGCTTCTGCCGCCAAGTCCCCACCTTACCACGTCACCGTCGACGACGTCACTCCCCCACCGGAACGCCTCGAGGTCGAGCAGATCACCGGCCATCAACTCGTACGCGGCCGCGGCGGGGTCATCGCCGTCCTGTACGAGACCCACTGGGCTGGACTTCTCAGCCCCTCTTGGGAACGCGAGCTGGACCTTCAACACTTCCGGCGCAACATCCTACTCTATTGGTCAGGAGCGCCGACACAACACCGCCAGACGAACCGCCTCTACCGCCAGATGCGCATCGGCGCTGCCCACCGCGAACTGGCACGATCCCAAGGACAAATCTTTCTCGCCCCCGGCTACGCCCTGGTCTCCCGCAGCCTCTGGCTCCACAACTTCAGCACCACCATCCTCCCCCCCGGAGCGCACATATGGTACAAAGCGCGCGACGGCCTCTGGTGGCTGGGCAAAATCGCTCACCGCTCACCCCCGGACGTCTCTTCGGGAGCTCCACCAGAACCTTCACCGGGCGGCTCCTACATCATCCGGTTCCTGGATGACCCCGGACCGATCAAGATCGACCTTCAACCCTCCCGCTACACTACAGCACGGAACGCCGTGTACGGATCGTGGTGTCTTCAACGCCATGGGAATGGGAGCCTAGCACGTGGGCTGCTGCGGAACTCTGATGTGTCCCGCGGAGCCCCCACGGTTTCCACTCCCCCCCCTGGATAGCCTTGGTTTAGCATTTGTTTTTTTTAGTTCTGGGTACTTGTTTCTGGTTAGTCAATAATATATTAAAGTAGTTCTTCAGGGTTAGTCTTCAATAGCCACCAACAGCCAGCTTCTTGGGTGCATTTGTTTCCGTCTACCTTTTATTTTCTTCATGTCGCCTACACGTCCGTGTTGCCTTCTTGCGTTCAGGCCACCGAGTCGTAGCGATACCATAATTTTCATATGTGTTTGTACTTCACTAGCCTACCGCAAATTATTGGCAATACTACGCCGAGGTAAAATCGTGTCGTTGCCTGGGCTGTACCCTAGCCCCCGTCGGTTTCCACCGACCCCTGTTTCAGACGGTCATCGAGCTAAGATTTTATCGGGCTTCCAGCTCGCCCGTGTTTCTTCTATCTTTGCCAAGTAGGGTCCGGATAGCATTGCCGCCCCGGAAGGCCGCAGAGTTATCAACCATAGCGGTTCTACCAAGATCGATTTTCCCTGACTCGTGTTCTGCTTTCAGTTAGTTTCCTGGTCCCGATCGTGGTTTGTTTTCTTTTTCTTAGGTTTCTTCATATTTCGTTCGGTATTCCGCGCGCCCCTCTGCTCTGTGGCAAACGACACCATATTTGATGTCGCCCCTGTTGGCCGAGTTGCACACGCTAGCGTTTTAGCCATGCGGTATCTACCACCTTGAACTGCACGCATTAGGCCAATCTCCTTGCGGATCTTCTTCAGTTTTTTCTTGTTGAGTTAAATACCTTGCTAGGTTTGCTGGTATAGTCCATACCACGAAGAGGTCTCCCAGACGCAGCGTTGTTCGCTCCGTCTCCCGGTTTTAATAGCCCTAGTGTACGCAGCCCTCTTTGCACTTTAGCAGTGCCCCGTTTCTCTTGAGTGATGTCTACCACGTTAGGACCTCCGCCACAAGACAAGGCATTACTCCTACCAAATATATATATGTGTTTTTTTTTTGTATTGCGGTCACTGCCTCCTTCGTGAGTTTCCTAGTTTGCCAACCCGGTTCGGCGACCAACCTCCGTTCGCACCTTTTTGTGCGCCCTTCTTTCGCCTTCACTTCGGTACTAGTTTTCTTCTTCAGCCTTCGCTTCGGCTTTTGTTCTGTCTCCTGTTTTCTTTCTTCTTTCTTCGGTTTTCGCTTTGCCTTTCTCTGCTTTCGCTTCCGCTTTGAGTTATTTCTTCCTCTCCTTCGGTCTCTACCTTTAAGTGGTTGTTCTAAGTAAACACCCCTTCGCAGTGTTTGGGTCTTATGACGAGGTGTGGGGGGATCTATAGCCTCATTTCTTTTGTTTCGAATAGCCGCATCTTCGACCACCTTTTCCTGGTCTTTGGGATGAACTTTGTCATCATCCTTCGACCATCTTGTGGTCTGCATATACGACTATTCAGGGTGGGCTAATGTGATATGAATCGAGTGCTCATGGGCTATAGATATAGATAATATAGTCGGCAGTTTCGTAGCCTGAGGAATACGAGAATAATCCAAAGAATGGATTAACCCGGCGGATATTCCGGTAGTTGAGAGTAACCGTCTTTTAGGAATGTTCTCTAAGGCGGATAGGCCGTTAGACAAGAGTAATGTTCCGTAACGCAGATAGGATCGTAAAGTGAGAAGTTCTTATTCTAGCAGAAGAACTATCGGTAGCCCTAGGAAAGTTATTTAGGAGTACGTTAGATAAGAGGAATTTAGGAGAGCTCGTAGCGTGGGGTGGGACGAGTATATCTGAGCGTCGAGTCCCACCCCCCTACCTCTCACTTCTCTACCAGAGCACCTCCTCAGCTCTAGTCATCAATAAAGAAGATCTATATAAGAAGAAGCGAAGCACTGCTTCCCAGCTGCCAGAAAACACCTGCGTCCCTTACCCTTACCCTTACCACTACCGGCCATATCTTCACACTTACCAGCTATATATCCGGCACCACATCTTCACAGTATGATCCAACGCGGGCTCTTTGGGGTTTTTCATGAGGTTATTCCATCGCACACTCGACGATCGTCCAGTTATAGTAGTATATATATGCTTATAATTATGTAACTCTCAGTTGACCCGGGCAGCATCCAGGGGAGCCACTGGCCTATACCAGGTATATCCTTAACAAAGAATTATATACCAGGTATGGAAAACGCGCGATCGGCTTATTACCTGTAACATTTATTTTGTAAAATTCTGTAAAAATGGGATACCAGGTATAATACCTGGTATATCGTACCAGGTACCATAATATAGTATGTACTAAGGAAAAAAAAGACGAGACAGTACGAGTATTTTACGCAGCTTGCAAAGTTGAGTTTCTCAACTACTTAATCAGTCGAAACTCACAGCTGACGTAACTCATAATTCTATACCTGGTACAATATATCTCTTACATCTTGTCTCTGTTCGACGTATATATTGCGGTGTTTTGGTTGTATGTACCCCGAGGGCCCTCTACAGTCTACGGCGGCGGCGATGTCTTGCAAGGAGGACCTATATTCTGCGGCCGACGACATCCAAAAAAGTCTTAGGCGCAACAGGAGGAAGCAGAACTGTGGTACGTAGTACGCAAGTTGTTCTGCTGCAGTGCGTTGTCTTCTGAATACGAGGTTCGACGCAGGTGAAAACAAAAAGATAGTCAGATGTGAGTACGCCCGATTGAGTGGTTGTCACTCATCTACAAGCCGCGTGATAAGATGAGACCACAACAACAAAATTATGACAAAAAATCGTACCAGGTACAAAGATATTTTTTTGAAAAGTTAGTGACGGTTCATATTTACAATTCCTCCGCACGGACGAAACGGATAGTTTTTTTGTTTGTTTGTTAGTTTTTCGTTCTTCTCCGCGTCTCCGCTGATGCCTGAACACGGAAACGAGGGGCCTCGTGCGTATATATCCTTGGACCAGGTATATATTCAATGTAGCTGAACCCATCCATGGCACATCGTGGGGAGCCAGCGGCAAACCACAGACTGGAGGGCATCAGCGTACTTGTGCGGGTTCGACCAACCAGCGAGAAGGAGGAAGCGGAAGATGACTCTAAAACAAATGTGCGTCAAAAAAGAAGATAAAAATCAGCACACGACAGCTGCTAGCAGTAAAAAAGGCGATGATGATGATCGTGTCGCGAGATCCAAACGAACACGCAACATCTCGACGAACTAAACACCCCTTGTCTCTTGTAACATTTCTATCAATAATACCATAATATTTTCCAATTCTGTCTTGGCACTCATCATGTACAATAGCAATAGAACAGAGATATATATGGCGTGCAAACTTGCATCGCCTCCGCTTGTTGTGTGGTGAGAATGCAGCGCATGCCGCATACATACGCGGGTCTCGTGCCATGCAACAACTTACTGCAGCGTGGTCCGGCACTGAAGAGCATGATTCCATTGACCTTCGTACAGTACCAGTATATAGCCCAGCTTACTTCGTGCTCCCGACGATGCTGAAAATCCTACCTGGTATATGAGTACGAGTACTTTTACGTGTGTGTACGAGGTACCGGTACATACGTATGATACTGCTGGGTCGTCACTTGCCCCCTCAAAAGTTCCACACGCCAGACAGATGATCTGCAGATATATCATTTATAGATTCTGATCTGCCGTTAGGATGTGTTGTGCAGGATCTGTGCATCATACTGTGCGTGCAGATCCAACCCAGCACAAAACATGTCCTACAGATGTTGTAGTTCATGCCGATTACAGGGCTCTCTCCCGGCGACATGAACTACAGCAGTAGAATATACAGATCAGGAATATACCTGCCCCGAGAGATCTAAATCCTATGACGTGGGAATCGGTGACAGATCTATCCGACATGGGTATAAACTTTCAAAAAGGTTCATATTAATAGTAGACTTATCTATTTGAGCTGCTATTTCCTGTTTGCGTCATAGTCCTGTGCCCCCTTCCGCCCTCGCCCCCAGGATACAGCTTACGCTCCATGCGAATCGCCGAACAACACTCACGGCGCTTTCCGTCCCTGGCATTGTAGGGGTGCGAGGGTCTATGGTCTTACGACTACTGTACGACCATACAGCAGTCGTACATGCAAATACCCCCCCCCCCCCCTCCCCCACCCCGTACGCCTCCCCGGCCCCCCGCTCCCCCCCCCCCTCGCGAAGGTGGTCGAGGTCGACGAGAGCGGAACGTACATCTGCGTTCGAAACGAGGAGCAACCGACCAAGGCGATCAAATGCGCTTTCGATCGAGTCTTCGGACCGGAGTCGGCCCAACGGGACATCTTCATGGGCCTGGTGCCTGCCCTCGATAGCGTCCTTGAGGGGTTCAACGCCTGCGTCCTAGCTTACGGCCAGACGGGTTCTGGGAAGACGCACACGCTCGTTGGTACGGGGACGGATGGCTCAGTGGATTGCCTCCGAGTAACGTTGTGCGGTATATGTATATGCTCTATGTTGCCCGCGCACACGGCAATACTGCTGCTGACACGTACACTTGTGCCTCGGGCTGCTGCGAACCGCTCTGTGCGCACATATTAACAGTAGGGCCGATTGGTCTTCATGTTGGCGCTTTAATTGTCCTTATTTTCCGTCCAAAGCGGTAAAACACCGGTACGACACAAAGCACTGGCTGTACATTGTATTGAGCATGCCTGGTAACAGCGGTACAATACCTGGTACCTGGTACGTTAAACTCTTTAAGGAGACAACTATTACGGGGGACCATAGTAAATAGGACCTACGGCACACACACAAAACCTACATATATACCTACTTTTACCAAGAATATTTGGTCCTATTTACTATGGTCCCCCATAATAGATGGCGACCAGGCACGTTAAGGTCTTAAGGAGACAACTGGATGGCGCTGTTTTCAACCGTGTGCGAGCAGCAGCATGAGTGCCCCCCAGTACGGGATCGCGTTGCGCCCCGGCCGTACGGCTCCTTGCATTCAACCATTGTGACCCGGAGCCATGCTGTAACCGTCTTACCGCCAATTTTTCTCCTCTGAAACCCGACGAGGGACAATATGCGTATTAACATGTGGACAACTATGGCTGTTGCTATGTAGGAAGTCGCGCAGCAGGATGCTCACAATATTGGTCGTCAACTTGTCGGCGAGGCCGTCACGGCGGACACTTCAGGCAGCTCGACAGAAGTCCCTATTATACTGGAGCCGGAAAAAAATATAAGGAACTCGAATTCGGTCTTAAAAAGTAGTGCTCCTAGAAAAATCACAATAGGATGTGCGAATGCCATTCGTATGCGTGGTAACGCGCGGCTGAACTATTACACAACAGCTTGCAAAATATGAGCTTTCCAAAAAAATGAATCTTACGGCTGCGGTGTTATGTTAACTTTCAAGTTAACAAAGACGCAGGAGTTGGTGCGTTCTGATCATCACCTCGTCCCACAAAAGCACATATGAGCGCCCCCTTAGGTCTCTCTACGCACGTCCTATCGCTTGCGTGCGCAGAGTGATTTTTCTGGACGGTTCGGTTTATGCTGTGAGCACCCTTAACCATGTTGTACAAAAAAGGATACGACGGCGAATCTAAATCTCCTACGAAACGCTAGTTGCTGACGCCAACACGTCGCCGCCTCTCATGGTTTCGTACTTGCTACCCGACATATACCTGCCCGCTCGTCCCCCCCCCCCCCCCCCTTTCCCGCTCGACAGGACCAGGGGGCGGAACAAAACTCCCCGATCTAGAGGCAGAGTGGGGGATCATTCCCAGAGCGGTGCAACTCTTATTTGACCGCCTCTCCCTCGCGTCCGAGGAGGACGAAACGTTCGCCTACTCGGTCACTTGCTCCTTCCTGCAAATCTACAACGAGAACTTGGTCGACCTTCTGCAGCAGAGTGGGGTCGGAGCCGGCCGAAGCCGCTCATCCCTCCAGATCCGGGAAGAGTCGGGGGGTGGGGCGGGGGGGGGGCGGTGGAGGGGCGCTAGCATTCGACGACGACCCAAGGGCCACGGGGGTGGGGGCGGCAGAGGGTGGGGGTGGACGGGAGGCGATAGTGGCCGCCGCGGTGGAAACGTGCAGTCGAGAGGATTCCATGCGAGCCGGAGGGTATTCGTGAACGGACTGTCGTCGTTTCGAGTGGGCGGGGCGCAGGACGTCCTCCGCTACGTTAGCCTAGGGGCCGCGAACAGGAGGGTGCGCGCCACGCAGCACAACGAGGCCAGCAGTCGAAGCCACGCGGTACTGCAGCTCACGGTCGAGGTGCAAAGCGGTGGCGGTGGTAGTGATGACGGCAGCAGGGGCAGCGGCAGCGGCAGTGCCAGCGGTAGCGGTGACAACGGTGGAGGCGGCGGCGGTGGCGGTGACAATGGCGGTCTTGACGACAGCCACGTCACGTACCGGCAGGCGAAGCTTAGCTTGGTCGATCTCGCTGGATCGGAAAAGATGGGCCTGGGCGCCAGCATATCGAAGGGACACTTCAACGAGCTCCGCAACATCAACCAGAGCCTGTCCACGCTCGGAAACGTGGTCTCCGCTCTGTCCGAGAAGGGAAGGGTACACATTCCCTACAGGGACTCCAAGCTCACACGGCTCTTGCAGGATTCGCTCGGGGGCAACACCAGGACCACCATTATCGCGTGCGTCAATCCGGCTGCGGGGCAAACGAACGAGACGCTAAATACGCTTCAGTTTGCCGACCGTGCTAAAAAGGTGGGTGTACAGTAGTGAGCGTTCGGCGGGCGTTCTCGACCAACCCGAGTACGAACCCCCACGTGTTTCAGCTGCAATCGCCGAAGCTGGTGGTGTGTTGTCCCTCGTTAGGAGAGCGTGCGTCGACGTTTTTCACATGCCTTGTTGCCTACCGAACCCGTCATGCACTACTTAAATGCACAACTAGCGAGCTTTTATCATTTGTCGTAGACCTGTATCGTCTCCTACAAAAAAAAACAATTAATTTAGTACCCTTTGTCTATTTGTCCGGTTTGGTGGTTACAGCGAGCGATGCCTTGTCACCGCCCCCGATCGCCCGAACAGCGTACACGAGTCACCGTGATACCGGAAACCTAATCCGCATCCAACACGGCACGAGAGCCACGCGAAACGTGGTGACTACCCTCGGCCGTCCAACCTTACCCCGTTACACGTGCCCACCGCCCTTTTTTTGTTTGAAGGTCATGGTGCGCCTGCGGGCGAACGAGGTCGTGGATGACCGGGTGCTGCTGGCCCGAGCCGAGGCCGAGATCACCCGCCTCAAAAACCTCCTCCGGGAAGCTCTGGACAGCGCCATGGGGCCCGGTGACGGCGACGAGTCTCTTGAAAATTTCGCTCAAAAGAATGACCCTTCGTGGTCTAACAGGATACGCGCCGAAAGCGCTCCAGCAGGAATGAAGGGAGGAGTCATCGGAGATAGCTTAGGGGCGGCGCGATCGTCCAACGAAAGCCCGAGCAGTTTGGAGGCCACTACTAGTCAAGTCGTTCCTCGAGGTCCAAAACCGGCTAGGGATACGAGAGATGAAGCAATAGCCGCACCGGTCTCGACTGCCACCCCTGCTGCCGCCGCTACCGCCGCCGCCGCCACCGCCGCGCAAAGACGTCACGCCGCCAAGCTCATAGCCGAAAACGAGCGGTTGCGTGAAAGCAACGACCGATTGAGGGCGGACGTCCAGGGCCTCCTTCAGAGCAACAGGAAGCTCAAACGCCGGAGGGGACTCCGGCGTTTGGGTTTCGCCGCAGTAGGTCGTGGCGCGCCACCGTTTTCTTCGCCCGTTGACTGGAGCGCGAGATACGCCTACGCGGCCGCCAACGCTAGGCGACGGAGGCCCTCGTCGACCAGCTCTCCGTTGAGAGCACGCGCGTTGCCCCCCCACGCGAGAAGCGTCAGCCCAGGAGCGGTTTCGTCGTCATCGTCATCGTCGATTCGAAAACGCCTCCTCCCGGTTTTCCGGATGCGGAGATTCGGCGGCACGGGGGACGAAGGTGAAGGCACGCCCGTAGAAGACGCGCTTTCGCCTGACGAGGTTCGGGCGATTATCGGTGACGAGGCGACGGCGGTGGCGGCGGCGGCGGCGACGATACCGACAACGCCGAGGAATCAAGAGGAGGCGGAAGAAGTAACGCAGCTCGAGATGTTCCGGCGCGAGCTCGAAAAACCGGCTAGCGCAGCAGGTGAACAAGTGACGGGCTACCGCGAGGGGCAAGCGCGAGGTGGGGCGCTAGTAGATGGCAGTACCGGTGGCGCGGACAATACGTACAATGAAGCGCTGCTGGTGCGCGAATCCCAGCGTTTGGAAGACCTGATGTTCGAGGCTCATGTGAGAGAGAGGCGCCGTCTGCACGACGAAAGGGGGCGCCTTGCCTCGGCAAGGACAGAGAGGCTTGAACTAGAATCCCAGCTTGCAAGGCTCGCAGAGCTTGCAAGGGTCGATGAAATTACAGAGACCGCAGAGCTTGCCGACGGCGTCGATATTGTCGCTCCCGCCGCCCCAGTGACCGTGACGAATAGCGCGGTACCACCTGTCCCAGCACTACCACTCGTTGAAGACACCCAACAATCACCTAAGGCTTTAGAACAACCGAGCGCCGACAGAAACCAGCCAGATGAACACGCGGTGATAAATCTAGGGTCAGAACGTCCGGTGGCCCGATCCCAAGGCGTCCGGAATAGTAGTGGCTGGGCTGACCCCAGCACGGTTGATGTAGACACCGCCGCCGCGGTAGCAGCAACAACGGAATCAGGGGGGGCAGGCGGTAGTAGTGAAAAAGATGAGCCCGGCTACGGGCAGGGTAATCCAACGGACGTCCCCCGGACCAGAGCCAGAGCCCGGCGGCTAGTTCCTGCAAGCAGTATCCCCGAGCGGCGGCAGACCGGACGAATAACTCCGATTTCGGCTAGACGGAAGCCGAGCCACCAAAGACCCTCGACCAGCGGCGGACCGTCTGGGAGAGCAAGGTCGCGGAGAGCACACCGTTGGGCTGGAGGTTCTCGTTCCCCCGTGAGAGGCCGCGCTACGGCGCTGGAGCCCGCGTTCACGCGCGAACGCAGCAGCAGCGGGGGCGGTGGTGGTCAACATCGGCAGCAGCAGCAGCAGCAGGCGGAGGACGCGGTAAGCGGTCCTGCTACTCACGCAGCGTCGTCGACGGCCAAGCTTAAAGCTTTACAGGTGGCGTCTCAGTCTCCCCTGGCATCTCCCAGGAAGCCTCGGAAGGTTCAGGGACTCCGGCCAGCGCGGGGGTATCCCAACCGGCAGGAAGGGGGGGGTGGTGATGACCGTGGCGACTTGCGAGCAGAGGTGGGGGGTACGACGAAGGGGAGCCTCGCGTGCAGCGTGGCGGACTTAGGGCTTCGGCTGAAGGTTCGTTTCTATAAGCGACCGGTGACCCCGTGTCCACTGGCTGGGGGACCACTGGTATGAGTGAGGATGTCTTGTGTCGCTATCTTGTCGTTAGTCCCGGCAGGTAGACCAACCGACAGCGAAAGGAAAGCGCAGATTCGAGTCCCTTTCTTGTTTTCTATGCACGGTACATCCGAAAATACTATTGCGGGGGGCCATAGTAAATAGGACCTAATATTGTTAGTAAAAATAGCAAAATATAGAGTTTTTGTGTGTATCGTAGGTCCTATTTAATATGGTCCGCCGTAGTAAATAGGAAATGTACACCTTGCTTAATCAATGTGCTAAGTGGCTAAGTCGGCTCTGCCAGGGTGGAGTAATGACATCACCCGCTACTTTCTGCCCTCGCTGTTCCCGATGCTCCACTCTCCCTTGCAATATCGGATCTGGACAGGTGTACTCCTTCCGCTACGACCATCTCTACGACTGCCAGGTGCCCGTTATTGTCGAAGTTAGAGCATACGTTTGTAGTACCACCGTATACGTATAGTATTTGGCTCTATCTACTACCATTCATGGGCCGCACAGACGCGATTCACGGGCCGGATAGACCCGATTTACGCGTTCGGATAGACCCGACGCGAAACCTACTACAACTAACAGCGCAAGATCCGTCAGACGTAGTGGCAGTCCACGCACGAAATCCCCTTCGCCTATCGATCTTCCGCTCGCTTGGTGCAATGTATATTCGATCGTGGTATAACTCGTCCGTTCCTTCGTGACCAAGAGATACAGTAGTAGCGACAAAAAATAGAAGTGTGGTCGCATCAACTGTCCTCTACGAGTATAGGTGCGAGAGAACGCCGAACAAGTAGAAAATTTACCGCGCGCGTGTTGTGCAACTCCTTGCGTTGAACTTCGGGTGCTCCAACTATGATGATACCCTACCGCAGCAGCCCGGGTGTTGCTCCATATGACCAATACTGCTGTGATGATCACTTTGTGTTTCAACATTCTGAAGTGTCAAAAGGGTTAAATCGTGTCCATTGGCGTCATGGAGATTTATCACGAGATACTCGCTCTCTTTTTTTTTGTCGCATCTGGCAGGTTGTTGGGTACGACTCGCGGCGACGAATGCACCACTGCCTGTACGACGCAACGGGGGAGAAGCAATGGCACGACCTCGCCAACAAACGCTTCGAGGTGTCCGACCACAACGGCGTCGGTGTAGTCAGCCGGGGCTCCGAGAGCGCGCCGCCGCCCCCTGCCAGTGCCCCGTCGCTGCTGCCGCCGCCGACGTCATCAAGCAAGCTGTGAAGTTACTATAGAGTGCTCTTTGTGGCGGCAATAACGTTGGTGGTGGTGGTGGTGGTGGTGGTAGTGGTGGTGGTAGTGGTGGTGGTGTTGGTGTTGGTGTTGGTGTTGGTTTTGGTGATGATGGTGAGGGTGGTGGTGGTGGTGGTGGTGGTGGTGGCGGTGGTGGTGGTAGTTGTCGTGGTGGTGGGTGGTGGTAGTGGTGTTCGATGTTGCGTTGGCGCACTCGTCTGCAGCAACCACCAAGTGAGTAACTAACTGTTCTGTTCTCGCTTTTGTAGGGTGTTCAGTCAAGTGGGGCGCTCAGCGTTATCAATTTTGATGCTCAGTGTTGTCGAATTTGGATGTTCGCTGTCGTTAGTTTTCGTATGCCCAATGTTGTCGAGTTGGATGCTCAATGTCGTCAGGTTAGATGCTCAGTCAGGGCTGTCGTCGAGTAGGATGGTCGGTGCTACCAAGCTGCAAGCTCGGTGTTTTCGAGCTGTTAGCCCGGCTCACTCTCGACATTCAGCCTGGGGAGCCCCATTTCGCAGAAGTTTTTGCGGTGATTCCGCGAGAGTTCTTCGGAACGTTGAACACAAAATATGCCCCGAGGACGTGCGTGATGAACGGTGTGCGGTAAACTCATGCGGCGTTATTTGCGATTCACCGTCGCCGTGTGTACAATTTCTTCGACAATCGTCAAATACCGGCACAAGTGTGCTTTGTTTCGTTTCTTGCTTCCTCTCTGGCGGATTGCGTTCGTCTGTGGCTGTTACCAGTCGTGATGGGGGCACGTGCGGCGGGGACACACACGAACTGGTGCTGCAGCGGATAGTGACCTTACAAAGAAAGGTAGAATATTTGTACTTGTACGTATATTATTGTACTGGCCATCCATCGATGTGAAGCACGATGAGCTTCAGCGTTGATCACTCATACATTTATTCCCAGAAAAATGAAGAAAACCAGTAGTTTGTGGCGTTATAAATATTTTCATTGCGTTTGCCATCCGTCAATGTGTTTATTAGTTGCATGAGCTTCAACATTGATCACTACGAGGCATTCCACGAAAGAAGAAGATACGTATTTGCCGCTGGGTATTGAGCAAGCATTATCCCCTCACGTCTTCTTCTCCTTTTCGATGCTGCGTATGTGTGCAAGCAGTAGTTTCCCTGACAACAACAACAACAACAACAACAACAACAACAACGACAAGCGTAAAGCATCGGCTCTACGCGGCCGCGCCGACAGGGCCACACGCTTCGGCCCCTCCTCCAGCGGGAACCAAAACGGGGAGGCTGCAAACGCTTGCCGCCTTCGTCGGGGGCAGCGAACTTTACTTTACACTCTCCCAGATATGTGCGGCACGACCCTCACCAAAAGTGCTTGGGTGAAAGCCAAAACCGAAAACACACGCTCGCGTGTCCTGTGGTGTGCAAGCCGGATACCCTCGCTGAGTATCCCCAATAATACTCGGAACATTTGGGCAGAGGGGATCCCGCCGGAGGGAAACAAAGGGCTACGTACTCAGTAGCGTCTGGCAAGCAGGAACGCCGGGACTCTTCCAAGAAAGGGGGAAAACGTGGAGAGAGCCACGGTCGAAGGGACGCTCGACCAGGGGGTCGGAAGTGGAGTGAAAATACACCGCTGTAAAAATAAATAAATAGGAAAAACCAGTGCGCTGATTTTTGGGGCTTGATCAACCCCGGAGAGTATTGTCGGTGGGAGGTCGAATTGACTCCAAGTATACTATTATTTTGTTCTCGTCTATAAACCATGGAGCTACTCATTCAACCAGCGCCGGATTTGTAACCCAGTGGTGTATCCTTTATTAACGAACAAGGACCAACTACGCCGCGGCCGGTGTCTCCACGAGATTTTTATGACAACCACCCCAACTCTACCACGGCGGGTCGAAATTTGATCCCTCCCCGCCCCCCTGCCGTTTTATTCAGTTTTAACGGAGGCTTATGCGTGCCGGCGAAGAGCAGCCTCCGCCCCCCGCCTTCTCCCCCTACTACTATTACGGGGGGCCATAGTTAACAGGACCAAATATTGTTAGTAAAAATGGTTAAACATATAGGTTTTTATGTATACCATAGGTCCTGTTAACTTCGGAATGCTATCTTATTGCGTTCAAGCGTACTTCGTGGTTGTGGCAACCAAGCGACAACGTCACGTACGCATACTGGTACCTGGCACAGGCTAAAACGGTAGACCTGATATCGCATGCTACGTGTTGCCTCAGGCGGTACTTTCTCGGGGAGCACTGCATTGCATAGATAGGCGGTACACCTTACAATCTCTGCATTGCTTTGCAACCTTCGTCAGCACCAACCGTGGCACCTCAGTAGTTATGCAAACGAAACACTCTCCTGAATACTATCGCCGAGAATCACGTACTACTTGCCGTACGGACTTGCAAGAAATAAGCGTTGTCTCGGTTGACTTCTGGGCAATAATACCATCCTACCGTGCGGTAACCGCCACCATTCGATTTTTTTTCGACGAACTTGTAGGGCTGGGCACTGGCACCGTATGTACTGGCAGGAGTAATCTACTGGCAGTAGTAATGTACTGATTGACCTGGCCAGTGTATTCGCCAGTATTTTTATCTTGCGTACGCCCAAGATACACGCCGTATTATATATAGTATGGAAACCCACTCGATGCGTTTCGGCAGGAGAGAGGAGAGAGGAGAGACAGTACACTGCTGCAGTCCAGTGTCCTGAGTCAGCCAGTGCCCAGTCCTACGAATTTATGAAGAAGTGTCGTCTGTCACCATGCTATGGATGTTGCAGCACTCCTCCCTTGCAAAAAAAACGTAATGAGCGTCCAAATGTTGGCGTTGTCTCTATCAGGAGTATATAGGAACGGTGCTCTGTCCCGGAAGGCGTGCGTAGTCAATGGTCAAATGACCAAGGCGAGCAATAAACGAGCATCCCCCCTCTCCCCTCGGCACTCCCCCTCTGCCTGTCTCGTGGCCCACCAGCTAGTTGCCCAAACATTGCACGCATTCTGCTCCATTGTTTATGAACTATTGTGCCGTAGTAGCTGTTCGGCAGCCATTCCGCAGGGAGGACGACAAGTATGATACGGAATCAGTATCCCGCCGTCCTTCCTTCCTTCCTTCCTTCCTTCCTTTCTGATCTCTCGATGGTTTCTCGATCACAATCAGATGTAATCCACAGTAGTTGTTGATAAAACGATCGACCTGTTGATCGACACGACGTGTCTGTTCATGCAGTCGATGGGATGCACAATATGTTGACCTGATGGTTTCATCTATTAGCATTAACGTTAAGATCCGCCCATGAACACCTGGTATCATCTACATACAACAACAGTATCTGCTTATTATGAACAAAGTTGTGACATGATACGCCGACTGACTGTTGAGATGGGTGGGCCAGTGGGTGGTGGTATTCATTCTTCTTGCTGCGCGTAGAAAGCCCAGACGCCATCGTAACAAAAACAGCCCTGACTGAAACAAGGTTTGACGGCGTTCAAAACTTAATATCGTGAGGATTCGAGTCATCGCACCCCCCCTAAAGTTCGATTGCTCCACGACCAAGGGGTTGCGAAAATCGACCGACTCGTGACGGTATTATTACCTACCGAGCTACAGGGATGAAATATCGATCGATTACCCAGCACAGGGTAGTAATCCTTACAACACTCCCCCCCTCTCTGAACGCGCTTGGTGCAAGCAATGTCTGCCTGGTCGTTGAAAACCCCGACATGCTCCGTCCCGACATTGTAGGGATGCGAGGGCCTATGGTCATACGACTACGACCATGCACGAGATCGAGTACATGTCTCCTATCGAGTACACCCCCCCCCCCCCTCTCTGAACGGCAGGATCTACTTCGGGGCGTCGGTACTGCTGTATATATACGGCCGTACGCTGACCTACCCGCTTCGCTTAAAATTCCTGGGGAACCAGGGAGACATGCGCATTGGGACGCATGCGCAAGCGCTTCTATAAAAGAAACGTTCGAAGTGAGATTCGAACCCTTGTCCTCGAGGACGTCCAACGTGATGGTATTGCCTACTACTACTGAGATATATAAGGGCAAAATATCGATCGATTACACAGCTCAGGGCAGTTCCTTATTATATGACTCGTCTAAGGAAATCTCACAGCAAGATCTATCCGAAACCACCCTCGTCTACATTGGTTGGCATCCTCCCGGTTTGGTGAAGCAATCGAGCTTTCAAGATCCGTATAGGGGGGCGGCGACTCGCATCCTTACGGTGGTAATAATGTAATCTACCATCAGGTATACTTTAACAGTGCCCACCCCCTCGGCATACATACGAGCAAATCCCCCATTGGCAGCAGCAACCATAGCGCCTGGAAATATTTCATATAACGCACCTGTTCAGGGGTGGCTAAAGCAGCGGCGGAGGCGGCGGCAGCTGGGCGTCAGGGTGGGGGGGGGGCGTACTTGTTGCTTGCCTTACAGCCATCCGGCCATCGACCACGCACACATGCCACCCCGTTCGAGACGGAGCGGGGGGGGGGGGGTGAACGGGGGAAGGTCACATATCATCATGTTGGCTCGTCCAAGATTATTTGAATATCGCCACTTACTTCGTGACAATAATATGACCACCACCTGCCACCACAGCAGTACACGTACGTGCGATCTTCGCCGAGAGCTTAGCGGTGGCTGTGACACAACGACAGACGTCGACACCTACATGAATTTATATGAACGCGTGTCACCTGCGTTCAGCACCATACTGATATATATGCCGTTAATACTTCATGTCTGGCCGAAAAATTCCTACCAGGAAATAAGAAAGTCGGGAGCGGTTACACTGAACTTAGTGCGGAGCACACCGTTTCTTAAGTAAGATATCTCTAGCCCCCTGGGCCGGTATTTCCGGTTCCTTGTGACAGGGCCATCACATTATTTCTGGCAAACTTAAACCGAAGAGGTCGGGGTGAATAAATAAGTCGGTTGCGGTTATACTGAATTATAGCTGCTGCTGTGAGGTGGAAACACACCGTTTCTCAGATAATCAATGTATACGTATAGCCTGCGAGCACGAACGAGCAGTAAGTAGCAGGCGGCCCGTTTTCCCGAATCCTCGTGACTCGTGGCAGGGCCGACGCTCTGTGTACAGAATACGTATGTACGTACCAGGTAATGCTTAACCCTTTTTGAACTGCAGTGCCGTTAGTGGGGGCAAACCATTCTAATTCCAAGGGTTTTGTCCCCAAAACGGGACTGCGGTCCTGAAAGGTTTTTGCCACGCTGCTGCTACTATTAATACTATTATTATAGATGTGATGCCCCACAGAAATACGATTGATTCTGGGCATCATACCCACACCCCCCCCGTACAGGTCCACACGACTACACCCATCCACGGGCACAACAGCAAGCAACAAGCACCGACGGTATACAAGGTGTCAATTATTATGCGTATAGTATTAATAGGAGAGTGGCATCAAGGTTGCGGATATTGCGGCGGATGGCGGGTATATTAATTCGCGGCCACAAACAAACACAAAAAAAAACACCGCCGGACTTGGCCGGCGGATCAATCATTCGTTGTGTGTGTGTTCTTCCGTTCTTTCTATCCGTCGACATCCAGCACAACCAGTGTCCGTGCCGATTCTTCAATCCTAGAAGAGATGCAAGTTCTGTGGTCACAAAGCTATACGCCACAGAGATACTATGTTGCCACTTATATATGTGCAATGTCATGTCATCATACCTTTGTGTGACCACGGACTCCTTCGTCAGAGAGTTAATGTGAGAACAACAACAACAACAACTATTAATATACGACATACACAGGCACGACATACACATTCTATGAAATAGTGAAACAAAATGAAACAATCAAAGACAAAACGAAAACAAAGAAGACAAATCGAATTAGAAAAAGTGGACCGCATTCATTCATCGGGCTACAGGACAGAAAGCCGCAGCAGAATAATAACAACAGTATTAATAGTAACAGTAGTAGTACTATTAGTAGTATTAACAGCACGTTTCGGCTTTCGTTTTTTTGGCGTAGGAGTCGGGAGAGAGGGAGGCGGCGGGGGCGGGGGGGGGGGGGGGGAGGTGGCACAACGAAACAACAGTAGTACCAGGGGTAGTAAGTAAGTGTCGTCTCATGCAACGCCGGCCCCCGCCGCAGTCGGCACACCGCGCACGAGCGTGACAACACGAGAGAGAGCCACAAATTCACTTGACTTGTTACAAGTTGCCGCACAAAATCTCGACTAGAAAAAAAGAAGTAAGTGCCTGTATACACATACATCACGAGGCAGAATAGTATCTACCGGTACTTGTTATAAACGTCGTCACTGCTGGTCTTTGTAGTTTAACGAGTTGTATACCCTTCATGGGGAATAACCTACGCAATTATCAGGGACGTGGTATCATAACTGTGCTGCACTTTTTTGTGTCAGACAGTCCAGGAAGAGATTATGGCGATCGTTGATATTCGTGTGGTGTGTGTGTGTGTGTGTGTGTTCTTCACATTAAACCGTTCTTTCTACCCGTCGACATCCAGCACAACCAGTGTCCGTGCCGATTCGTGGTAGTAAGGTTCGATTGCTCCTTTTTTGACTGCATATCCGCGAGTCTTCACTCTGACAGCACCCCAGATAGCAGGCAGGTGTGTTCCTCTTTCGTTTTCACGACTACCGTGCGTTTCGTACGGTGCAGGCAGCACTTCAGACAGCATCCGCTGTAGTCAGCAGCCACGAGTTGGTTAGTGGTGGGAACGGGGGTACTCTTCTATGTTATAGTTGAGAGGATATTATACCCGCGGCCATGTTAGTTCAGTTTTGCACATTGGTTTTATCTTGTGTGCGCTTTTTTCGTCGCGTGTATTTTGAGGCAGCCAAATTTTCGATTTTTTCTGGTTTTTCGGATCTTCCTAGGGCTCCAGCACCTCTGTGTGACCACGGACTCCTTCGTCAGAGAGTTAATGTGAGAACAACAACAACAACAACAACAACAACAACAACAACAACAACAACAACAACAACAACATACATGCATTCATCATTACCACCCACTACATAATATTTTTTTTACTGTAGTATTAATACTACTATTAATACTATTAATACTGCTTGCTGATATATGTACGAACAGGAGGAGTAGTAGTAGTAGTAGTATTATTATTATTAGTAGTATTATTGTGCAGTGTAGTAGTATTATTATTTATAATATTTATGGGGGGCCATATTAAATATACCAGGTCAAACCTAATACGGTACACACAAAAACCTACCTGGTATATATACCTATTTTTACTATTAATATTAATATTGCTTGCCATCCGACAATGTGTGTATACATACCAGTATTATAGTGTTGTTCTATAATAAACGACTATAATAACAGAAAGTGAAGCACTCTCCGGAACAAAAGCGCGGCAGTATCCTACGACAAATCAGAACTTATGTGACGCTCATGAAGACTACTACAACCAACATCCCTCCATCTCGTCCACCAAAAAACGACCACTCCCGTTAACCCCTTTAGAACCGCAGTTCCGTTTTTGGGGACAAACCAGTCAAATTTCAAGTAGTTTGTCCCCAAAACGGGACTGCGGTTCTAAGCACAACCCCCGAAGAAGCATCTACTAAAAACCCGCTGCCCATCGAAATGGCTGGTTTATTACTGCTACGCGCAAGGTCGTGCGGTGTTGCTGGTCTACTCTACACTGTTATCGGTATAGCAGTGCCTAGGAGAGAGTCCCTGCCGTCTCGCTCTCTCTGTAGCTTTTCTACCTCCTCCCACCCTTTTCCCCATACACATACCTCTACAGTTATACTTCTCGTACCCCTGTGACCCTGCCACCTCCAACCGCAGGGGCCCAGTCCTCCCCCCCAAGCACCCCCCAAGAAGTATACACCAAAAACCCGCTGCCCATCAAAATGGCTGGTTTATTATTAATAACAGCATTAAATTTTGGGCCCCCCGTAATATAGTGCCTATTTATCTGCACTTACTTTTACTTGGTGCTTCGTTGCTGCTTTCCACATGATTTTTTTTTTTTTTTTTTTTACCCCATTCATTATCTTCGCACATCTTCTTCTATTCTCTCTGCTCTCCTTCCCACTCGCAACTCAGATCCGGGGTCACATGGCAGGCTCTTATCCCCCCTTCCCGCTACGGTACGTGCCTTCATTTTTATCGCGAGAAGATTTCAGCCTTTCTTTTCTTCCCTCGTCGACTCGCATCGAATTGTGCCTATACCCACGCTGCAAGGCGCTCTCAACGATTGAATCCTTTTTTATTTTTATTTTTTCGCAAATAAAGTCAAAGTCCGACCCACCTGGGGCTCGAACCCAGGACTCAAACAAGTAGAATTCGAGGTTAACCACTTGAACCACCGGGGCGACCGGCTTATACCTATGTGTGTGTGTGTTCTTCACATTAAACCGTTCTTTCTACCCGTCGACATCCAGCACAACCAGTGTCCGTGCCGATTCTTCAATCCTATTATAGAAGAGATACAAGTTCTGTGGTCACAAAGCTACGCCACAGAGATACTACGTTGCCACGTGTGCAGTGTGAACTGCAGTGGGCAATGCAAAGCCATGTCATCATACTAGATACGACAGGCACGACATACGCAATCTATGAAATAGTGCCAGGTATGGATGAAAGTCATTTCCATCGCTATGTGATGTATACCTGGTATGTGGTATTCAGGCAGAGAGTGCGGCTGGACCGATGCGGTGCATCAAAACATGTATGGACCGCCGTATAGTACGCGTGGGGTACAGCGTAATACTATATCATCAGTAGTATTAATAGTATTAAATAGTAGACCTCTACTCCTGCTGTGATGGCCACGGATCATACGGCTCATCAGCCATTTATCCTCCACTAACTAGTAGTGACTGCTGCTTGCTGCTTGCTGCTGTTATACGGCCGCGGATCATAAAGCTGACAGCTCATCATCATCCATCATGATCAAATCGGTACGACAGGGACCAGATCGTGCTTTTTTTAGTATGCCCACTACAAAAAAATCCGACTGATCATACCGGGTACCACGGCGGCGGTACCATGCAGGTATACGGTACGTACCAGCAAGCAGTTTGTTACATGATGAGCGCTGTCTCGTATTTATTCTACATGGATGGGGTACCAGGGTGGTATATATACCCACACGGACGTAAAACACGGACGTACGGTGTATTCGTACTTGTCCCGTGCTTTACGAGCGTACGGGACAGGACTTCGTATAAATTTTCTGACTGCAGTATACGTACGAAGTCGGAACGGACCCTCGGTGTGGTGCAGTTCGGATCTCGTTGCATATGTACTCCGAAGTACCTGGTATACTTTTTGCTTGTACGTACTTGTATCATCGGATGCTTCGGGTGTACTATTAATACGAACAACACATGCACATTACATACATATATGATGATGAACCATCATACAAAAATTCAACAAAAGGTGAACACGAAGAGCAAAGCAAAAAGAACAAACCAAAACTGCCGCGCGATTGGACTGAACTTTTTTTTTTTTTTTTTTTTTTTTTTCCATCCCATTCATTATCTTCGCACATCTTCTTCTCTCTCTCCTTCCAACTCGTAACTCAGATCCGGGGTCACATAGCAGGCTCTTCTCCCCCCTTCCCGCTACGGTACGTGCCTTCATTTTGAACCGAACCAGCTCATCTCCGAAAAATAATAAAGTTCATTGTGCCGAGGGCCTAGTGCCGAGGGCGGCGAGAACGTTCCTTTTCTCGATGTTCATTGGTGGAAATATTTTTTCTCGATGCTCATTGGTGGGAAACAAATTAGCCGCCTTTAGGCCTTTTAGTAGGTCTCTGCTGTTCTTCGGTTTTCCGCCGATTCTTATTTTACTCTTGAAATGGTATTATATTCCCGCACTACTACCGGGAACGGTTCCTTGTCAGGTATCAACATTTTTGTCGTTTTTAGCGCCGACTGTCACCTGGTCACACCTGCTCCTGTAGTCACAATCCCAACAGCCATCGCAATCCGACACGGACCGCCACCGAACGCGGCTACTTGGTGCGCATCTAGGGTTCGCGCGAAGCCTCTTCTTTCTCTATCTCTCTGGTTGGGCATATTTGATCTGCTCACGCACGACAGACGTCTCTGATTGATGCCCTCGGAGAGCAGGGTGTCGCCCACTCCCCAACGGGGAATGAAAGACGATGGTGATGGCGGAGATGATGGTTGCTGTGGATGTGGGCAATTTTGCAGGCAGTTTTCTGCTCTCGTGCGCAAGAATGCGCTTACCAAGAGGCGCGCCAAATGCCAGCTGGTGAGAGAGAGAGAGTCCTGCGTTGGTCCGCAAGATTGTGGGAGGGAGGTGCTGCACTGCTGCTGTGCCTGGGTTGTGTTGTGTTGCCTCATCTCGGGGAAGTAGGAGGTAAAGGTGATTTTTTGTTTGTTTTTGGAGGTTTTTGAACCCCGAGGCACTCCCGCCGCGTTTTGGTGATGGATGCACTCGCCAGGGCTTGCAGGGCCCCCAAGCGGCGCCCAGAGGATCGCGCTGGCCTCTCCTAGACGATACTAACGTTACTGCTGCATTGCTTGCCTTTATCTCGTAACGTGCATACAGCGAGCAGTGCTGAGGTGTTGGTTTCCGAGGTACCCTCTCGCAAACCCAGACAGAATACATCGGGTCTCTTCCCTGAAAAGGCCACATCAAACCGATCGAACAGTTATTTTTTGCTTGAAGGAGCTGCAGCCTACCCACAAAGACGGTCCAGCTAAAAGCATTAGTAGCAAAAGTAAGGTATAATAGTAGCAGCAATAGCAGTAGCAAAAGGTAAGCAGAAGGCAGGAGGAGTAGCAATAACGGTGGTGGCAGCAGCAGCAGCAGCAGCAACAGCATACCAGCAGAAGCAGTGCCTTTGTGCCGTTCCCCTTGTGTTGGGAGGGGTGACCGTACAAACTTTTTAGGCAAAGGTACAACCCCACCCCCACCCCCCCTCCCCGGCGCTCAGAGCAGCCACCTGTGTGTACGTCCGCCTCGGTCGGGATGCCATTGAACCAGCGTGGCAGTGTTCTTCTTGCTAATAAACACGTGCATGCTTGTGCATAACATACCATCTGCTTCCAGGTGCTGGAGCTTGCGCTCCCGGCAGTGATCATGGCCCTGATAGGAGTCATCAAGGGGAGCATAGACGTGGATGTGTTTCTCGAGGCGATCCCTGCTTCCGACGCCCCGCTGATGACCTACGACGCCTACCAGAACACCACCACCTTCCCCAACCTGCTCTGCTACGACAACAACATCTTCATGAGGTATTTAAATCTGTAGTCCAGTCAAAGGTGCAGTACCTTCGATGACCTGAGACGAACGGGCGATCGAATTCAAATTCAACCACAGGCAGTCTATGCAGAGCAAAGGTGTGGCAACTTTACAGCTTCACAGAGAGCAACTTTTGGGTTGACATGGCTCGACTGACACCAAACTACTACCTGGTAGGTTTTAGTATGGCACCCTCGACCCTTCAAAATTGGCAAAGCACGGACATACAGCAGTATTGCGTTACTTGATACCTGGTATGATATGTCTCCTCTGACCGATGAAGAGTTTGGATCATGGGAGATGCGAAAAGGGCAGCCAGCCGTTTTCGTGCCAATTGCCTATTATTAATTATTTACCTGGTATTATTGTTCACGATTTTTACCATGTTTGTTGTTTCATTTTTTTCCATTTTTTTTTGTTTTCTCGCAGGTCGTGTCCAAACAAAATCGAAAATCGAAATGCTTTGGCTTTTCGGAGTATTTTAGACGAGGTGCCCAAACAGAACAGAATCGAAATATGAAAATAGAAATCCAAGCGAAAAAGTACGGCGAGCACGACGTAAAGTCCCATCCATAAATGCTTTACACATGTGTGTGTGTTCTTCACATTAAACCATAGTGAACTATCAATACTGCTGTTTTTTGTATTAATAGAATGTCTGTCTATGCTATGTGAACTATCAATACTGCTGTTTTTTGTTCTAATAGAATCTCCGCCTACGAGGTATGCCGTAGTTTTTGGGTTTTCTCTTGAATTGTTTCCTTTCGTTTCTCTATTTCATAGAATGTGTATGTGGTGCCTGTCGTATCTAGTATGATGACATGGCATTGCATTGCCCACTGCTGTGCTTACTGCATTCGCCTTGTACATGGCAACGTTTTTTTTTTTTTTTTTTTTTTTTAGTATCTCTGTGGCGTAGCTTTGTGACCACATAACTTTTGTCTCTTCCAGGATTGAAGAATCGTCACGGACACTGGTTGTGCTGGATGTCGACGGGTAGCAAGAAAGAACACTGAAGTGACACATGCCGACAGCAGTCTTTTCACCCTTTCTTTGAGGATCGCAGTCCCGGTTTGGAGACAAAATACTTGAACTTTGAATGGAATATCCTCAAAGCGGGACTGCAGTGCTAACAGGGTTAGTACTCGTAGCGCTCGGCTATTTACACACACAGATCCACCAAAAAAAAAAAAAAAAAAAAAAAGTAGAAGCAGGCAAACGTGACGACAAGTCGATCCCGGGAGGTCATGTATTGGACCTCCCATAGAGTTGGTGGCGGGTTTGCCCCACGTTGATGCCCCGGGATTAAACTTTAAAATACACTAAGAACGAATTTCCAACCTCGTTCTCGAGAGCATAATGCTGAATTTTCCTCAAAATATGTTCGGTTTATCTCGAATGCCGGAAAACAAAGGCCCGAGAACGTCGGGGCTGGTGTTGAGGTTTGCCTGTTGGCCGTTCCCGCAGGGTGGTCTGTGCGGCTGTGCCGTGCTATTAATAGTTGAGTGTTGTGCAGTGTACGGCGTTCCTGATGTTGTGATATGTGATATTTTCTAGGAACCTGAAAACGAGCGGGAACATGTTTGAGCCAGTGCCTAATCAGCTCCCTGTTTGGTTTCTTTTCGATTTTCGATTATCTTTGGACACTTGGGACACGCCCTCAGTCCCCGCAACGTTTTCGACAATACCAAGTCCGCCGATTTCGCCTATTCATTATGGTGTTTGCGAAAATCAGATAATGGTTTGGTTTGGCCTATTTCTATTCTCCCGATCCCCGAAAAAATAATATCAGGACCCAAAATCTCGGCTGATATGGCCCATATCTTCATAAACTTTTCGGATTGGGTTTGGCTTCTTGGGTCTCGATTAGGATCGTATTTTTTTTGGCCAGGATGACCCCGAGTTGCCCCGGGCGAATGAAAACATTGTATTTGGCAACTCGAATCTGTGTTGGTACAGATAGACTGAAACCGGTGTACAAATAAGAATGTGTATAGGGCGAACGCTTTTTTTATCCAGATCTCCAAGAAGGATCTCCGAAAAGGATGAAAAAAGAAAAAATAAACGAAAAAAGAAGAAGAAAAAAGTATTTGGCAAGAAACCACAATAGTCTACGTCACGTACGTTGCACGCACAGCGAACAGCAGCAGCCAGAAGGAGGGCGACATGGTACATGGGTTGCCTCACACCGCCAAGCTATCTCACCAAGCGCACGGCCCATTTGACGAGGCCGTGTCAACGAGGACTCCGCGGGGAAGGCGGCAATGTCATGCAGCCATGTGCGGCGGAGGCCTGGCAGGGTGTAGCTTTCAACACAGTTGATGGCGCCGTGTGCGTTGTGGACTGCTGTATTGCTTGTTCTTGCTGCGGGCGCGAGCGATCAACAAAGTAGCGGTGCTCTGGGTCCTGGGGCGTGTGACCGCACGACACGCACACCCACAGCACGCGCACGTATGCACTGCACAACGGACCCCGGTCGCATCGATTGACCCTATTCGAATGACTGCCATAGAGCACACATAGCACACACACGCAGCGAGCCACGCAGCAGCAGCAGCAGCAGCAGCAGCAGTGAGCAGGATCTCGCACGAACGCACGAAGCCGTTGGTGTTCCATTTTTCGTACTTTCATTCCGTGATTTGTTATGTCTTGCTGTATTCCAAGTTCCTAGAATTTTATTCACCAGTTTTAAAAACAAAAAATATCGTTTTGGGTTCTCGCAAGCAGTTACAAGCCCGATTCTGTTTCGGTTTGGTGAACAGCCTGTGGTTCTCGACCCGACCATATTCGCGTCTTTCGCAAACACTGATAGGTCAAATGCCAAATACTAGGTCTTGGCACTGGCACAGTATTTACTGGCAGTAGTAATCTACTGGATGACGTGGCCGGTATATTCGCCAGCAGTTTTTATCTGACGTACGCGCAAGAAACACGCCATATTAAAATACGGAAACCCACTAATGCGTTCTGGGAGGGGAGACGAGAGGCAGTATACTGCTGCAATCCAGTATACTGATTGATTTTGAAGACAGTATAGTCGCTACTGACTGAATCAGCCAGTGCCCAGCCCTATCGAATACAGCAGCGTACCCTCGGGTACAGCAGCACAGAGTACAGGGCACCTATCGACTAACGGGTAATTTATGTCGAACACTACGGCGGCAGTTGTTGGTAACTTTCTCATAAATTTATAACAGGAAAACTACAGGTACTGACTGTTGTAGTGTGATACAGGTTTGATTTCTTTTGTGAGAATGGGTGTGTTCTGCGCCAACCTCAGAAATTTAGCGATTTTCGAATTTCTTATTTTCCTGTACATCGTAAATACCAGGTATGTGCCTGCCTTCCACAATCTTGCTCGTTTTCCTATTTGGTGTTATGTGGGCCACATCGTCCCCGGTGGCTCGGTAGGTGGTCCTCGGGCCTACTAGAATCGGATACGAGTACGTACGTGGGTTCAATTCTTACAGTGTACTCGTACCGACTTTTTCATGCATATCAATTGATTAGCGGAAAGCGCGAGGAGGACCTTTAACAATCTGGGAGAAGGGATCTTTAGGTTGGTAGGCTGTTCGGATGTTTTGGTTCCTGTTGGGATCAAGGCACGGACGAAGACCCAACCCAACCCCTGACCCTAATCCTAACCCTAACCCTGACCCCAAACCGCAGCCGAAACGGGCCAAAACTCGCTATAAACGAGGCTACGCCGAGTTTGCATCGAACCAGGAAATTTCTCAGATGCGGACGACGATTCCGAAGTGCAGACCACGCTACACATTTTTCAAGTAAAAAACATCCCTAAAGATCCCTTCTCCCAGACTGCTAAACCTACTCAGCGCGAGAGCGTGAGTTGTGAATTAGCAAAATTAACATCCGATGAAACTCGACAAGCAGTGGGAATGCTGGACCCTATGCCCGATAAATAAAATGAGGCACGTATATGCGGGGGGGGGGGGAGGAACGACGCCCGTGACCACGACTTGTCCAGAACCTGGGAAGTCAAGGATGTTTTGGGCTCCGGGGTTTTTGACTGGTCTAACACACGTGTATGTACGTACCGCAGCCTTTTACAGCGGACTGCATAGTGGCGATGAGTTAATGCGAGAACAACAATGAGGACGTCACAGCAGTACAGCAGTATTATATTGTACAAGTAGTATCTGTGACCTGTGACACACATTTGTTCGATATTTGCATATTGCACCATGCTCCCCGCTGGCACCCCCCCCACCCGAACCTGGGCCCTTCAGAATCAAACCTGTGGGTGAATTATTAGCCGCCTGCAGGCAGGCCCCACCGAGCACCATGAATGATCCCACGCCGACCAAAAAGAAGGTTTTAAACTTGTGATTATATCCCAGTTGTAACATTTAACGCTAAACGTGGTACATCCTTACCAGGTATAATAACATCACGCTCTCGTTATCATAGACATAACGATAAACACCGCTCAGAACATTCCGCCGACACACACCCAATGTACACGCTCGACTACATACTACAGCACACCCGGTGACGTGTTCCTGCAGCTGTTTGGTTGGTTTTGGACCACCACTTTGGTCACCATGGTTTCGTTGATTGCCACACTCCACCGGAGGTATACCTGGTCTATAATACGCCTGAAAATAGCAGTGACAAAAATTTATACCAGGTACCTGGTGCGCACTTTTGTATATTTATTTATCGCACTGGGTTGATGCCTGGCACCATTCAACCACAGCGCCGCGTGCGTGTCCTGTCAAACAAGCTCCCATCTTGCACGTCGGCCCAGGCTAACCGCATCCCAATATATACCCTTTTAGGGCCGCAGTCCCGTTTTGGGGACAAAGCGCTTATAATTTGACTGGGCTTTCCCCAGAACGGGACTGCAGTCTAACAGGGTTAGTCCCGACCCCAACCCCAATCATCGAGATCGGCAGGGGTGGGCGGGGAATTGCAAGATTCGTTTGGTGTTGGTTCCTTTTTTAATTTTGATTTTTTTGCCTTCCGACAATGTACTCATCGAACTGGTTCGACTCCAACTTGATACGCACGAATATCCTCTACAGGTAATACCACGTTGGAATCCCCTCGCAACGCCCGATCGATGACCTCTGCCCGCCATTTGAAGGCTTGAGCAAAAAATGAAAAATGGAGGAGAGAAAGGGGGAGAGAGGTGTTGAGTTCGTAGGGAAGAATGAGGACTGAGGCAGATGAAGGAAACAATTCTATTTGATGAGAGGGATAGGGACACAAACAGACGAAAATGTACTTGTAGTTGTCGTATCCATGGTGCTTCCGATACATATGTGTCCCCATGGAGTCTTAATGAGGGAAACAAAAACGACGCGTCGAACTAATGTAATGCCCCCCTCTAGCTAACGGCAGTGCTTTCGTATGTATGTAGCGACCGCGCGGGAGGCGGGCGGGGGGTTTCACCAGACACTCTTGGCTTTTTTTTTCCGGTTTTGGTTTTTGTTTTCCCCCATGTCATGACAGGTGCGGGTGCCACCGGGATGAGGATGACTATGAAGTCCCCTCAGCTTATCTCACTGGGGACGGCGTCGACAACACCGGCGCGGTGAGTGACGAGTGACCCGAACCCTTGCTCGCCACGCAACGTGGCGTGGGTTTTTGTTCACATGACAGCAGTGGTTCGCGCATTTTGACCTTTTTCGGACTGCAGTCCCGTTTTGGGGACAAACTATTACGGGGGACTATGGTAAATAGGACCAAATATTGATAGTAAAAATAGGGAAACGTATACCAGGCAGGTTTTAGTGTCTACCGTAGGTTCTATTAACTATGGTCCCCCGTAATACAACCCGTGTAGGAACTGCAGTCCCGGGACAAACATCTCAAATTGTAAGTAGTTTGAAACTCTTATAGGACTGCAGTCCCGTTTGGGGGACCAACAAGTCATATTCTAAGTAATTTGTCCTCAAAACGGGGCTGTAGTCCTAAAAGACTCCGTGGCAAGCCCGAAAACGTGGTCTAATCTACAACGTGGTCTTGTCTTTTACTCCTGCACAAATGATCCGATACTATAATATTAGTAGTTCCATCTTTTACTCCTGAACAAATGATCCGACACTAGTTCCAAGTAGTTATTTCCTCTTGACGAGGCGATTTACAGAGTCTTACCTCTACTCTTTCGAGGGACCATACGTAGTAAACAGGACCTACGGTACAGACAATTTTTTTTTTTTTTTTTTTTTTACTAACAATATTTGGTCCTGATTACTATGGTCCCCCGTAATACGAGTATGGCCTTGAACCGGATGGTCTTCAAAATGGGTACACCGCTCTTCGCCGTTATTTCTGCGCCTCGACATGCGGCACACACAGTCAGTGTGTGTGATCTTCACAGTGCAGTCAGTCTCCGTGCTGTTTTTTCATCCTGCGTGGTCACAAAACTACGACTCGGAGATGCTCGTACACGTGTGTTGTGTGTAGCTAATTGTTTGTGTGTTGTTCGCATGAAACCGTTATTTCTAGCTGTCGACATCCAGCACAACCAGTATCCGTGCCGATTTTTTCAATCCTGGAGAGTCGCTACATATTATACTTCGAAGTACAACGCTATTACGGGGGGACCATAGTAAATACTCGGAGTAGGACCTACCGTAAAAAAAAACAACTATTAATACCTGGTACCAGGTATACCGTTTCCCTACTATTAGTAACAATATTTGGTCCTATTTACTACTTGGGCCCCCCTTCAATGGTATATGATATCATACAAGCTCGGTGGTCACGAAACTACGACATATAAATACTACGAAGTATATTGTTATGCAGTGAGCTTAGTAGACAGTCCAATATGTGAAGGTATTGGCTATTGAGCTATAGGAGTAAAATATCGATCGTCTACCCAGCCCAGGGTACACTCCTTGTAACACGCCCCCCGCGCTGAACGGCGGGATCTTCGGGTACCGTATACGGCCGTACGCTGTCCTACCCTCTTCGTTTCAATACCTACAGGGAAATATGTGTTGGGAGCGCACGTGCAAGAGGCGTTTCCATAAAAGGAGCATTCGAACTGACATCCGAGCCCGTGCTTTTCTCTCGATTCGTTTTTTTCTTCGTTTTTTGCGATGTTTCTTCCTTTTATAGCCAATGTGTATGTTGTGCCTGTCGTACCCAGTACGATGACATGGCATTGCTTTGTCTGTGTGTGTTCTT
This sequence comes from Nereocystis luetkeana, assembly GCA_031213475.1. Classification (NCBI taxonomy): domain Eukaryota; class Phaeophyceae; order Laminariales; family Laminariaceae; genus Nereocystis; species Nereocystis luetkeana. Next base: position 8,787,987 of record JARUPZ010000018.1, read on the forward strand.
CACATTAAACCGTTCTTTCTACCCGTCGACATCCAGCACAACCAGTGTCCGTGCCGATGCTCCAATCCTAGAAGAGATACAAGTTCTGTGGTCACAAAGCTACGCCACAGAGATACTACGTTGCCACGTGTGCCGTATGCACTGCAGTGGGCAATGCAAAGCCATGTCATCATACTAGATACGACAGGCACGACATACGCAATCTATGAAATAGTGAAACGAAAAGAAACAATCAAAGAGAAAACAAAAACAAAGTAGACAAATCGAAAGAGAAAAAAAAGAAAAAAAATGAAAGCAAAAACTGGGAGAAACAATCTGTCGTGCCCCCCCCCCGCAGGCGAGGTGGCCAACACTTGAAAAAGAACGAGCTGGAAGAAAGAAAAAAGAAAAAATAACAAAAAACACCACTGCTTGTAAACAAAGTAAGACAAAGAACCAAGGAAAAAAACAACAAAGGAAAAATAACAAAGGGGAGATAACAGGCAGACCATATCCCAAAGCACCTTCCAGGTGGCGGCAGCAGTTTGTGGTACGAGTAGTATAGCCAGGTTCTCCCTGCTAATCCGCCTGGTACCTTGCTACCCAGACTGCCGTCTCCGCCCTGCGTTCGTCAACTATGCCCAGCCCCTTGGCGTCAGACAATACGAAACAAGCAGAGCAGGTTCGTCATCCAACCACGCCACACGGCTCCTTCAGTACGGCTTATCAATCAGAAAAGGAAGAGAAAACAAATAAAATGAAAATCACGGAGAGTCAGCGCAAGAACTCAGTAGTCGACGGCCCTGATGTTGTGATGTTGTGATGTTGCTTTTCTTACGTTCGTTTTGTTTTTCTTGTGCAATCGGCTGAAAAAGGTTGAAATGTTTACTATGCGTCGCCGGCTGATCTTCATAATAGATGTGCCGGTATGCTTCTTGCATAGTCCGTTTTTTGTTCGGGCCATCGACCGAAGAAGCTTTGACGTTACGTTGCCGGCTGTCGTTATCCTTCTTTCTGAATAATATAGTATCGAGATGCGCGGGGCTCACCGACCGTCTATTGATACAGGCACTCGACATGTGTTGAGATCAGTTTGGGAGTTAATAATTTAAGGCTGGTATTTTTTTAGTTACAGCTACGTATGTGTATGTGTTCAGCGAAGAACTCCACTCTAGATCCTGTATAGTAATAGTAACCTTCGAGACCCTTTGCTGAACATGGGCATCACAGTAAGCCGCGAGCCTTGGCCATAGTGGCTGAGAAACTTCACTGCTGTCGCTAACTGCTTGTTGACGAATGACGGATCTCCAGTTACCGAGTAGTTTTACATCATGGACATGCTGTTCGCGTGCCGTACATACAGCAGCAGCTCCTTGACCCTGTCAGTGCTGCACTGCTGTTTCGTTAACATCTGCCAGACTGTAGGTTTCAAGTAATTTGGCCCCCAAACGGGAGTGAAGCCCTAAAAAGGGTACCAGGTAAAAAATACCGCAGTAAACTCCTTGCCTCGTGGTTCGGATGCTGACCGTACCACACGCCTTGGCTTGAAATCCCGCTCTGCCCCGTGTGGCTGGTGGCTTGCTTTCGTCACTTTTTTTTTTTTTTTTTTTTTTTCTGTTCCGCTTCCATCACCTTTAGGCTCTCCCCTGTCAGCAGGGGGGAAATAACGGCTCAGTGTGACGCACACACAAGCACACACACATGTTCCGCTTTCGCTTAGCGTGTGTGTGCTGTCTTGACTTCAACCCCTTTAGAACCGCAGTCCCGTTTTGGGGACAAACCAGACAAATTTCAAGTAGTTTGTCCCCAAAACGGGACTGCGGTTCTAAAGGGGTTAAAAGCGTCCTTTCTACCCACAGCTTCTTCAGTACACCCAGTGCCCCTACGGATTATTTATCCTAGAGAGATACCAGGTACCTGGTACGTACTAATTCTGTGGTCACAGACTGTAAGACAGAGAAAACCCTACGTAACGCAAAAAAAATGATCGCAAATTTATGGGTAAAGCAAGAGAAAATGCCAGCGTACCGGTTATGAGAACATAAAAACTCAAGCGAAACCACGAAACAAGAACCAAAGGCCAATACAAAATGTGAAACGAGACAGAAGACAGATCGACACGAGGAGAGCAGAAGGGCTGGCATTGATATGCTATTAACCCCTTTAGAACCGCAGTCCCGTTTTGGGGACAAACTACTTGAAATTTGAGTGGTTTCTTGAAATTTGAGTGGTTTGTCCCCACATATGGGACTGCGGTTCTAAAGGGGTTAATAAGTATAGATGGAAAGCACACGTGCTGAAGAACGACAGCAGTGTGCTGCACGGACAAGGCAACACGAAGTCGAAGAAGTGTCTTTTTTCTTGTTCTTTTTCTTCTTCTTTTCCTCAGTCTTGTTCTAAACCAACCAACCAACCAACGAGCCACCGACCACCAACTGAGGTGCACGAAAATATAAAGTCCTGAGCTTTTTTAGGGCGTGCGGTGGTGCGCTGGCTGGCGCACGTTTTTTTGGCGACATTTTTTTTTGGTCGATGCGCGGCTTGCCGCACCTCCGTTTTCTGGTTCCGCATTTTTTTTTTTCGCCACAGGCAAAAAACAATGTGCGAGGCGAAAAAAAAAATGTGCGGCCCCCTTTTCGCCGTACGTGGCCGATTTTTTTTGTTGTCTTTTTCGCTGCAGGCGAAAAAGTTTTAGCGGGGTCCGTTTCAGCGTGGTTGAAATTGTTGATGGGTCCGCTTCGCCTCAGGCTTTTTTTTTTTCTCAAAAGTTCGTATTAATACTACAATATTTTATGTACCTGGCAGTGTTTCTGTAGGCTATTAGTGAAAGGAGCCTGATGCCCGCCCACTACATGCGAAAGGGTAAAAGGAGCGTGCAAAAGCTCATTTTGAGTATATTTACGCATTAGTTTCGTACGCAAACGATGCTATGTCCAAATTTTGGCCTCCGGCGGCCCCCCACTATCTGGAGCCCAGCTATAACCCTGCACCCCACGACCTGGTTCTCATTTTCGAGACTCTAGACGGGAGGGGGGTACTAAAAACAAGTTCAAACACGATTGAACCAACTGCTGTTTTTTCGTTCTTTTGTCCAAAAGTCCCGCCGTGGATGGGTCGGGTGTCTGGACTCCCGCCAGGCAGAGAGACGCCTACACCTAACGCTCACACTGCTGTAGTTATATACTGGTACCTGGTACCAGGTACCAGGTATACGATAGGCGCACACAGCAGTGGCATTCGTACTGCTGTTGGTACAGCAGGAGGCATCGAACAGCAGAGGACTCTTGTCGTGTGATAAGCACGCACACAGGTGTATGTGTTTCTATCGCCTGTGGCCTACTGCTCTGTGTTGGCAGTATGATCATCACTCAGTACACACACAGTAGTAGACGCTCAGCCGTAAGCTCGTACGGTATTAATATACGCTGGTGTGAAGGTAACCTATTTCTACTGTAGAGTACCTGGTATGGTGTGAAGAATGCCCAGTGGCACGCATTCGATGGCACAGCAGTAGTAGTAGACATTCAGAAGACATACAGACAGCGGCAAACACGGCAGTACATAGCACTCCTATTGGATGATATGCACACAGACATCAGCTGTTGGCTCCGGTAGGCACACAGAGTAGTAGGCACACGGCAGTAGCACTCGCACTGCTGATATCCAGCAGACCCTCAGCACTAGACACACAGCACTCAGTACCCTCCCTTCTACTTTATTTTTGGTGATGTTTTGCTCAAGCAAGGAGGCGTACACGAGGAACGTCTTCCGAATCGTCGCTTCTCACCAGGAGGAAAGTTTCCGAAACGTGGGCTCGTGTATCCGTGCGCGCTCTCGCCCTCGCTTTAATTTTTGAAGGCCAGCCCCAAATATACGATGAGCGGAAAATCGCCGGCCACGCGTGTCCGTTCCTGTGTGATGTAATTGTAGATCATCGTTTCGCGTGTACTGTATATTATTACGGGGGACCATATTAAATAGGGCCTACAGTGAATATAAAGGCCTGTATATTTCCCTATTTTTACGAACAATATTTGGTCCTACTTACTATGCCCCCCCGTAATAGTATTCTTAGAGGGGGTGACGTGTACTTTGGCCCCTTTTTTGCCCATCTTTATGTTGTTGTCTGGCGTTCATTGCGGATACGGCTCGTTCTGTTGCATGGATGGTTGTTGCTGGTTTGGCGTTTATCGAACACGCTGCTTTGCTGTGTATGACGCGCATCGAGCGCACTGCTTTACTGCGTGGCGTCTATCTACTGAACGCACTTTCTTTACTGCATGGCGTGTGTTTGAACGTTGTGCTTACTGCATGGCGCGCACTGATTCTACTGCTTGGTGCATGGCGCGTACATGCAATACGTACGCACGGGTATAGATAGGATAAACGTACTGACTGCTGCAAGGCGCGACTCCGCCCCTCCGTGTCGTCAACTGCCACGGCTTGCATAGACGATGTGGGCCACGAGCCACGACGACTCATCGCTGGTGACGTACTGCGACTACGCCTTCAAGGCGTTGAGCGGGCAGAGTTCGATCACCTTCACCGAAACTGGGTGCGCTAGCAATAAGGTGAGAGAGGAGCTGGGCGGGTGGTCGAGCGACCTCATCTTACGCACACATCGGACATGTCGCATCCCTTTTTCATGGTGTAGATATTTCGGGCCGAGTATATCGGTGGGTTTCGTATGACCTTGTCACGCGTTTGCCCAGGTGAGATTTTTCATTGGACACTTCTGAGGACACAGCTTTTTTTTTCGCACAGTTTTGTGTTTCCTCACCCGGTATGAAACTGTTTTTGCACAACATCTATTTGCTGTACTGCTTTCGGCAAATACACAAGTACCTGGTATATGTATAGTATTGGATCGCCGGTATCTCGTACGGGATGTGTTGATAGATGATCCACCAGTAGACGGTGATTATATCAGTAGTTTGTGATTCTGATTAATCGTACAGTATATACCTGGCATGAAGGAAACATGAGAGGAAAAACGAGGAACAAAACCTCAAACTAGTGTAGGATTTTTGACAGAAATCAGGCAGCTTTATACCGCAAACACTACTGTACGATTGTCCCTTGCCCCTTGCTCGGCCGAGAAAATGGTTGGCGCTACTCTTGTGCACGAGACGAGTAGAACGACGACCCCAAGCCCAAGCCCTAAGCCAATCAGAGCAACCCTCACCCTGACCCCAAGCCAATCAGAGCAACCCCAACCCTGGCCCTAAGCCAATCAGACTAAATCTCGAGTAAATGGTGAGCTCTGTTGAACATTGCACACCCCGGACAGATCACGATCCATCTAATCTGTGCCGGCTCACGCAGATGATACGGCTCCCACCCGTCAACTTGAACTAGCTCATGTAGACCAGGAATATGTCCGCCCTGGAGGACCTAGATCATGAACTGTGGGAATCGGCGATCTGTCTGAGGTTTTCAACGTTCCCCCTCGCTGCTTGCCATGCAAGGGTTTTCCCGAAAAGCTCGGGGGGGGTGCAGCAATGCTGAACCGGGTTATTCTGCTCTGCGATTGTTCCGTCGCCCCCCACCCCTCCCCTGCAATCAGTTCGCCCGGCTGGTGTGCGCCGGACTCTTCGCTGGGAACGACGAGGACTTGCTGGACGGCATCGACCCGCTTGACGAAGCCTGCGGGGCGGGGACGTCCGAGCTGGACCTCAGCGCGGCGGATTACGCGACGATCATCGAGGAGGCCGTGTTTTTGCTGAACCCTACCGCTGACCTCGCTATCCCCGAAGAAGACATGGAGGCCGTCTGCCAGGTGAGGGAGGGCGGGAAGGGGAAAAATTCTACTGTTGATACTTCGAAGTACCTGGTATATAATTATTATACCGTATTCGTAGACTGTATATTTGTATGAAGCACCATTTGTTCATTTGCTCGAGTTTGTATGTAGCAACATTGTTCGCTTGCTCGACAGCCCTCGCTCGGCCAGCCACCCCTGGTCCCGCCGTCCCCCCCCCCCTCAATCACGCCAGTCGCTCTATATAGCAATGTTGTCTCCCGTCGTCTGCAGTCGGTGCTGTTGCTGCTGCCCGTGCGGCCTGGCACAGCAGTTTCCAGTTCTACTGGTATTTTTGTTTTGTTTTGTTTTCTGCTTTGCCCTACAGCTGTAGTTTATTTCTGTTTTTTCTTTTGAGAATTGTTTTTTGTCCTTTTTTTTCCTGATTCTTTAGTTTCTTCCATTTTTAGCCACACTTTCCCACTCTGTTTTCATAAACGATTTTTCTCTCTTCGTTTTTTTTCGGTTCTTTGTTACCGTTTCGTGTTGTATCCGTTTTTTTTGTTTTTTTTTTCCTTTTTCTTTCTGCTGTTTTTTTTTCATTTCTTTTTTTCCCCCTTCTCTCTCTCTTTTCATTATACCTCTGTATCCCTGGCACTTCGTTTACGTTACGATACGAATACAGCGTCTGCTTTTGGCCGTGATGCCTTCGGACGACGGCGGAGGGAGCACTGAGGCCGCCGAGTTCTTCGCTTACGTGACCGAAACCTACCCCAACCTGGCAAGCCACTGGGTCGCATATGACAAGGAGTCCGACTTCCTCGACATCGTGAACAACGACGATTATTCTCGAAAAGATTTCGACGAGCTGCCCGGTTTCTCCGCGGGCCTCGTATTCACTTCCGGCAGCCCGGAATGGGCCTATACGGTGAGGCGTTTGGGGACGAGGGGGGTAGGGGTTTGAAATTGCAATGGGTAGGGTGGGGAAGGGGGCGTAGGGGGGGGGGAAGGGGAAGGGACCGGGGGGGGGGCAGTAGGTACCCCGCGCGGCTCGACCTGGGCCTGCACTGTGAGGCGTTCGGGGAGGGGGGGCAGGGGGTTGGGTTTAGGAAACGATGGGTAGGGGTGGGAGGGCGGAGGGCGGCGGTTAGAGTTCAGGACTTATATGGCGCTGCGTATGGTTGGCACACGCCGCTGTGCACGAGACCGAGATGACTATTAGCATACATTGGATGATTGGGATGGGGTTGAGCGTCTATTAAGTTCGTGTCGTTAGTCAGTGACCCTCACCCACCATAGGGTCGAACAAGTGGCGAACATGAGTGGGGTAAGGTGCCCTCGCGTACACTCCGGGCGGAGCTGCGGAGATCGTTAAGGGAATCACATGTGAACGCCCCTTGCATTCCCTCTAGAGTGGTATGAGTATGTATCTGACACCAGGTACTGGCTGGTTTAGTTGTGTGTGTGTGGCGGGTGCTACTCGTATGGACGACTGTTTTTGCCTTTTGAGGCCATGCGCTTGTTTTCTTCTTCTGTTTCGTAATCGCACGCGTGCAGCAGCAGCACGGACGATCGATATATGCTACTATTAATACTTCTGTTGTCGTATGGTCCTCCTACAGCAGTGCTGATGTATTTTTATCTTTGCAGTATTTATTGGATAAGTGCAGATTTAGGTTTACCAGGTACCTGGTATTGTTTTTGGCACCCTGGTATGTTGTTGTTGTTGTTGTTGTTGTTGTTGTTTTCGCAGTAACTCACATGTCCAAAATACTGGCTCCGTGGTCACAGGACGGGCTCCCAAAACTAGAGCGGAAGAATACCTCGTAAAACAAGAATGTAGCCGAATCAAATGACACAAGAAAAAAAAAGCACACACACACAGCCAGGTACACATCATGACACACCGTACAACTCGAAACAGAATAAAAAAAGCCAAATCCTCGCGCGGTTTGCAACCTGATCCAATGGGGCAGCATACGAAAAACAACACGAAACAAAATGACGTGGAAGTTGAATGAAACAAAACAGAAGAGTGTGTGTGTACGCTGTGCAGCGGGGAAGGGAAGTGATCTCTTTGGTAGAGGGCACGTGGAGACCCTCGTCGATTATTGATCAACCTAGTACGGGGGGCCATATTAAGTAGGACCTACGGCATACACAAAAAGCTAGATATTTACGTATTTTTTCCCAACACTAATTGGTCCTATTTACTATGGTCCCCCGTAATATTAATAGTAATTGTTGATGAATGTGCCACGTGTGGTGTACTGGATGTATGATACCCATTGTAAACATCATCCTCTTGACAACGTACCAGGCACGAGATACAGCGGTAGTACATTTTGTTTGCCCCTAGTCGCAGTCTAGTGCCGAGGTTGCGTTTAGCCCTAAAAGTGAAAAAGAAGCTTGACGCCTTTTTTTTGTGTCAAGACTGCCCTCTGCACTCCACTCCCGTTTTATGGGTCAAACTACTTGGAATTCGAAGTGAAAAGTACATTCCGGTACACTGCACATCAAAAGGAGGGTCGAACACTTTTCTGCTGTGCTCTCAGACGCCTGTGTGATGTCTTGAGAGTCTTGACTCGCCCCCCAACCTGTTCTAATAACCGGTACTGCCCCCGCCCCGTCGTCCGTCCCCTGCGTTTGGCGACCCCGACTTTTTCTCCCACCCACCCACCCACCCCCTGCGATTTCGCGGTCCTGTGCTCGTTCCGTTTTTGTTTTGTGTGGTTTTGTTGCGTTTCGGGATGAAACCGTCGGCGGTTCGTCAGATCCGCGCAAACACCACCAGGTCCGGCGTGGATTCGGACTCGTACTACGCTTTCAACACCCCCGAGACCGATTCCTCGACCGAGAACAACTGCAAGTCGCCCACGGACTGTCCGGACGACGACGAGGGTCGGGATCTCGCTCCCTGGACATCGGTAAGTCTTGCTGCTGTGGACGTACCTTGCTCCGCCTTTGCTGTGTCCTACGTGTCCGGGCGAAAGACGGAGGCGGTAGGTCTTGGTCCTTACACTTGTGTCTGTCGAATGACTTTGACGTGTTGCTGGAGCTTTGCTTGCTCTACCTGGCTGTGCAATAAATACCACGCTGTCCCAAAAACCTAAGGAAGTTTTGCGTGTTAAGATTCAATACAGCCCCTCTATATCGGGACATGGTGGTATATTTCGTGTAACGTGATACATACAACTGGGACAAAACTTCCGTCGGAGCGGAATTTTCTAGTATTAATAGTGTAAAACAACGAGAACGATGGATGCCTTTCGTAAATACCTTGTCGAGATCTTGTACCCTGCTCTTTTCTTGCCGTGCAGTGTTGCTGCGCATAAAGTGGCGCTTTTCCTTGCTCGACGATCTATACTATTATTGAGCCAGCACTGACTTTAAGGGTGAACGAGAGTTCAACCCGACGGACTACCGGTATATCGTGGCCTCGACATTAAACGTTTTCTCTAATATTAATAGTGGTCTTAACCCTTTGAGTATTTGGCCTTACCCTTTTTCGTCTCATTCCAAGTAACTTGTCCTCAAAACGGGACTGCAGTCCTAAAGGGCTTGACCCACGGAGATTGGATTAAGGCCCTCATCAGTGTTGCGCTGCGCAGGAACGTATGTTTGACTCCACTTCTAGGAAATTTGTTCCCATACGGGCGCGCGGTAGGTGTGTTGGTGTATGTATGTTGTAGAGCTGGTGTGGCTTCAGGTGTTGGTGCACAGCAGTAGTTGCTTGTGTTGGTGCACAGTAGGTGAAATGTCGGTGTTGGTGCACAGTAGGTGAAATGTCGGTGTCGGCGTACAGTAGATGGTGTTGGCGTACGTTGCAGTAGGTGCTGTTGGTGTCGCTATTGACGAACAGAAGTCGTTTTTTTTGTGTTGATGGCGGTGTTGCTGACTGTGGGGTTGAGCGTAAAATATTGTCTAGGTGTCACGTGTACAGCGGTACGAGCTGTAGGTGCGAGTGCTGTTGCTGGTGTTGGGTGTACGTACTGTGTGATACAGGACTTAAGGTCGATCACATAGCTTCCTATAATATCATTGTCGTTAGATAGGGTGCCATTTTTGTTGTTGTTGTTGCTCTTGTGGTCACCTCTCCCTTTCTCCCTCCGTCATCCTTCTGCTCTTTTCGGCCAGCTGTACCACCAGTCGGCGGTGATGATGCTCCAGCAACTGGTGGACAACTGGATCATGGACCGCGAGGGTGGCCCCGACTCACCGCCAGTCGTTCGCGTCTCCGAGTTCCCCAGCCCCGAATTTTCCGACGATGGCTTCTGGTCCAGTGTGAGCACAGCAGACTGGCGGTTGCAGGGGGATAGGGGGGGGGGTCTAGCGCCTCGTTTGATCGGATGCTGTTGTTCGACGAGACGCGTGGGCGCTATTTGAGAGGATGCTGTTCGGCGATTAATAGACGCGCCGCGAGATTTTGTAGAGATAAAGGCGGGCGGCCGGGGGGCGGGGGTTGCCGTAGGGTGGCCATGCTGCCGCCACCTCTAGCTGCTTTCTTCACCTTTTTTTTGTCTTGGATCTCGAACGTTGTTTGAGGGATGGATGCGGTTTTAGTTCGCTGGTTCCCTGCATCCCCTCCCTCTTCCGCGTACATCCTACGCGTCCCGCGGTTCGGCCTTGCTGACGTTGCGTCGCCCTCACCCACCGCGTGGTCATTGCAAAAAACAACATATTTTGAACGTGAACAGATCGGGAGCTTGTTCGCCATCCTTGTGGTCATCATGGTGCTCTACCCGATATCGAACGTGATCAGCGCGCTGGTGAAGGAGAAGGAGTTGAGGATCAAGGAGGGGCTGAAGATGATGGGCCTCACGGGCGCAGCGCATACCGCCTCTTGGGTGTTCCACTTCGTGTGCATCTTCTTCTTCATCTCCGTGCTTATGGTGTTGGCTTCGGGGTCCGTGTTTGAGAATAGGTGTGTGTGTCGACCCAACTACCTCGGGCGATGGGGACAGCTAGGCGTTGCGTGTGTCGAGTTGTGGTCGGTGGTGTGGGGCTGTCCAAGTGTTGCCAACGATTCTATTAATAGTGGGTATTTGCAGTCGCAGCGTCCTTTTTCTGTCCCTCCCTCCGTTCCTTCCTTCCTTCCTTCCTTCCTTCCTTCCTTCCTTCCTTCCTTCCTTCCTTCCTTTCTTTCTTTCTTTCTTTCTTTCTTTCTTTCTTTCTTTCTTTCTTTCTTTCTTTCTTTCTTTCTTTCTTTCTTCTTTCCTTCCTTCCTTCCTTCCTTCCTTCCTTCCTTCCTTTCTTCCTTTCTTCCTTCATCCCTCTCTCGAGAGGTGATGTGCTGACTTTTTTTGTATCGTCAGTACCTTGACCGCTTCGCCGCTCTCCCTGGTGTTTTGTCTTTTGCTAAAAGCTACTTGAGGTCGCATTGCAGGGCCGCGTTTCAACTGTGTTTTTAACGCACGCCCCGCCCCCTCCATTTTCCCCTTCTCCACTATGAATACCTCTTTTCTGCACTTCGCTCCCCCTCACGTGGGTCGCTGCGGCGGATTGTACCGTGGGTTAATCGGCGGATGGGATGGATCGGCGATATGGTTCCACACGCTTTCTCCGGACGGGCAGCTCTACGGTGTTGGTATTCCTTTACTTTTTCCTGTTCTTCATGGCGAGCACAGGGTTCTGCTTCTTCATCTCGGGTGAGCGAGCTCTACAGGTGCAGGAACACTTCCACGTCGCCACTTTTATGGTCCATGGTTGACGACCAAAAAATAACGACGAGCGTGTTTTTTTATGATTAAGCGACCAACACATGGGACACAAGAGCGTGGTTCATGGTTAGCGACCGACACATCGGCGAGTGTCGTTCTTAGCTAGCGACCAAAGCTACGACGATTGCGACCCGTGGTGAGCGTCCAAAACAACGATGAGTGTGGTCCGTGGTTGTCGACCAAACATTCAAGGACAAGTGCGGTCCATGGTTGACGACCAAGAAACAATGACGAGTGTGGTCCATGGTTGACGACCAAAAAAGCAAGGGCAAGGGTTGATCTCGCTCATCAAGGGTCTAGGACGAGAGCGTGCAGCGGTACGTACAAGCATCACTATCTATCTCTCTTTCTATCGCGTGCCGCGCGACTCACCTTGCATTGTACGTGAGGCACGTTGCACCATAGCAGCACGCTTGGGTGACTGATGCCCAGGTTATACCATGCAAACACAGGGGCGTCTGGTCTACCCAGGCAAAATACTCGAATGTTTTGTCACCTGTGATTTTTGTGGTGCACTTCTCCGACACCGTCATGGCCATATCGCCTCACCCCCCCCCCCTCCCCCCCCCTCACAAAACTCCTACGTGTGTCCCCCCCCCCTCCCCCCCCTCCCATATCCCCTATCTTCGCTACACGCCTACCTACGGCGTTCTCGCGCGATCTGTCAGCTTTCTTCAGTCGTACGAAGACGGCCTCGACCTTGGGCACCATCCTCTTTTTTGTGGCACTGTTTCCGTACTTCGCTCTTACTGCTGATGATGTCCCGGCGAGCGCGCGCAGAGCGGGTTGTCTGCTGCCCCCGACCTGTCTGGCCCTTGGCACTCTGCCTTTTACTGAGTACGAGGACTCTGGAGAGGTGAGAAGACCTTTTTGTTGCCTTGTCTGTCTGTCTGTCTGTCTGTCTACTGCCGATCTGGTATGCTGTGCGTGTGCTACTGCTACTATTTATGGGGGGCCATAGTCAACAGGACCTATGGTATACTTAAAAACCTATATGTTTAACCATTTTTACTAACAATATTTGGTCCTGTTAACTATGGCCCCCCGTAATACCACTACTACTACCACTGCTACTACTGCTGCTACTACTACTGCTGCTACTACTATTAATACTGCTACTACTACTACTACTACTACTACTACTACTACTACTACTACTACTACTACTACCTAATGTGCCGTACCTCTGCAATAACAGGGAGTGACGTTCGACACCGCGGGAAGCAGCGAAGATGGCTTCACGTTCAACGACGTCCTCGGCATGCTCTTCCTCGACATACTCATCTTCTCCACCTTGGCGTGGTACGCCGGAAATGTGAGAAATACTGCCCCCCCCCCCCAATCCATCCGACGCTGTCATCCTTATGCCAGAAGGTCCATCCAATAATCGGTTCTTGGTAAGATGTAGCTCACTACCCTGCACGCGAGTCGCCGAAACCCGCTTCGCGCTTGGTGCAAGCAAGTCTGCCTGGTTGGTGAAAATCCGACATGCTCCGTGCGGACGTTGTGGGGAGGCGAGGGTCTATGGCCATACGACTGCGGCCAGGCATGGCAATGAGACGACCCCCCCCCCCCCCCCCCCCCCCACACACCGCCTCCCTCGAACGAAGAGGGGCCGACAACGCCTCTGTTAACCGTTGGTCCTTGGCCGGTAACGAATACCTGGTACCTGATACCAGGTATGTCACCAACAGGAGGTACCGTGGTTTTGACCCCTTGACGGACCGCCTTACACTAAATCCAGTATAATAAGCCCACGAGGGGCCTAGGCGTGCCCTGTAAGACCGGACTTGTACTGCTTGTATATACCAGTAGCATCTCTCGCCGCAATATTCAATATTCCCGGGCGGGGGGGGTGGGGGGGGGGGGGGGGGGGTTCCTCGTATGTATGGTGCGTTTTTTAGTTTCCACCGGGCAAATGATTTTGCACGCGGTGTAGTTGGGGTACGTAATTTGTGGGAACTTTTTTTTTTTTCTTGTGCTTTCGTCTGTGGGTGGAACAGATGGCGGTGCTCTTGTTTGGGCGTGGGAGTTTTGCTCTGCCCTGCCCTTCGAGTTGTTCGGCCGGTTGTATGTTGTGTTGCTCTTTGTGCTTTGCGTTTCATGCTTGTGTCGTGGTACGTGTTTTGGGCTTGTGCTTCTGGCTGTGGTTGTTTAGGGTTCAGTGTTTTTGTTTTGTGATGGGGCTGGGTGCTTCTTTTTTTTCTGGGTTTGCTGGTGTTTTGTGCTCGGTTGTGTGTGTGTGTTTTCTTCATTCTTCATCTGGTTGAGCTTGGTGCTCGTGCTCGTACTTGTGCCTACGATGCTTGGTATTTGTGTCTGTTCTTGTGTTTGTGCTTGCGCTTGTGGTCATGTCGTTCATCGTGCTGCTGTTGTGGCTGTCTGGCGCGCTGATTGGCCAACAGGTGACGCCATCTGAGTGGGGTACCGCCCAGAAGCCGTGGTTTATCTTCACTAAAAGTTACTGGTGCCCGGGCTTGGCCAACAGGTGAGTCCCGGACGAGAAACGCCTCCTTGTCTTCCGTCCTTCATTCCTTCCTTTCTTCCACCCGTCGTTTCTTCCTTCTTTCTATCGTTTCCTTATTACCTTCTGCCGATCGCCTCTAAAAATGAAATAAAGCAAACCGTATCCCATCCAATCCACCCCCCCTTCCCCCAGACATTTCCGCTGTTCATAACGCCTTCTCTAACCATGGTTGATGGCGCCTTTGTTCTCGTGTGCTTGTGCTATTCGAATATTGTTTATTTTTCGTTCAATATCTACTTGGCCTTAGTGTGGAACAGAAATAGGTCCGTACAGCGAATTACCATATTTTTTTTTAGCACAATTGTTTTGCTTCGGTTGCGCTTGGTTGATGTGTGACACACCTCAGACAGGCCATGACGTGAATCACCTGTACTCTTCTGTGGATCATCTGTGCATGAATAGTAGTTTTTTTGTGGCCGATATGGACAATGCTATGCTCTATGTGTCCTCAATATATAGCGCATTGTGCTCTCTTGTTTTCGTGGTCTGGTTGGGATGAAAAACACAGCACGGCAATGGCGGACAACAAGAAGCTGCTGGAGCACTTCGAGAGCGAGAACCGCGAGTCCGTGGAGCCTGTGGAGGAGGGCCTTCGCGCGCAGGTGGAAGCCGGAGAATGCGTCGCCATACGCGGTGAGCGCCTCCTCTATCATTAATCATTATAACTACCCTTTTAGTATCTGAGGGAAAAAAATGCCCAAATGGAAAAAGGGTCGTCGATTTCCGCTGTATGATGTAGATTTTTGGGGAGAGGAAAACCGTCTACTTTATCGGACAGATTGCTCACAGATCACTCACAGATCATTCCAACTGCAGGTACAGTAGATCATTCCCTGGCGAGTGTGTGCATGCACGTCATGAAACGTCGAAGAAGAGCCGGCTGAAATCTATTATCTCTCCCGAAACGCCGCGCGAAACCAAAAAGGCCGCGCAAGTATCCGACCGAGATCTCTAGTGAGCGCTGTTGTTGTCCTGGAACTAAATACACAACCGCAAAAGAAGCACTATCCACATCTACCTCGCAGATAGAGAGCACCGATTCCCACTCTATGATCTGTACCAGGTAGTCTGGCACGTCTTCCGAGGCAGATTTAGTCCCGCTCTTTGGCGAGCAGAGCAGCACATGAGTATCGGTCACCGCGCTCCGTGCTTCAAGCGCGCGTGTCTTGATTGAGACAGCATCTCCTTGTGCTGCCGTTGTGTTCATGTTGTGGGATGCGATGTGGCGTTTTTGCGTGGTTTCGTGTTGACGGGACGCAGGGCTGACGAAGGAGTACAAGAACTCCACCGGAGGGTCAAAGCTGGCCGTCGACAAGCTGGACCTCACCATGTACTCGGGCCACATCACCGCTCTGCTAGGCCACAACGGTGCTGGAAAGGTATGTCTGGGAGACCCTGTGCGCTCAGTAGAAGCACCCAAGGGAGATAGATACCCTTCTGATACCAATCTGCCCAGGTTTGTGAACACGGTTTGGATACTGGTACCAATATCCAAACAATGCCAATATCCAAACAATGCCTATATTTTCGGACAGAGTGGTAAAATATGGAACCGAGGTAAGGAAGGGAGGAAGCAGGGAACTGTCACAATTTCGCCTCGCTCTTTAGTTTTTGGGTGTGCTTGGATGTGGGCGGGCTAGGGGGGCGGGAACGCGGCGCATGCCAGGGTGGCGCAGGGTGACCCCCCCCCTCCCCCCCGCCCTGCTCTACATTTAGGACGAGGCGCTTCGTTTCGGCGATATCTTTTTGCTGCAGAAACCACCGCAAAACTCTACAAAAAGTGTGAATAGAGTCTGTCCGAGCCGCCCATTTCCCCGCAAGATGTAGTCATTATGAAGCGGACCTCTTCCCCCCCCCTTCCCCCTGTTCAAGCCTACCTGCGTTTTGGAGACCCTTGTGGGTTAGGTATTAATAGCTGTCTGTTCAAGCCGCCCATTTCCCCGCACGAGCTATGTATGAACCTTGCCCCCTCCCGCCCTTCCCCCTGTCCAAACCCTCCCTTCGTTTGGAAACCCCTGTAGCCTTGCCATATGGTTGCTTACCCCGTTCCCCATGTCCTACCCTCTCCCTGCATTTTGAAAACCCCTGTGGGCTTGCCTCGCTTGCCTTGCTTGCCTTGCTTGCCTTGCTTGCCTTGCTTGCCTTGCTTGCCTTGCTTGCCTTGCTTGCCTTGCTTGCCTTGCTTGCCTTGCTTGCCTTGCTTGCCTTGCTTGCCTTGCTTGCCTTGCTTGCCTTGCTTGCCTTGCTTGCCTTGCTTGCCTTGGTGGTATTGCAGACGACGACGATTGGCATGCTGACGGGAATGATCCCGGTGACATCAGGTTGCGCTTTTGTGGCGGGGCGAGATGTGAACGGGGACATGACTAACATCCGTCGGTCGCTGGGGGTGTGTCCGCAGCACGACATCCTCTACCCCGACCTGACGGTCAGGGAGCACCTCCGCATGTACGCCGTGCTTAAGGGAGTGCCGCGTTCCCAGCTGCGGGAGGCGATCAAGGTGTGCGTGTGATTTTGTATCTTTTTTTTCTGCACAAAAAAGGAAGACGGGCGCTTCGTTACAAAAATGTGTGAGTATGAAAAGGAGAATGCGAAAAAGGAACTACCAGGTATTACGGTTGTGATTTTTATGGAAGTAAATAACAATGGAATTATAGCTACTGTTAAAGTAGGGAAACGCCCGGTATTCATAGGGAGGAAGCGATAACCGCAAAGCTCAAATTGGAACCAAAACAAGAAACTCAAAAGTCGTGCTGCAAATAGTATGTATAGGTAGTACGACGTATGGTGCGCGGACGATGGACTGAATATCTGTTTTTTTTCGTGGTAGTTGACTTTCCATCGTCGTCGGCGGCGGTCGTCATGCTTCTTTCGTAAAAGCAAAACCAAAATCGAAACAAACGATGTGAGCTGTGGAGGTTGTGGTGGGCGATCGGCTGAAAACAATACTTTGGTGTCCGTCGACTCCTCGTCGCCGGTGGTCGATAGGCCTTTTTCACATTACCAAAATGAAACAAATTGTGTGAGCTGCTGAGGTTGTGATCGCCCAGTTTTGATGTAAGTTCCTCCCTCGGTTCGTCCCCTCGTCCCTGTCCTCCCCGCCCATCTACCCACCCACCCCCGACCCCGACCCCCACCCCCTCTTACCCTACCCCACCTCCCGTGGCTGAACAATGCAACCAGACGACGCTCTTGGATGTGGGCCTTACGGAGAAGGAGGGCGAGCTGACGGTCACTCTGTCCGGCGGCCAAAAGCGTAAATTGTCCGTGGGCATCGCGCTTATCGGCGGGTCGAAGGTGGTCTTCCTCGACGAGCCCACTTCGGGCATGGACCCGCACAGGTACGTTTTGTGTCCTTTGACGTGTCACGTGAAGTGTGGCTTTGACGGAAACCCTTGCCCCTTGACGGCATGTTGACGGACAGCCGTCAAGGACCCGTGAGGGGCCTGCCAAGGAACTACCCACACTGCACCTCATAGTATTATTTTTTTTTTCAAGTCATGATGTATCAAGAATGTTACTGACGATGGTGGTGGTGGTGACGGTGATGATGATAGTTGATGTCGGTGTTAATGATGACTGATGATGACGACGATGTCCATTGTAAAAGCCAGCTGATGTTGTTGGTTGATGATGATGTTAATCACGTTAGCTCATTCCCCTGGATGCATGTCATCTTACATCTCGTTTTTTTGGGGGGGTTTTTCGCCTCTTCCTCCAACCGCGCGGCCCCGCAGCCGCCGGTTCACGTGGGACCTGATCCGGAAGAACCGGGACGGACGCGTCATCGTCCTGACGACGCATTTCATGGACGAGGCCGACCTCCTCGGTGACCGCGTGGCCATCATGGCCGACGGCGCCCTCCGTTGCTGCGGCAGCTCCCTCTTCCTCAAGAACCACTACGGCGTAGGGTGAGTCACGCATTCGGTTAGTCGTTCGGTCATTTATTCGGTTAGTCGTTCGGTTGGTTGGTTGGAAATTCGGTCAGGTTTCCGACCGCTTTTTTTATTGGTCGAAGCGGCAGCTCTCTCTCTCTCTTGCCGAAGAACCTCTACGGCGTAGGGTGAGTCACGCGTTCGGTTAGTCGTTCGGTCAGTCATTCGGTTGGTTGGTTGGAAATTCGGTCAGGTTTCCGGCCGTTTTTTTTTTCTTGGTAGAAGCGGCAGCTCTCTCTCGCTTTGCCGAAGAACCTCTACGGTGTGGGCTGAGTCGCGCCCTTCTTTTTTCAGTGTCTTGAACGCTCATGAAGCGATTTCCTTGCCGATACCACCCCGCTCGCTGCCGCAAAGATGGAGAGTTTTTCGATCTCGGCAACTACGTACGAACAAGGTTATATTTTGACGAGCGAACGTGGGTTTCTAGTTTTAGCAGGACGGCCTATTTTAAACGAAGGGCACCCCTTTCGACCTTGCTGAAGCGCTCGACGTACGCAAGACGTTCGCCGTGTGCGCGCACGTACGCACGCACAGTTCTTTGCGTTTTGCTACATAACATCAGAGTAACGGCACAATTTTTAACTGTCCTGCTGTGCGAGTTCCCACCGACATTACAGTAGTAGCTGCACATTTTGTTTTCATTTTTTCCGTGTGGTTAATAATACGAATGCCGTCAAATGTGGGTTTTTATATTCTAAAAATAAAAAAACACGCTCATCTCATACACCGCGCGCTTCCTCCTCCCATATATATATGTATTTTTTTCCAGCTTTTTTTGTTTTTGTTTTGTTTTCACTCACGAAACCACTGATGAACCCACACACACCCGCACAGGTACAACCTGACGATCGTGCGGGACTTCCAAGAAAAGAACATTGTGGCCTCGGCGATCGCGAACGGAGTAGCCGACGAAAAAGACGACGGAGCCATCACGAGCGCCTTTGGTACTACCACCACCACGGCTCAGGTCTGTTATTGGACGCTCTCAGGACTTTAGTCCCGTTTTGGGGACTATGTACTCGGTACCAGATATTTTTTACGGGGGACCGTAGTTAATAGGACCAAATATTGTTGGTAAAAATGGTTAAATATATAGGTTTTCATGTATGCCATAGGTCCTATTAACTATGGTCCCCCGTAATACTAATATTAAATCTATGTACATATGGTGGAAGTTTCTCTACTATTACGGGGGACCATTGTTAATAGGACCTATGGTCTACACAAAAACCTATATATTTACATATTTTTAGTAACAATATTTGGTCCTATTTACTATGGTCCCCCGTAATATTAATAGTATTAGGTTCAGGTTTCTGTGTAGTGCAGTGCTTCAAGGGTTACCAACAATACCGGACCAGCTTTGGTCTTGAGGAGAATAGGAGGCTTTTCTTATTTTCGCTTTGGGGGGGTGGGGGGGGGGGGCACGTACTGCAGTCCCGCAGTCCCGTGCTGGAGACGAACTACTTTTTAACATTTGACTGGTTTGTACCCCAAACGGGACTGGCAGTACTAGTAATAATAACAAGACGGTAACGTCACCTGGGCTCAAGCCTGTGTTTCTTGCGGAATCTTGATTCAGAGGAGAAGAGGAGTTTTTTTTTCGGGGGGGGGGGGGGGGGAGGGGAATGTGCCTTTCACCGCGGTCAAAAACATGTATACCCTTGCGAGGGGTTTCCTCAACGCAGGCGTGCCCTTTTCGTGTGGGTATTTGTTACATATAGTGTGTTGTGCTGTGTAACCCCGCCCCCCCCCCCTCCTGCAATCACTGCCACCACCACGGCGGACTCCCCGAGCGGGTGGGCCCCCGAGCTTGAGTGGGAAAAATATACCGGCATGCCTGATATAAAATACGTTTGATCGCATATGTACGAGCATTCCAGCAAACCTTGTGTGCTTTTTTGTGCTGTTTCGCCTCTTTTTTTTTTTTGTTTTTGCTTCTTTTTTGTTTTTCCTTGCTCCGCTTTTCTGCGGGGAGCAGGAGGAAGAAGTGAAGCCGATCAAGCACCTCGTGCGCTCGCACGTGAAACACGCGACGCTTTTGAGCAACGTGGGTGCCGAGATATCTTTCCAGCTTCCGAACGACGCCTCGTCTTCCTTCGAGGTCATGCTCACGGAGATAGACGCGCGCAAGGCCGAGCTCAAGATCAACAGGTGTGAACGATGCGTGTCTCTTGTGTTTTTTGTGCGTGTGTTGTGGTGTGTTGTATTATGGTGGTTGAGTTGGGTTGGGTTGGGTTGGGTTTGAGTTGGGTTTTCGATTCTCTCTCCTGATCTTCGATTCTTCACCCCCGCCATCCTCCCCCCACTACGGCCATGCATAACATGACCCCCCCCCCCCTCCCCCTCCTCTGTTCCTGACCTTTCGGGGTTTTAGCTACGGCATGAGCGTGACCACCCTGGAGGAGGTGTTTTTGCGCGTCGCTAATGGTACAGCTGATGCTGACGCACGGAAGAATCTGGCAGGGATAAGCATGCAGCGCCAGAGCAGCCAGTCTTCCGCCATGATGATGGCGGCCACCGCCAAGGTGGGTTTGGAGACCGGGTCTCTTTTGACGCGTATTTTGTCTTCTTTGACGCGTCAAACCCTCTTTTAGCCTCAACCTACTGTTTTTTTTGTGTACCGGGGGGGGCGGTCAGTCAAGGCGTCAAACCGCCTCATTTGACACGTCAAGGTTTCTTTCGGCCTCCAACATACTAGTTTTAGTGTACGGGAGGCTGTCAGTCCAGGCGTCAAATCGCGATCTCCTCGCGTCTTCGGCTAAAGACGTACGACGCCGGAGGAGTTAGTTACAAAAGTACGCCGGAGAGAGTTTTTTTTTCGCCCTGAATTACATCTTCCCCTGGCTGTGATGATAGATGATGGCAGTCACAGCTGTAAGATGGGTCTGCGGCTTCGAAGGCGGCGGCAGGGGGGGGGGGGGGTGGGAGGTGATGGACGTGAGATGCGGAGACAGAGAAGAGAGTGTTTTCGTCCTGTTTTTGTCCCCCACCTTTTTTTTGGAAACCCCTTTTGGGATTGCACCCCCGTATCGATGGGCAATGACTTGGAACTGGAATTGAGATGTGTGTTTCTGTGCAGTGCATGCAGTACAGTACCCCCCTTATCACCGCTGTTTGGTCTGATTACTGTGTTCCTCCCCCGTAAGGGCACAAGAGTCGGAACGGTGCTAGGAACGGTGCTAGGAACGGTGCTCCGTCTCGAAATGGGTGCGTGGTCATTGGTCAAATGACTTGAGGCAAGCAGCAAATGAGTACCACCCCCCTCCCCCTCCCTCTCCTTTTCGGCGACCTTTTCCTACAACCCCCCCCCCCCCCCCCCCCCCACCCACCCTTTAACCCCACCAGACTGGCGCCGCCTCCGCGGACCCCAACAAGGGAAAGGTTGTGATCGACCACTCCAAGTCTTTGTTTGGACCCCACATGGCGGCGCTGACGAAGAAGAGGTTCCTGACCTTCAAGCGCGACAAGAAGATGTGGGCCTTTGTCGTCCTCATGCCGGCGCTTTTCGTGCTCATCGGAATCCTCATCCTGCTTTCGATCCCGTCGTACACCGAGCCGTCCTTGGTCCTCTCGCCGACGGTATGTTGCTTTTTTTGGGAGGGGGGGGGGGAGAAGGGGGGAGGGGGGGGGAGGGGGGGGGGTGCTAGCCCGCACAGTCGTGGAAGGTGACTATTTGGCGAGGGCGGGGGGGAGTTGTTCCTCAACTTGGGCGAGGGGAGGAGAGAGGCGGGAGGAGGGCGGGGGAGGGGGGGGTGGCAGGGGGTGAGGGGGGGGGGGGGGGGGGGGCTGGTTTCTGTCGCTTGGTTTTGTTTTGGGACGAAACGTACCCGGTGGAGTACTTGGTTGTTTATCGCTCATGTGCACGATAGAGCTTCACGGGGTGTCCCGTAGTTGCGCCTGGGGGACGCAGTGGGGTATGTATTTCTTGTGCGGAACTGTAAGGACGGAGTGGTACGATAGAATTGTTGTGTCTTGGACGGCTTTGCTTGAAGGGGGCCATGTAGGACACAAAGGGAAACTATTTTGTTGACATTGGATTTATCACGATCTATTTATCTACAGATAGATCATCTACAGATCTCAGGCTGCCGTTGTGGTGGGTGGTGCAGGATCTGTGTACTGTGCACCGTGTAGCACAGACCGAACGCAGGAAAAGTTGTCCCAGGTCGTGCAGATTAAATACGGCTCGCACCCAGAAGCACGAGCTAGATCATACAGATCACACAGATCATACAGATCATCTGCCCTGAAATATCTAGATCATGAACTGTGAGAACGACCTGTAGATGACTCATACGACGAGGTGTGCCCTGTTTGGCCGAACACGATTTTGGAGGCGAAACCGTCAAATGATGAATAGTAGTGAGATACTTACAGCTATATTCTCACCCCCCCCCCCCGCGCGCGCCTGATAACGCCTACGTGGAACAGTCATACAACAGTGGCTCGGCGCCATTCCCGTACGCGGAGGAATGCACCTTGACCTCCAGCACGTGCGACACATCGGAGCTGGTGGCTCAGATGGACATCTCCGGGCAAGCCGATCCGATCGGTCTCGAGCTAGGCTCCAGCCGAAGTGGAGACGATGCCGTCGCGCTGGTGGGTCAGGATTATTTGGTTGGTTGATTGGTTGGTTGATTGATTGATTGATTGATTGGTGGATGAAGTGATCGGTGATTGATTGGTCGTTGAGTGAGGAGATTGGTTGATCTGTTCATTGATCGCTTCATCGATAGTAATTGGGTGGTTGCTTTTGACCGATTGATGGATTGCGCATCAGTTAGTTGATTGGATGACCATTGATGATTTGATTTAGTTGGTTGATGGGTGACGATCAGGTGGTTGGTTGATTCATTGGTCGATAGGTTGATTCATTGGTCGGTAGGTTAGTTGATCGGTCGGTAGGTTGACTGATATATTGGTCGGTAGGGTAGGTCGTTTGACTGATTGGTCGGTCGGTTTTGGGGGAAGTGATTGTCGATATGGGAGTAATCTGATTTCTTGTGCTGGTGACTGCAAGGGTCGATGTCGATCGGTTGATTGATGAACTTACGTCTCCCCGAATAAAAATATAAAAATAATATGTATTGGTAGATGGGCTGTTGATGTGAGTGGTCTGGCCTCATTCGATTCTCGATGTCTTGAGGGTCGATTGACTCGTTGTTTGTTCGATCGTTGGTGGGGGTGGTCTGGTTTTCATGTAGTGCTGGTGAGTGAGCCTCGCTATTGGCTGGTTGATTTGAATATCGATTGGTTTATGACGTGGGGAAGATTAGGCCCATGGTGTTTTACTGCTGCGTGCTGTGTGGGCCGTGCTCCGTGGTGTCGGGCGAGAGTCTAACTTGACAGAGTTGACGTTGAAGGTGGTGCTGAACCGTATACTAACAGTTGAAGTTAGTTTTGATGGAGTGTTTGTTCGTTCGTGAGGGTGTCCTAGTCTGTGGACTAGACCAGACCTTTGTTTTTCCGGCGTCGACTTGGTGTTGATTAACGCCAGGAGCTTTCTCCTTTAGGTAATAGTGTACGGTGCTCTCCTTTTTTGCCGTGTGTAACCGTTTCGTTTTTTGTTGCTGTTGGTGTTGTTGTTCTTGGTTCTTGTTATCTCAATTTTGTAAATTTCTGTGTTTCTCGTGTGGTCTGATTTCGTGCTTCGCGATCGGAACCCGAGCGGCGCAGATGAACGAGGCGCTGCTTGACAAGACCTACTCCGACAAGGTCTACGGAGCCGTGACCTTCCGAGACGTCGACACCACAAACGGCACGTTCGACTACACCGTCCACGTGAGTTGAATGAAACATCCCGGAAGAGCCGGAACGGCGGCCGAGGCGGCGCCTGTGTCTTCACCGGCGATTTTTTGCTCGCGCGCTGGCAGCTGCTGACAGCTGACCGAAGACACTCACCCACTCACTCACCCACTGACTCACATCCAATGTTTTATCACTCAACTCACATTGAGGGAGGGGGGGGTGGGGGGGGGCGGGGGGTATTCTAAAACCAAGTACGTACATTTGAAAAAAAAAAACCGAGGACAAGGAGGGGGGTATATTGAATCCTACTTGGCGGCGAGCGTGGGCCCCGCTTTTTCCCCCTATTTTGTCGTTCACCCCTGCTCACATCTCTGTTTTATCACACGTTTAATTAATCAAGGGTTCACCTACTACCCCGGCTCTTTTGAGCGATGCCGGCGCGGTCAGGCGAAGCAATGAAGCGCGGCGCTTGTGAGTACCGCCTAAGGCTCAAGCAAAAACAAAAACAACTCTTCCGACAGATCATCTAGAGATGAATCATCCAGATATGTGGATGATCTGTGGATGATCTAAAGCTCGCACGATGGAGCACTGAAACAATTTATCGATCTCAGCAGCTCAGGTGTTTTTTACAGCAGTTTGTGCTATACCAGGTGTATTGTATGTATAGTAGTAGTACGTACGTATCAAGAAATTGTTAATAAATCTTAACAACTGAGTTGGGTTTCTACGTTGTGTTGCCTGGTCGTGCACGAAAAGCTATGACAACCATGATATTATTCTCGATTGGGTGACCAGAGGATCATGGGGGGGAATGTGGCGACTATTCGTGACCTCCCCCGCGTCGCCTCACCCCACCCCACCCCACCTCGCCTCACCTACTGTAGTCACGCTGTCCTCATCCCCTTTCCTGTTCCATGTCTCCTCTGCTCACGCTCCGCAAATCAGGCGAACTACAGCGCCCTCCATGGATTGCCTTTGTACATGAACCAGATCAATACGGCCATTCTTCGGATCGTCAGCGGAAATGATGACCTGAGCATCACGACCACCATGCACCCAATGCCCCGTGAGACATGTGTCGACCTTTATGCCTTTTTGTTCTATCGCTTTTTCTGTTTTTTTTTTTTTTTTTTTCGATTCTTCTGGAATGCTGTGATACTGCTTCTTCGTACAGCAGTATTGATAGTGCTCTACGAGAACGGCGGGCGTGGAGAGTGTAAGATGCGTCTGATAGTACTATCGGTGCACGTGTATATGTTTGTTCATGCTTTTGATTGTGCCATGAACGGTAGCACACACACACCGCTCTTGCTGTTCTTTTCGCCCATTCATTGGTAGACTACCCGTCTCTCAAGCAATGCATTTTTCAATGCATTCCCGTGAATGCCTGGCACGAAACAGGCGTACGATTTTTTTTTTACCGGTGTGTCTTACGGTACTGTTATTACGGAGGACCCTAGTTAACAGGACCTATGGTGTACATAAAAACCTATATGATTGACCATTTTTACTAACAATATTTGGTCCTGTTAACTATGGCCCCCCGTAATAGTACGAAACCATTTCGTTTGTTTCGCCGGTTTTTCTGACCCATCATTAATTTATTTGCGCTGGCTTTTCTGGTGGGCGGCGCTGTTGAGCTCACTTCTTTCCTCTTTCTTCTCTCCTGCCTGTTTTGCGAAGGTACCGCATACGAGAAGGACATCGATTCCGGATTCGACTCGTTCAGCGTGTCCATTTTCATGATGATCGCGTACTGCTTCGTGCCTGCCGCCTGGATAGCGTTCATCGTACGCGAGAAGGAAACCAAGTGCAAGCACCAACAGGTGTGGTGTGGTGTTTTGTTTCGTTTTGTTTTGTTTTGTTTGTTTACCACCGCTCTGTCCAGTTTTCTTCAAGCCGAGAACTTGTGAAATCACCTACCAGGTATATATATAGTCTATTAAAGTCTAAAAGGGGAGAGCGAAAGGTTTAACAGATGCACATAGGCATCGGTATGCCTGTTTTTTTTTTTCAGATTCCGTGGACGTTCCCGAGTTTCACACAATCCACCCCCCCCTCCTCTCCCTGCCTGCCTGCCTGCCTGCCTGCCTGCCCCCACCCCTCTCCACCTCCTTCTCCCTTTCTACACCCCCCCCCCTCTCTCCCTGCCCCCCACCCCTCTCCACCTCCTTCTGTCCTGTCCCCCCCCCCCCCCCCCCCCCCCCCCCTTCCCCCTCCTCGCCCCTCACCTTCCCCCTCCGTCTATTCTTCTCCCTCTCTTTATAAGGTTGTGTCCGGGGTAGGCCTAGAGGCTTACTGGATATCCTCGTACCTCTGGGACGTCGTGTCCCTTGTCCCCGCTGTGGCTTTCACGATGATCGTTCTGGCGGCGGCAGACGTCAAGTCACTCATAGACGGAGAGGCTGGAGCGGCCACGGGGCTGCTTTTCATGCTGTACACCCTGAGCATGGTGCGTGTGTGCTTTGAGTGTGTGGCCTCGTTGGGGCTCTGTCGAGGGCTTGAGACTTGAGAGAGAAGAGGTTGGAGATTCTTCCGAGGAGATTTAACATCAAATCAAGCTCTTGGTATAAGGTTATCGCTCTATAAATACCAGCAAACGGGATTCGTTTCGGTAACTTCACCCTCCTTAAGACACGGTTTCCATCGAAAACGTGTCTCAAGGGGGCACACGCAACAAAAAATGGTGGGCTCCGGAAAGGTGTCGCCGAGAAGGTAGCATAGACGCATCGCTCGTCGTGCTCAGTACGCCCTCTCCCCGTCGTCGATAAACCCAGCTCTGAAAATCGTCCGAGGGGGGGGGGGGGGGGGTGTTATCTTATCACCCTAGTGTGATACGGTAATTTTTTTGCCCTGTAAGGGTCAAGAGAGCTTGACTGAGCTTGAGATAGCTCGAGAGGCTTGGAGGGGGCCCAAGAGAGAGATTATCAGAGAGGGGGGGGGGGGGGGGGGGGGGGATAGGGGGGGGGGGGGGGGGGGGGGGCATACTAACAACGATGTTTGTTTTTTTGTTATTTCATCCCATCCCGCTGGCTTGGTTATCGTTCTGAATTTTCAGGAGTGTGCTTTTGTTTTCTGTGTGATGTTGTCGTGAACCCTCGAGACTTGTACTACTATTACGGAGGACCGTATTAAATAGTGCCTACGGTGCACACAAAAACCCGTATATTTCGCTGTTTTTACCGACAATATTTGGTCCTAGTTACTCTGGTCCCTCGTGAGATACTCTTCTGTTTTTCCCGCTTCCCCTCCCTCCGAACCAGGATGGGGATCCCTGAGATGAGCATATTTTTGTTTTAGTGTTCCATCTTGAAAAACACGTAAATGAGCGCCCAAATGTTGAAGGTGTCCACATTAATAGTAGGAGTAGGAAAGGTGCCTCACCTATTAATAGAACAGGGTACGAAGGTCTACATTATAATACGACTACGGCCATGCATGACATGAGTACGCCCCCCCCCCCCTTCCGCCCGCCTCCTCCCTTTTTGTTCGTACAGCCGTCCTACACGTACCTGTGGAGTTTCTTCTTCAAGTCGTACTCCACGGCGCAGAACTCTTTCCTCTTCCACAACCTTATCACCGGGCTCATCCTGCCTCTCGCCACGACCATCATGGGTGTCTTCTCGGGGACCGTGGGCGACGTAGGAGAGGGCATCGCTGCAATCATGCGCATCGTCCCCCAGTTCGCTCTCGGCAATGGGCTGATGAATATCAGCTTCATGGCTATCTTCGGCTTCCTGGACGACAAGACGTACACTCCCCTGGACTTGAGGATCACCGGAAGCGGGCTGGTGTACATGGCCGTCTTGACCGTCGTGTACTTTGTGCTGCTGCTCGTCGTGGAGAGGTGGGTTGGGAGGGAGGGAGGGGGGGGGGGGGGCTCCATTGAATCGTGTAGGGGTTAGGGTTAGGGTTAGGGTGGTACAAGAGAGACAGACTGCCTACCGCGGTGTTGTAGAATATTCGATTCATGTCGGACTGGAACCCGTACGACAAATTGTCAGAGAGGGTTTCGTGGGTTCTTGGGGCGTGCGCGGGAGAAGGGAGGAGTGATAACGTGCCTGGTGTTTTTGTGTGCGTGTATGTGTGTGTTTTTGTTTTGGCCCTCGTGAAATGTGTAGTCTTGTATTGGTTCGTGCTTGGTATTTTTCGTGTTTTCGTGCAACATTTTTTTTTTTTTTCGCTTTCAACCGCTGCTGTTGCGAGGGGCGTTATAGGGAAAAGAGGTTTTGTATCGTGGAGGAGGCATGTATTTGTTTTGTTTTCGGTTCTTGAAATTTCGTGTGAAAACTAATGCGATTTTATGTATGTGTGTACATCTTGTTGTTGTTGTTGCTGTTGTTGGCACAGGGCCTCGGCTGGCGGGTCTGTCGTGTCCGGCATGTGCGGCAAGCTCGCCGTCGGGAGGAGCTTGGGCAAGCTGACGCCGAAGCAGCTCGGCGAAGAGGACGCGATCGACGCGGACGTGCAGACGGAGATGGACAGGGTTGCCGCGGGAGGCGCCGACAACGATGTCGTCAAGGTGATTCGATTGATGGATATGATGGGTTGATGGAACGTTGTTACGCGGTGTTTTAACGGGTTTTGTTTTTGAGTGTTGCAGAACGGTTCCAGAAAACGAGGAACGTTCCGAGTAACGACCTGCAGAAGGGTTCTCAGAACCAAGTTTCTTGGAGGTGGGCGGGGTTGCCGCTGGCGGTGTCATCAACGATGTCAAGTGAACTGTGATTGATGCTGATAGGTGTAGCGTTGTTAGTGCGGCGTTGTTTTGAGTGTTGCAGAACGGTTTTGAGAAACACAAAAAACGCTCCGAGTGGTGGTCTGAGGAACGTTTCTGAGGAACGAAATCCGTTTTCTGCGGAGAAATATTTCTGAAAAACGAGGAATGTTTTTGGAAAATGTCTCCCGAGCGGTTGTTCGAGTGTTGTTTCGTAGTGTGACCCGAAGCTGAGCTAGTAACTTGCTGGTGGCTGACGCTATATCAGCTTGTGATGTTGCCCACACGTTAAAATATTGAGTCCGGGGATATACATTTGTCATCCCCGGAGTGTACTTGCATAGCTCTAGAAATTCAAGCCCAATGTTGAGTGTGTTAGCTGTACCGTTTCGACGTCTCGAGTAGCGTGCGCAGTAACGTGCGGAACAAGGTTGAGCGACGTCGAACGTTGTAGCGATCCCCATTCCAATGGTCGGTCGATTCAAACTATAACCCTCGGCTTGTTTACGTACGTGCAAGGTTCTTTGATTTGCACGTATTTTTTATAGCACCTATCAGCCGCTTCCCATTAGGTACGTCGATCCCGCAGTAGGCCCATCCCATTCGGCACCCTGCTCCCACGTAGCGGTGCAAAACTATAGTCAGCCTTCGGCAAAAGTCGCCGGAGGCCCACCCAGCACTCTGATACCACATGGTTCACCACCATGTAGGCCACATACACATCTAGAAGAACTCCTGCTGTATTTACAACCGTATCGAGTATACGTGCAAATCGAAAACAGCCTCGCACGTCGTACGTGCAATTCCCCCAAGCTCTCTTCTTATTTGTGTCCGTGTTCGGAATGTGTGTGTTTTCTTTCTGTACCGTACAGGTGTTTTTGTTTAATGTCTCTGGTTTTTATGTTCCCCAGGTATAAATTTCGTCGAGTGATCTCAACAGCCGATGCTTTTTGTTTTTGTTTTTGCTATGTGTTTTTTTATCCGGCATGTATTGTCTATACAGGTCTCTGGACTCCGCAAGGTGTACCCAGTGAGCAATGGCGCCAAGGTGGCGGTGAAGAGCACCTCTCTCGGCATCCCTAAGGGGGAGTGCTTCGGCCTGCTCGGCATTAACGGGGCGGGGAAGAGTTCCACGCTCGCCATCCTCTCCGGCGAGTAGAGGTGGTGGTGGTGGTGGTGGTGGGGGTGTCGGTGGCATATGTCCCATGCAGGTCGCAAGCGTGAAAATTGCAGCTTTTGAGAAGTCAAAACATCGTCGGTTTTGGACGGCCGAAGTGGCCAGTTTGTGCAGTCGAAAGCCTGAACATGCAGCTTGTTGCACCGTCAGAATCGTCCGTTGGGGCGTTCGAAAGCAATCGTCAATTGATACGAGCGAACGTGCCATGTCTGCCAAGTCGCACGCGTGTGTGTTTCCCTCTTGTTATAAGCTTATGTGTCTCTCTGTTACAAGTCATGAAGGACAAAACGTTCTAAACATCATGTACCAGGTACCTGGTAACACCCGGTCTAAAGTTCTTGTATATATATATATTATTTTTTTTGTTGTCGCGATTTTCTAACAAGGGGAAACATGTGTGTATGCACGCTCACCCACCCACCCACCCACGGTACAACAGGGGAGCTGCCGCCCACGCACGGTGGTGCCTACCTGAGCGGCTTCGATGTCGGGAAGAACCCCGAAGAAATCCACCGGCTTGTCGGGTACTGCCCGCAGTTTGACGCTCTCTTCGAGACGCTTACAGGCAGGGAGCACCTCATGCTCTACGCCTCCATCAAGGTGAGGAGTGGGGGAGGGGCGGTGATGGGTTGAGGGAGGGGGGCTGGAGGTCTTGTGTTTTTTTCTGCTCCCGTCGCTTCTGTTGTTGCTAAAAATGTTGTCCCTGCTAGTGCTAACGTTGCGTGTCCTGTGCTGCCTGCTACTTGTGGTGGTACTGCTGCTGACTCTTAATGGCATGTTTTGTTCTTGTGGTGATGGTGGTGCTGGTGGTGCTGCTGCTTCTTGCGTTTCGGTTGTTGCTTCTGTTGTCGCTGCTGTTGCTTTTTGTCAATGTTGGTGTCATTTGTGCCGCCGCGAATACTGTTAGTAATGGTATCGCTGCTAGAGCTAAGATCATGGTAGCTTTGCCGGTGCTGTTGCCACGGTAGTAGAGCACCGCTGCTCTTGCTGACGCTAATCTCATGTTGCTCCCGCTGTTTCTACCGGTGGTCCTGCTGCTTCCTTGCCGGCGCGCCGTAACAGGGCATCCCTGCGGACAGGCGCGCAGCGGCCGTGGAGGAGAAGATCGAAGAGATGGGGCTCAGGCAGTACTGTGACAGGCCCGCAGGCGGCTACAGCGGGGGCAACAAGCGCAAGCTGTCCGTTGCCATGGCTATGATCGGAGACCCTCAGGTGTGTGTGTGTTTGTGTGTGAGGCAAAGAGTGCGAGAGGGAAGGGGGGGGGGGGGGGAGGGGAGGGGAGGGGGGGGGTATATGTACTCCCTTGTTACTTGCTTCACGGTAGTCTTTCTCACCCTTTTGAGACGGAGCACCGCTGATCCTACCCTTTACAAGAGACGCCTTCAACAGTTATCATTGGTGCCCAGTACGTTTTTTTTTTGTTTCAAGGGAGGAGAAGGAGGAGAAGGAGGAGGAGGAGGAGGAGGAGGAGGAGGAGGAGGAGGTGGAGTGGATTAAGTGTGTAGGCTTTTTTTGACAAACCTGAGACCACTCCGACCGTAAATAGAAGCACCGGTTGGGTCTCCATATTTGTGTGTAAACGCTCCCTTCATTCTCGACCAAAGCGGTGTGTATTTGGTCCCCCATGTCTTTTTTGTCGGGGGGGGGGGGGGAAGTGGGAGGGTACTCGATTGTCATGCATGGCCGTAGTTTTATGTAGAACCACGGTTAGACGCGCGAGTCGACGAGGTAAGAAGGGGCTGACGGTGTTTTCGCGAAAAAGAGGGACAACCGAAAAGGGGGAGGGGGGCGCGGGGGGTGTACCTGGTACCTGATGGCATTCATAGCAGTAGTTGTATGGCCATAGACCCTCGCATCCCTACAAGGCCGGGACGGAGCACGTCGGGTTTTTACGGACCAGGCGGGCATTGCTTGCAGGGGGGGGGGGGGGGGGTGGAGAGCCTGCTATGTGACCCCGGATCTAAGTTGTATAGGACTATTGACAGGAGGTACTATAAGAGAGAACACAAAGGGCGAAGATGATGAGTTGGAAGCATGAAAATGACGGTAGCATAGACCGTCGCACCCCAGCACTGCCTGGACAGGGGGGGGGGTTGCGAGATGTTTGTGGCGAAGGCCCTGTCCCCATGTCTGAGCGTGACTCTTGAACGTTTCTTGATGTTGCGTGTTGGGGGAGTTATGTGGTACTGCTGTGTTGATTGTATCGTGTTGCTACTTTGTTGTTGATGGTGGGGGTGTTGTTTTTCGGTGGCGTTCTCGTCGTCGTTGTTGTTGTTTGTCTGAAGGCTGCGACTGTCCACATTCATTGTTTTTGTGATTTTTTGCGTCGTTTTTGTTGCGATTTATTTATAAACATATGCTCGCTTGTTTGTTGTTCTTTGTTAATTTTTTGTTTTTGTTTTTTTGTTTGTTCGCGCGTGTGTGTGTGTGTGTTTTTTTTTGTCGTTTGTTCGTGTTTTTGCTCTTCCGGTTGGTTTTTCTGCCCCGCGGCAGATCGTGTTCCTCGACGAGCCGAGCACGGGGATGGACCCCATGGCCCGGAGGTTTATGTGGAACGTCATCATGCGCATCGTTACGGAAAACAAGGAGTGCGCCATGATTCTCACCACTCACAGGTGACGTTTTGCTTGTTGCATGCCACTCTGTTGGTTCCTATTGTAGATATCATGATCGTTTTTAGATCCCCGCGTATTATTGAAAAAAAGTTGAAGGGCTCTTGAAAAACGTTTTTTTTTTTTTTTTTTTGTTTGTGGGCCGAAAACCCGCGATTTTTACTCGGCGGGACGATCAATTCCACCGGTAGATTCCCGCAGGATTCTCCCGTTAGTTTCCCGAGAGCTTTCTCGAGCACTTTCCCGTTCCTCCAGAGTCGTCGTTTGAGTGTTCCGTCTATATTGCCGGTTCTGAGGACATAATATTCAGCAAAAATATTCAAATATCCATTTGTTATGGCGCCAATTCTGACAAACAATCTCATTTTTGACCCTCCAGAGAAGTATGACTGGCTGCGCCAAAAAACACACTTCATGCCCTGGAGAAACGAAAAAAAATATTGCTCTCGAGAAAACTCTCGGAAAAATCCGGGGAGCATCCTGAGGAGTCTACCGGTGTTTTTGACCGTCCCGCCGAGTAAAACCCGTACATTCGGCCTAAAAAGCTCGGTTCCTGGAGCCCAGAAATAGTTTCCCATAGTGTCGATAGTAATAGTTGGTCTCAGACTAATTTTCAATCTAATTGGGCCTTGTTTGTAGGACAGGCTGGTGCTTAATACCTGGTACCTGATAACAGGGAGTAATATCTGCCGTGACTGCTGCATAACAGGTATTGATCCGGGGTTTAGCTACTACCAGGTATTTATTATCAGGTATCTGGTATCTGGGTACTATTTACGGCGATTTTCGCGTGCCGGGTAGTGCTATTAGCCGTGAACATTTGGTTACCAGGTAGTACTACTGTATATACCGGGAAGACCTAGATGTTTTCGGTTCCGTACTGTAACCGCCTTGGTTTCGGTTCCTCAATCGGCCACGTTTTTTTTTTTCTTAAGTGGTTTTTTGTTTTTCCAATCTGTTTTCGGTTGCTCAACCGGCTTCGTTTGTTCGATCGGTTTTTGCTTTTTCAATTCGGCTTTGATTTTCATAATCTGTTTTCGGTTCCTCAACCGGTTCGGGTCTCTTCGATTTCGGTTCTCCAGTTCGGTTCCTCTGTTCCTCCAGCTCGGTTCCTCCTGTTTTTCAATCGGTTTTTGGTGTCCTGGCGTGTCGTATCTGTATTTTACTTTCCGTGTCCGCAGCATGGAGGAGTGCGAAGCTCTGTGCCAGCGCATCGGCATCATGGTCGGAGGACGCATGAGATGCCTCGGCAGTTCGCAGCACCTCAAGACTCGCTTCGGCAAGGGATTCCAGCTGGAGGCACGGGTCAAGGCCATTCCTCACGAGGTGCGTACATAAGTTCAGGGAGTTGGTCGAGATTTATATCGGCTTTGCGATTTTATTTTATTTTCTCTTTAAACCATAAAGGTGATGCCCCGCGTTGAGACCCCCCCCCCCCCCCGCCCCCCCCCCCCCCCCCCCCCCCCCCTCCATATGCCTCCATATGCCTCCTTATTGTCATCCCTCCTTGTTGTAAACGATGCGATGTTTTTTTCCGCGTGCAGGAGACGGACAAGATGATGGCGACTATCGCGGGGTCCACCCGGGGAAACGGAACTATCGGAAATGACATGCCGATGCTGCAGGCGGCGCTGGAGGCCGCTGGGGCCCCCGAGCTCGCGGCGGAGATATCGGCTACGGGGCGGGGGGCTAGCATCCACCACGCCCTCATCAGCCCGGGCGGCGCGCCCACGAGGGACTTCGCGACCTGGATATGCTTGGAAAAGAAGTGCTCCAGGGTGAGAGAGAGAGAGAGAGAGAGAGAGAGAGAGAGAGAGAGAGAGGTTTTGATTTTCGTTTCATACCAGGTATGTATTTATTAATAGTAGTATTTACTGGTACTGTCTCGTACACACCTCGGACATGTCAGACGATCTACTGTAGATCCTTAGGGGAAGGTTATTTCCTGATCTGTATTTTCTGTATGATCTAGCTCATGTTACCAGGGTGGGAGCCGTATAATATATGTGCTGTTGCACAGGTTTCCTGGATTGGAGCTGTACTGTACAGATCCTGCGGAAGGTCAGGATCTAGATGATCTATCTGTAGATGATCCATCTGTAGATGATCCACCTGTAGATGATTTATCTGTAGGTGATCTGTCTGCCCTATGCGTGCTGGCAGATCGCCTTTTCGGCCCCTGACGGTGACGTCTGCCGGGCAGCGAATGTTCCGCAGTGTCGTGCCGCGCCGCTGTAGGAGGCTAAGGTGTCACCCAACGGGAAGAATCGACGCGTGCGTGTGTGCGTGCTGTATAGTACGTACGTACACAGGAGTTTGAGTGTATTTTCGTGGCATTATTTTTCACGTTTTCTTTTTCTTTTGCGCCTTGTTTCTCTCGTGATGCGATTCAGTCGCACAGTAGTGCCGGCCCCTCGAAATATAGTACCGATTTGTATGCGCCAGCCAACAATATCGGCATTATATGTAGCGGCAACCGGTACTATTTACTCCGCACACAGCCACACTGGTTAACCCCATCTGTGCCGAGCGATGTCACAGCTACTACCGGTAGCTATAGCGGGCAACCGACAATACTCGACCTGCACTATACGGGGACCACTTCCACGTTTCTCCCCGAAGCCGGTGGTGGCGGTGAGCGTGAACCTCAGCCTCTTGCCTTCGGTCGTCCGGTTTTTATTTTTTTTGCGCGCCACAATATACCGGCAGGTGATCGCGTTCGTGGAGGAACACTTCATCAACGCCTCCTTGCGGGAGAAGCAGAACGCCAAGATGCGATTCGAGTTCCCTCCGCAGACCAAGACCCTGGCGGAGATGTTCGGCTTCATCGAGGTCAGAGGGAGCGCGGTCGCGAATTTTTCGAGAGCGCCGTGTCTGTCTTTTCCAACTTGCGAGAAGTCAGTGTTTTGTTTTTCACGTAGCCGATGCCGTCCAGTACCCCGTCTGTCTTCATACGCCAATACATCTGTTCAACCTAATGCAACCGAACCCACGCCAAAACAACCCGACCCAGCCCAACCCAGCCCAACAAACCCAAGCCAACCCCTTTGTGGTAATCCATCCTTCCCGTAGTCCCGCTGGTTTCTACGTTTGTATTTTGTGGTTGCTAGCTCAGTCAAGTGTTTTTTTTTTTTCACGTAGCCGATGCCTTCGAGTAACCCGTCTATCTCCATACGCCCATACATCTGTCCAACCTAATGCAACCGAACCCAAGCCAAAACCAACCCAACCCAAGCCCTTTGTGGTGATCCATCCTCCCCGTAGTCCGCCCGCCCATCTTCATGCACCCATCCAGCTGCCTAACCCAACGTGACCCAATCCTAATCCCAACCCGACCCATATTCCGCAGAACAATCGCGCGGCGCTGTCCGTGGGCGAGTATTCCCTGAGCCAGACCTCTCTGGAGCAAGTGTTCAACGCCTTCGCAGCACAGCAAGAGGAGGAGCTCGGACACGCGGCGGGCACGACATGAAGCCGACAACTAGTGATAGATGGATAAGCGGGGGGGGGGAGGGGGGATAGGGGACGGAAGGATGGAAGGGGGGGGGGGGGTGGTCGGGAATGGATGAGGAGAGGTGGGTTGGGGACGGAAGGTTGGGAGGGAGGGGGGAGGCACCCCTTTTACGTTTTTTTTTTGCCTGGGCCACCCTCTGGCCCATCTTTTGTGTCTGCTTATCTCTTGTTTTCGGCGTTTTTTTCTGCTGATGCGCGAAATAACGGATATGAACTTTTGCGCCTCAGAGAAATTTCAGTGCTCCCAAGGAAAGAGGACGAAGGCGATGTCGTCGGTGGGTGCGTAGGTGGGAGCGCGCGCTCCTGCGCTATTTTTGTTGTTGTTAGTCTCGTCGGACGATCGGATCGAGTACTCTCCATCAGCAACAGCAGCATATAACGCATGGGGCGTATTTGGATGACGAAAAACGTATCGAGGCGTGTGCGGGGTAAGGGTATTGAGGTGGGGGCCGGGAGGGAGTTGTAGTGTTGCGCATTCGCGGTTAGGGTGTGTTTTAGTATCCAGCGAGTGGTGGGTGTGGTGGTGGTAGTGGTGGTGGTGGTGGCGGTGGTGGCGATGGCGGCGGCTGCTCTGGTCTCCCTAAGCGGGGCAAGTCGAAGCCAGGAGAGCGAGAGAGAGAGAGAGAGAGAGAGAGAGAGAGAGAGAGAGAGAGAGATAAATGATTATGGGCGGGTGGTGTGTCGATGCCGATGGTCGTGTTGCAGCGGTCGATAAAGCAACTGTTGTTGATTCGAAAAAGGGCCTTGCCTTGATGACGCGATGGTTGCGATGCGGTGGTTGCACCCATTTCTCTTCGTACCAGTGTGTTCCTTGTTGGTATTATTGTCGCTCTGCTATCGTTTTTGTGTGTACTATTGCAGGGCGGCGCCCAAATATTTTGTGTACCCCCCCCCCCCCCCCCTGCCCCGCCCTCTGGACATTGTACGGGTGAGGGGGGGTCGTGGGTCGTGGTGAAATAGTCTAGGCCATCGGAGGAAAGACTGTTGTGCTCCGCGTCTGGGCTTTGTACCTTTTTTCTAATAGCTTGTAAGGTTGTGTGTTGACCCTGTACCCTGTAGTGTGCCAACGCAAATGCACCTGACATGGCATACAGCACTGTTATCATTCGTCGAGCGAGCGCGTCGATAACATGACGTGGTAGCACCTAATCCGCGTGTCTCGCTTCGGGCAGAAAACTCAATAATCAAGCACAAAGGTTTTCGATACCCCTCTTGTCACTGAAGTACTGAGGAAAATTTTGCGGGTTTCATGGGAGGGGGAGGTGGGGGGGGGCGCCCAAGTTTCTGAGACCACGGGTATTAAGTGGGGATCAGACTAATAGTAGTAGGGGGTAGAGCGGGGCGGGGGCAGAGGCGGAGGTTTGTACCGTTTTCCAAAGAGGAAAGGGAACCGTGAGGTGGCGGCTGTTGTTGTGGGGGAGTCGGGGGGGGGGGGGGGGGGGGGCGGGAGGGCGAGGGCGGTAGGGAGATAAGAGCCTCGTACACCCGTGCTGGTATCCCTTCCATTGCTGCAAAAAACAAACCTCCCACGCTGGTTCCTAGCAAACCCTGTCGCTCACTATTTCCAAGTGATTTTGTCCCGAAAAGCGTGGGTGTAATGCGTGCCTGCCTATATATGGGGTTTCGAAGGCGTGGATGGGGGTTCGATGGACTCCACAGGATTGGGGTCGGGGTGCGGAATGCAGCAGGGGAGAAATATAACGGTGTCGGGCCGAGGTGCCGGAACAGGCGGCGCCTCTCACCGAGTGCCGTTTGTTGTTTTTTCCCCTCCCGCAAAAAGGAAAATCTGAAGCTCCCGTTTTTGGTCTTCTTTGTTTTTTTTTCTGATGTCGGGCCCCGCCCTAGGAGCGGAAAAATGGTTCCCTTTTTTTTTTTTTTTTTTCTTCCTCTTTTGGTTTCTTTTTTAATTTCCTTCCCCCCCCCACCCCCCCCCCCACCCCCTTCTTTCTTCCAGTTTCGGGTCGATTTCGGTTCTTTGATTTCTTGTCGATTACTTTCTGATTTCTGTGCTGCTTTGACTAGTTTTGGTGTCGAGGATGGGTCGGAGGGAGATATTTTGCGACGCGCGCGCGAGAGAGAATGAAAAAGAAGAATAAGAGATTGGAAGAGAGATATATCGGAGGAGAAAAGCCGAGTCTGTGAGCGTATCTCGCGTGGTTCGTCAGCCTAGCACCCGCATACACTTTTCGTCCTTCCCCTCCGCTCCCTTCTCTGTTCCCGTCACTCCCTCCTCTGTTTTTTTTTTTTTCAATTTTCGCTTTCCTTTTTTTTCAGTTTGTTTTCATGTTTTCGTTTCTTGTTTTTCATGTTGGTTTGAAACCTCTGTTTTTTTTTTTGCCGCTTTTTCTTCTTTTTGATTTTGTTGTATGGAGGGCAGGAGAGGCCAGTAATGAAGAAACGACGCACATTTTCGAGATCGATGGGCAAACGGAGGCCGTTTTCGGAGGGGGGGGAGGGGGAGGCGTGGGTCCCGTGTCTCGATGCCACACCGCGCACATTTTTTTGTTGTTGTGCTTGCGTTCCTGGTAGCGGTATGGACGACAAGTGTACCAGGTATGTTTGTTTTCGGGGGCGCTAAGACCTGTGTTCGCCTTCATGGCAAGCAAAACCTTTTCTTCCTACAGCCCGCCTACTACGGGCGGGGGAGGCAGTCGATCAGTAAAAATTGGGGAACATACAGGCAGTCATCAACTCTGCCTCTTGCAGTCGTGCACCCGTGTTCGGGTGCGTGTGTACGAAACGCGTGAGCGTTGTGTTTCGCGGTGGTACCTCATACTGCTGTGACCGCAGCGGTCGGGGAAGAGGCAAAAGAGGTGCGGCAGTTTTTTGTTTGTTTCGGGCGTGGGGGTGGGGTCAAGCAGCCGAGATAGGGAGAGGGGGTGACCAAGTTAGCATGTCTGTAGCTGAGTTAGCCCATACATGTGTACAGAACAAACAAGTAGCAACAGCGGCGC
The DNA here is from genome assembly GCA_031213475.1 of Nereocystis luetkeana. Classification (NCBI taxonomy): domain Eukaryota; class Phaeophyceae; order Laminariales; family Laminariaceae; genus Nereocystis; species Nereocystis luetkeana. The sequence goes on from JARUPZ010000018.1 coordinate 8,826,612, forward strand.
CTCGCAGAGCGGAATTCAAAGCAACGCTTTCGTCGGGCGTCGATCATTAACGCAGCCGCGCGCTAGGCTAGTATTAATAGTGGAAGCGGACATCGCATAGCCGCCGGTTGTCGTCCTTTTGTTGGCTCCTGTGGGGCCACAACAAGCGGCAGGAGCAACTTTTTATGAGTACTAATATCATTTTTTTTTTTCCGGCTGTGTCAATTGGCACTGCTGCTGATCCAACTTCTGTCCAATCCCGACCGGTCGATTGGTGTCCTTGCGCTTGGCAGGGAAGGGAAAGCTTTGTTCGTGCAGTCGTCCTGGGAGAGTAGCTGTAGCAGAGGGCGGTATCGCATGATACGATATGACCAACCTATGATTCCTGGAAGTACGATATGATATTACATGATCCGATATTGTGTTTTATTGTACGATAGTACCTGGTATACGATCCTTTGTGGTATTGTTCGGTATGGTATGGTACAGTATGATCCGAGTTTTTTTGTGCCCGTTTTTGGGCGGTAAATAAATTTCTTGTAGCTCGACAGGTCCCCAGATACTATTTCAAATTATTGCCTTGCTGGGATTGATACCTACCTGTTGATAGTCAAGGTAGTTGGTTTTGTAGTTGTGAGCGGGCGTGTTTACCCTGAAACGGTGGCAGCAGAGCTACGCTGACTTTGACGCAATGCCGGTCGCGTCAGCCGCGGTGTCCGGCGGGTGCTCAGCGCTCATCAAAATGTTGGCGTGGCGAGTGTGCTGCTTACGGTGGCAGCAGGTGTTCTACTACTAGTACTACTACTACTACTACTACTACTACTACTACTACTACTACTACCACTACTACTACTACCGCTGGTGTAATGTGGTCACTCATAGCTGTTTTTCTATTTTTTTTACATGTGTAGGCGCCGTACGACGTGCGTACAGATAGATACGATTGCATACCCCAGCGAAGACAACGGCAAGGTGAAGGGCTCGCTCACTGGTGGGTATGGAACGTACAAACTACGTGTTAATTATGGTGTTTTTTTTTTGTTTTTTGTTTTCCATGTCACAACCCGCTCGGCCCCGCCCAGGCTTCAACGAGGTCTGGGTTGCGGACGCTGATGACGCCGCTTGTCAGCTCGGTAGATGGTTTGATGTTCAGTTTCGGTGGTTTCCGCGAAGAGGTGGGAACGAGGACGTAGTGTAGCAACGCACCCGCTACGTGCTAGCAACGGGTCGTGGCGTCTTGTAAACGGCAGCGCACACACAGCAATAATATTTGTTCGCATGACGTCTCGGGTACCGTGCATAGTGTACGACTGACTACTACTGCTGTGCGAGGTGCTGGGGCGCGCCCGGTATAAAGAACATAGAAGATGGCGTCCTTTTGAGGTACTGGAATGTACCTTTTGAAGCACTGGTGATACTGGCGAGTAATTACCGGGGGGGGGTGTACTCGATAGGAGAGATGTACTCGATCTCATGCATGGCCGTAGTCGTATGACCATAGACCATAGACCCTCGCATCCCTACAATGCCGGGACGGAGCATGTCGGGTTTTCACCGACCAGGCAGACATTGCTTGCACCAAGCGCGGAGCGCCGTGAGGTGTCCGGCGGGTCGCATGAAGGGTGAGCTGCATCCTACTCAGAACCGCTTTTGAGGCGGACTTGCATATGGATGACAGCTTCAATGAGTTGATATAATTTCCGGTGTAGGCATTTCCAGAGACAGCAATGGGAGTACTATGTAACTGCCTCTTGGGTGCCTTACCTTGAACGCTACGGGATACGATCATTCCCACTTGTGCGGAGTAAAGGTTCTTCACCTCGCCCAAATGATCTAACTTGACAACCAGTTGTGGGCGACCGCCAGAAAAAAAAAAAAAAAAAACGGTACCCAGGTTGTCTAGCTCGCGTAGTGAGCGGCATGTTTTACAGTGTCGTTGCCAACCGACGCCAACCCAACCTATATAAAATAGGGGGGGGGGAGTAATTACCGGGGGGGGGCTTTTGAGGTGCTGGTACTGGCGAGGTACTGGGAGTGCTGGCAGTATACTGGATGATGTTGTGACGGCCTTCCTTCGCAGTACTGATACTTTAGCACGTACGGCACTGTGTACAGCAGGTACAACAGCAGCTGTAGAGTGATACCTGGTACTAGTAATATTAGGCGAACGGGGGGGGGGGGAGCCAAGGCGTTCTTGGATGCATTCTGGCGGGAGGGACCGTTGCGGTTTTTCTTTTCCTTTTTATGTGGGTATTTCATGTTGATGGGGTGTACTGCTGTAGCCTCTTTTTTCATTAATACGTATTTGTATTTTCTGGAACGACAATACTAAACTGAAACAAAACTAATCGCGTTTCAAACGACATCGTGTTACGTGTACCACTGCTGTAACAACAGTCGTCATCACTTTTAATATTAATAGTTACTCCACAATTGCAGCTCCGTTCGTGGGAGTTTTTGTTTCCCTCAGCGACATTCTGGTTATTATTAATAAGCCGTGGTAACTCGGGGGGTGTCATCCCTTATGCCCCCCGGTGCTTGACTCACTGTTGTAGTAAGTTGCATCGCGCATATAATATGATGTACCAATCTATGATGACTATTAATAGGATGTCGACCGGTTATTTAAAGGGTTTCACCTAGGATTTAGTGTGGAATAGCGCACCTCGTGCGAGAGCGATTGATGTGGAGCGCCGCAAGCAACAGGGCCTGCACTACAAGTAAGTGCAGGCTTCGACATATTGATCTGTTGGTTCCTCCGCCAGCGGCCCTACGTAGTCTCTGGTAGTTCTCATGCGTACCCCTAAGGTTCTGTATTATCATTGCTTATTATCGGTTTTCATTGGGTGTTTCTGTGTCGAGCTCCAGCGACGTTATAAAAGGCAGATCATGTACACTGTAGTAGTAGTAGTGGTAGCAGTAGTAGTAGTAGTAGTAGTAGTAGTAGTAGTAGTAGTAGTAGTAGTAGTAGTAGTAGTAGTAGTAGTCGTCGTCGTACACTCGACTCGTACGAACGCGTTTGTTTTTTTTCCAGCCCGCCCGCCACGTAGCAAACCCCGGCCGTCATGACCAGCAGAGGCGACAACAACAGTTAAACTGCGATGGCGTTTTTGCCGCGTAAGTTTGTGCCGCGTAAACGACTATACCAAGCACCGTTATTGTTGTTCCTGCACCGTTGTTATTGTTGTTCCTGCTGTAGACTGCTGCAGTCGCCAGTATTATTATTTAATATTACGGGGGACCATAGTTAATAGGACCAAATATTGTTAGTAAAAATGGTCAACTATATAGGTTTTTATGTATACCATAGGTCCTATTAACTATGGTCCCCCGTAATAGTACATTCTTATGAATAATACCTTGTGTAAGATTGTTGAAAATTTGTGTTTTCAATTTGCTCTGCTTCCGCTAGCGTTCAGCACGCATGCGCTCTCTTCACAGTCTGCCGGGTCGACCGACGCCAGCACGTCACCCAATCGCTCACTGCTCACGGCTCTCTGACAGGTTGAATCTTTTCACACCTTTTTTCAATCGTTATTCCGCTTCCGTTAGCTGCCTGCGAGTGCGCGATCTACAACGCACACCGAGAACAAGAAATCAGGGCATCCCTACCCCCTACCGAAACCTTCGAAAGTTTAACATACATAAATACATACCTGGTACCTGGTACCTGGTATGATATGGTTCACACCACGCACCAAGCGTAATACCAGGGGTAGTATTCCTCAATCACCGTACGTATCTCGTTCGATTTGCGGTTACGTTCAGCACGAACGAGGTTATACCGCATCCTTGCGTTGTTTTCGGGGACGATGAGCTTGGTTTTGGCTTCAGCCTGTGCTTGGCTGCTGTGCTGCGGGTGCCATGTGCTTGGAAATAAATGCTCTTGGCCGTTGTGTGGGCGCTAGCCGTAAGAAGAATCGTGCCTGCACGGGCAGGGTCTATGGGAGCTCAAAGATTCACCTCATTCCCATCCAGTTGCGAGAGCTTGCTTTCGAACGCTCTTTCTTCCCATGTCCATCATAACGCAATGTGTATACGTGGTGTGACATTTCACTCTACTTCTTATTTTTCCGCCCGTACACACGCCGTCCAGCGCCCAGTCTGACAGCAGCCCATCTATATCAAGGTCTTGGGCTCGCTTCATGGAGCAGGCGTCGTCAGATAGATGAAAACTCTTCCTTGTATATATAATATGTATGAATCCTAAAAAATTTGGTGACGTATGTTATGAGGCTTAAATTGGGTAGGCGATTGTTTAACCTTTTACCTTTAGCCCAACGGACTAAGACCTTCACAAATGGCGTCGTCGGCTTAGGGCTGTTTGCTTTTTTGTCAGCACGTATGTTTTGTTGTTGTCACTGTTTTTGTTGTGCCCCGCCACCGTTCTCTGGCCGACCCCGACCTGGTATCGGCGCCATTGCAAGCGCCAGGTCGACCCCGGCGCCCAGGTCGGACAGGGCTCGGGTCAGGCCCACGCCCCCTCCAACCCCCTCGCTACTTGTCATGATCACGGACAGCGGGACACTTAGTATCCCTGGGCAGGTCTGCCTATTAAGCCGGTACTCATTGGTATACTCACATGTGTTGCTTGCTTATAGAGATAGAAGAAGAGCAGCTTTATATTCCTTTCGTGCACGACGGAGACTGAGACCACGCTCTCGTGCCTCTCTGGAAAACCCCTGGTTTCCCATCTAAGATACGCCTTCCAAGTACTACAAATACGATCCCAGTGCCAGGCTTTCAACCTCATACAAAGCAGTATCACAACACGTACCCCCTCGTGCGAATGTCCAACCTATAACTAAGTAGCCGGGGAACAGCACGGTAACGCACATATTTGGCGCTGCTCGACAGCCCCCCCGTTTACTGAGGTATTGTATATTCGCTTGTATATATACATGACATTGTATTGTACTGTACTTGTATGTGGCTAAGGCTTACCCTGGGCTGTGGACAATCGATCGGATATAATATTTATAGTATGTGCCCCTACAAATCTGACGTCGGCGAGGACACGTCGTGTGTGTTCGAACATCACTTCGCTGTTCGAGCGTTTTTTTCACAGAAAACGCTCGCGCATACGACCCTAAAACAAGTAGCATGTCCAAGCACCAACCAGTGGTAACAGCAGCCTGCTCTGCTGTTGCAACGGGAGCTAACCACGAGTTAAATTGACACAAGATATGTATTTTAAACTTGGAAGTGTGGTGAGCTTAAGCTTTATTTTTTTCAATCCGCGTGACGGTTAAAAGAAAAAGAAGAAGAAAGCATCAATAGTAGTTGTCTCCCTTGTGGAGCGGATATAGGTCAACGTACGGCCGTACCAAGTATACGGCAAGCACCGTTTTACGTCCCAAAGATCCTGCAGTTTAGGAAGGGGGACAGTGTTCCAAAAGCCTTTCCCTGGGCTGGGTAATCGGTCGATTTTATCACGGTAGCTCAGCAGGTAAAACACCTTCACATGCATATATATGTATATGAATTCTCGACACCCTACGAATGTGACGGAAACTTTTCCTTACGAAAACTGTAAGCGCGGACTCTCGTCTCAGATATGACTCTGCCCAACTTGTCAAATAAATGTTTTTGCGTCTAACCGAACGACGAATCTTGGCCTCCGTATACGGGAATGAGTATCGATAGCCGCGTCGCAATAATTTCCTCCTGGAGAGCGGTGTGTGTTGGGCCCCACGATTTCGGATCAAGCTCCACGTCCAAGCTACTAGACTGGATCCATCTACGTACGAGTACTACCGACCCCCCTCCGCCCGGGAGCTAGGGGTGATCTGACAACCCCTACTGGGGAACGGGACCGCCTCGTTATTTGTGTCAAGTTTTCACTTTTCCGTAGACACTTTCTCGCCCGACCCCCGTTGCGGGTGGCATGGCGATGGGGTTATAGATCGGGAGCGGAAACCCGAGTTCGATTGTCGGATTGGACACCATGTTATAGATCGGGAGCCTACAGGTCGTGAGGTCTATAGGGTCAGGATGAGGCAAGCAGCCCGGGCATGAGCCTATTCGAAGGATGACCGTTTACAGTCCGCATCTATCTATCAGCTGAGAGCAGGATTATACAACAACACATATGTCATGCCTTCAATATGCAAATAATAGAGAACAGCATAAGACCAACCTCAAGTCTGGCCACAATCCAACGGAGTCGAGACATGCGCTCGCACGTGTTCCAGAGAGATAACGCGTGCTTTTGACGTTAGGGAGAAGGTCTCCCAGGTATGTAGATGGTAAACTGATTGATTTGTTCCCCAGGTCGAGAGCGATGACCAAGGACAACACGTAGGACCGCCGAAAGGAGAGGAGCGGCAATAATCCACAAATTGAGGAGGGGCCGTAGCGACCCCTGCTGATGATACGAAAACGCATATCGTCGTAACTCCTGAAACGGTCCAAAACCGTAACAATGGCTTTCGTTGACGATTTTTTCCTGCCCCTTTCATGGCTGGGCCTTCCTTTATTTCTCTTTTTCGGCGTACCTTGCCGTTCAGAGGTGTGGGAGTGAAGCCGCATCTTCGACCCATATTCTATAGCTCGTGGAATCGGGATTTCCACGAATTTCCAATCATTCTGCAATGTGCATACGGCTCATCAGAGTAGGCTAATGTCATGGTACTGACTGCTTTGAATGAGGCTGAAAGCCCGGCAATCACCTTGGTTCAGGTATTGGGATCGTATTTGTAGTACTTGGGAAGCGTATCTTCGATGGGAACCAGGGGTTTTCCCAGCGAGGCACGAGCCTTAATTGCCCTCAGTCTCCACGTGCACGAAAGGAATAAAGCTGCTCTTCTTCAACCTCTAAGCAAACAGCACAAGTGAGTACCAACGAGTACCTGCTCAATGGGCAAACCTGTCTATTAATAGGGAGACGAAGTGTCCCGACCTTTAGAATCGCAGTCCCGTTTTGGGGACAAACTACTTGAAATTTGAGTAGTTTGTCCCTAAAGCGGGACTGCGGTTCTGAAAGGGTTCACAGCACATTGCGTACATGACAGAAATCGAAAAGTTTCTATACATAGTTGGGTCATATCCGAGATATTTGAAAAAAGAACTGCAATCAAGGTATGTCCCACGACTAGGCGCGCGGCACGGCAGAGAAGGAGCCAGACGCTGTCTAGCCGAACCGTGGGGATCCAGGCACGAAGGCGCATGCGGTTGGGCTATGTGTCGACAAATCGTACTCGTAGCGTCAAGGTTTGGCACAAAATATTGAAAACATCATCGCGAGAGTCAAGCATGCCTCCAAATGTGCTCGATAAGCGCGAAAAGCTTTACAAAGGGTGTTTCAGATGTGCGTCGAGTTAGAACACAGGTAATGTTTTGCTCTAAATGATTTGGCTTTGTTGTCAGTGGCGATGGAGAATCAAAGAGCAAACTTTTAGGAACGTTGTCACGCCTTCCTCTGCCCTATTTTAATCCTGCTTACCACTGACAACCTGATCCTGCTCTATTGATAGTACTCTAGTTCCAAATAATTAGAGCCCCAGACGTCGTGCACTTCTCAATCGGCTAAGGCTGTGACACCTGGTACCGTCCTCTTATCTACATCTACATAATATATATGGTGTAACTATGGAAAATACGTAATGGACGCCTAAAAGTTGGAGTTGTCTCTAGTAGGAGTAGAAATGGTGCGCTCCGTCTCGAAAGGAATGCGTGGTCAGTGGTCAAATGACTAAGGCAGGCAACAAATGAGTACGCCCCCCTCCCGCCTCCCCCTGCGCCTCCTTCCATGGCGATAACGGAAGGACCATGAACGGTCTTCGTTTTCACACCAATGACACCGATTTCAGGCGTATGTATACATACATTTGTGACTTCTTCCTTCAGTCCCCCCCCACCCTGACCCTCACACGTTTTCATTCGAATATTTCATCCATACACAAGAAAGTTCGCTTCCCACGCGGTTTTTAGTAGGATGCAGCTCACTCTCCATGCGACTCGCTCAACACCTCACGGCGCCTCGCGCTTGGTGCAAGCAATGTCTGCCTGGTTGATGAAAACGCGACGTGCTCCGTCCCAGCACTGTAGGGATGCGAGGGTCTATGTCCATACAACTACGGCCGTGCATGACGTGAGTACACCCCCCCCCCCCCTCTCCCCCCCCTATTTTTTATAGGTTGGGTTGGTGTCGGTTGGCAACGACGCTGTAAAACATGCTGCTCACTACGTGTGCTAGACAATCTGGGTACTGTTTAAAAAAAAAAAAAATGGCTGTCGCCCACAGCTGGTTGTCGAGTTAGATCATTTGTGCGAGGTAAAGAACCTTTACTCCGCACAATTGGGAATGATCGCATCACGTCGTGTTCAAGGTAAGGCGCCCAAGAGGCAGTTACATAGTACTCCCATTGCTGTCTCTGGAAATGCCTACACCGGAAATTAAATCAACTCATTGAAGCTGTCGTCCATATGCAAGTCCGCCTCAAAAGCGGTTCTTAGTAGGATGCAGCTCACCCTTCATGCGACTCGCCAGACACCTCACGGCGCTTCGCGCTTGGTGCAAGCAATGTCTGCCTGGGTCGGTGAAAACCCGACATGCTCCGTCCCGGCATTGTAGGGATGCGAGGGTCTATGGTCATACGACTACGGCCATGCATGAGATCGAGTACATCTCTCCTATCGAGTACACCCCCCCCCCCCCCCTCCCTGCCCTCCCTGTTCACAATACTGCTCTTGCCTCGACTTCATGGTTCCATTTCCGGACATACTATACGTAAAGCGTCGCTCTGCTAATAGTAGTCCGCTCATCAATTGAAACCCGGATTTTTCCATTGTGGACCCCCTCCTGCCCCCCTCTAACCTGCCAACGAGCCCCGTCCTTAGTGCCCAGGGGCCTTTTCGGCACCTTATGGCTGATTGCCCTTACCTGCCGAGACACGCGGGGCAATTCCTGTGGAGGCGTTTCTTCTCGATGCCCGAAAATGCTATGCTATGCTATGTTATGCGATGGTATTCCATGCCGCATGGCACGCCTTAGGACGCAAAACGCTGCAAGCACCACGCTTCAAGCAACACACTGCACACTGTAACCCAGTAGCGAGGAATCCATTCCCCCACGCCCAGTAACCACAACCACCGCCCTAATCGTATACCAGGTACACCTCATACCACTCGTCATACTTTGTTGTATTCGAGCTTTGTCAAGGAGGCGGGTGGGGGTGGGGGTGGGGTGGGGAAGGGGGTACACACCACTTTCAGCATCGCCGTCCAACACCCCCAACACACAAACAACAACGAGAGCAAGCAAACAATAACACCTGGCCAACCAAAACGAAACAAAGACAAGAGAACACGGGGGTGCGACCATTTGCACCATCACCCATAGCATCGACATCACGCTGCCGTGTGCCTCAACAAAATGTTTTTCTTGCCCCGCCCGAGAAGACGGGCCGTCGCCGCTGCCGCCGCCACCACCACTCGCTGGTTCTATAAAAAACACCCAAAAATGGCGCTGCACAACTCCTCCACAACTCCCGACCCCTAACCTCCCGCCCCCGCCGAACCGAACCCCCCCACCCCACCTCCTCCCCACCCCTCCCACCCTTCACACGCCTCCTCGGTAATCCTTTAGTCATCAAGATCAGTCTGCGGCATAACATACCGGTACTGCTGCTGCTGCTGCTGCTGTAGAGCGCTCTGTCGATCGCAACCGATCTTCCAACAGGCTGACGCAGTTCGCAACAGAGCGAAAACTACATCGTCTTCCAACAAGACCGCGCTGCCAGACGCGACCAAGAACCTCGTCCCTGAGCGACTTGAAGAGAGAGCACACCCCCGCACGGGCTAAGGCTGCCGCATAGCATGTCTCAACAACCCTATTTACACTTCAAGCCGACAGCACCGACTTGACGAACGCAAGGTCAAACCTTTCGGAAAACAACAAGAACACAAAGACGACGTCAGTAGCACACCCACGTACCCATCCACCCACCCACCCACCCACCCACCCACCCAACCAGGCGATAGCCTTCGCCTTTGCCTTCTTGCAGACACAAAATTTTCTCGGAGGCGCAGAAATTCATCTCCGCAACCGTGTTCTTTCGAGCGCCAGTCGAAAAACAAATTTAAAAAGAGATAAAACCAAACTTGGTCGGGCCCGAAAGTGGGCACAAGTGCAATGGGTGCCCCCCCTGCCCCCCTCCCATCCCCCCCACCCCCTAACCCCCCCCGGAACAAAACAAACGCATGTGACACGGAGAACTTTCGTACAAAATATAGTAAAAGAAAATGATCGCTATCCTAGGATTAGATGGTGGCCGCAGACAGCAACAGGAAGGTGATGAGATAAAAACATACGGGAAAAAAGTGTCGTGAGCACCCAAATGTTGGCGGTGTCTCCATCAGGAGTAGGAACGGTGACAGGAACGGTGCTCTGTCTCGAGACGGATGCGTGCCCAATGGTCGAATGACTAAAGCAAGCGACAAAAGAGTACGACCCCCCCCACCCCCCGGCCATCCGCCTGCAGGCCGGCCTCAACCCTTTCCGTCACAAAACAAACAAAAATCATCCTGCTCTAATTCTGACTATAACGACTTTGGTATTGTCCTTAAAAAGTGCACCGAGAGCAACACGAACACAATTTTTTAGACAGGTTATATGAATTGCGCCGTGCCCGCCGCGTGTCCTAATTCCTCCTCCTGCTGGGCTGCGAAGGCGTTGAAGATTTGCTCCAGTGACGTCTGGGTTAGGGAGTACTCGCCCACGGACAGCGCCGCGCGGTTGTTCTGCGGGGTTTTTTTATTGCGTTCAGTTCGGTCGGGTTGGGTTGAGTTGGGTTGGATTTGTTGGGTTGGGTTGGGTTGGGTTGGGGTGGATGGGTGGATGCACGGATGGATGGATGCGTGAGTGGGGTTGATGGACGCATGGATGAACACACCAGGTGAATGAGTCAATGAAAAGATGAATAAATGGATGGATGGATACCTGGTAGACGATTGCACACGATACCTTGGCTGGTCTACCACAACACCGTAAAGGGAAAAATAGGGGAGAAAACACATAAGGCCACGCATATACGGCTCTCAAGCGCTTTCTCGCTGACCTCGATGAATCCGAAAATCTCGGCGAGGGGCTTCGGCTGCTGGGGAAACTCAAAACGCATCTTGGCGTGCTGCTTCTCCCGCATAAGAGCATCGACGAAATTCTCCTCCATGAACTCGATAACCTGCCGGATTTACGCCGCACAAAAAAAAGCGACGATCCAGGGCACCACTGGGTTAAGACTCGTCATCCACCACACTACGGACAAACCATGACTCGAGAGATCCGACAAAACGCCCCTGCCTGGGGACAACGTGCGCATCAAAACGCAAAGCGAAAAAATAGAAGAACAAAACACAAAAAAGTACGGAACCAAACGAAAAAAACAAAATGCGGGACAAAACGAAGAACAATGAAATGCACCACACAAGGCCAAACAAACTGTCAAACAGCGCAAAACTGCGAACACAATCGTACTGTGTCTACGCAGGCGCCGACTGCTCCCGTCGGGCGGCACCGTATGTTTCTTCAGACACTGGTACGGCACAGCACGGCATTGACTAGCGGGGCGCGGCAGACACAACACCGACAGGGGGCCGAATTGCCAACCACCGGTATGTCCGCAAATATGAAAAACAAACACTTCAACACTGAAAAAAAATGGAAGAGCATCTGAAAACAAATGGTCACTCGAGAAAAAACTCTTGAAACAACACGTAAAAAAAACGAAACAATAATGGAGTGAATCACTTGAAAAGACACTACTAATACGTAGGACAAACGAAACACTTGAAAATACACTTGAACGGCTTACTTGTCTTCAAAGAACACCACGGTAAAACAGAAGACACCACACAACAACCGAACCAAACGCCTCATCAGGAGCTCATTCTCACCCTGGAGCACTTCTGCTCCAAGCAGATCCAGGTCGCGAAGTCCCTCGTGGGCGCGCCCCCCGAGCTGGCGATGGCGTGGTAGATGCCGGCCCCTCGCCCCGTCGCCGTTACCTCCGCTGCGAGCTCGGGGGCCCCGGCGGCGGCCAGCGCCGCCTGCAGCATCGGCATCTCGTTTCCGATAGTCTCGCTCCCTCGAGTTGCGCCCGCGATGGTCACCATCATCTTGTCTGTCTCCTGCACGCGGAAAAACATGGCATACCATGTTCATGATAAGGAGAGGGGGTATGGAGGGGGGGGGGGGGTGTACTCGATAGGAGATACAAGGCGCTTCGCTCCGCGGGCGGTCTACGCCGCCCGCTACGCTCGCTCAGGAAGGAAAAAAGTACATCAAATTATGCGAAGCGAACAGAGGTCCACGATTGAGTTTTGTTTTTGCAAGGATCGTAATTGCAAACCGGCGACGTGATAATGCCAAGAGTCCCGCCGCCATGCTTCAGGAAAAAACAGCTCCGACGTCAGCTTGGATGGCACATATACGCTTCGCGTCGCGGATGTCTTACGTACGTACATACCCCAGGTAGGGTACTACTGTCTGTACTTATTTTCTTCTTTCGATATGCTCTTTGTCTGTACTACTGTATGTACGAAGAAAGCGAAAGCACAGCACGGCACAGCAGCAAAAACAATGAAAATGAAACCGAAAAGTCGGAAAGGAAAAAAAATCCCCGTCCCCTCTCGTGTAATATTTTTCTGCCTGATTGGAACACCTTACACCCGGTCGAAAAGAAGAAAAGAAAAAAATCGCATAAGAGCTTCTCTCTCAGCCTCGTACGACGCCCGCCCCTCTCGCGACCACCTCGCTACCGATTCGGTCCGGGTAAAGCTTTTATCACTCTCTGCCACAATCAGCCCCGTCGCCCACCTCGCGTGAAGCCCGGTGCTCACCGTGGCCGTCGTTCGCCAGCTCGATAACGTTGGTGTTCAAACTGCACACCTCCCTCTTTCAACTTTAGCGTGGTCGCAAAAATAAGCACCGCTTGAATATTATCTTGCCCTCCCGAACGACCTTCATAACTCGTACATACTCTATCAACAATCATCAATCGAAGCCAGACAAAGCCCGTTTATGCATCCCTCGTGTCTCGAGGCACACGCGACGCCTAGGTACGAAAGCGGCGACCGCGCTCCTTGCAACCCCCCCTCTACCCGCCAGCACCCGCTGACACCCGCGACGGTGCCGGGTCCTCCCGCGATGCCGTGCTCGGAGAACACGCACGCACACGAAACGAAAGAAGAAAAAAGGAAGAAAGGACCGAGAAAACAAAGAACTGCTGGAAAGGTCCGGCAAGTAATGAAAGGAGGCGGTTTGGAAGTGGGAGCTCTGAGAGGCCAGGGATGCACCAACCGAGCACGCTCAGAGGTTGTGATCTAAGTATGTAGTTCTATGTACTCGATCTCATGCATGGCCGTAGTCGTATGACCATAGACCCTCGCATCCCTACAATGCCGGGACGGAGCATGTCGGGTTTTCACCGACCAGGCAGACATTGCTTGCACCAAGCGCGAAGCGCCGTGAGGTGTCTGGCGAGTCGCATGAAGGGTGAGCTAGCTGCATCCCACTAAGAACCGCTTTTGAGGCGGACTTGCATATGGACGACAGCTTCAATGAGTTGATTTAATTTCCGGTGTAGGCATTTCCAGAGACAGCAATGGGAGTACTATGTAACTGCCCCTTGGGTGCCAGACCTTGAACACTACGTGATACGACCATTCCCAATAGTGCGGAGTAAAGGTTCTTTACCTCGCACAAATTATCTAACTCGACAACCAGCTGTGGGCGACCGCCAAAAAAACAAACAAAAAAAAACGGTACCCAGGTTGTCTAGCTCACGTAGTGAGCGGCAAGTTTTACAGTGTCGTTGCCAGCCGACGCCAACCCAACCTATAAAAAATAGGGGGAGGGGGAGGATAACGGGGGGGAACGGGAATACGTGGCGGGAGGGGTTGACGAGGCCCGGAGGGGGAGGGGGGGGGGGTGGCGAAGTGTATGGTGCATGGCTGTGAAACAGGAACACATGAAATAGATATACTAGTGTAAATAGATGGGCGGGGAGGGAGCGAGGAGAGAAGGGATGTGGCCGCAGAGGAGGGAAAGTAGAGTCTCTACGTGGAGCGAGAAACGTCGTGAAAGGAAACGCGCCACGGAGGACAAGCAGTGCCGTGCTTTCCTCCTGGTTGGTACCAAAAACAACTACCAGCACCGACCGAAACAGCTACCATGGCACCTGGTACATACGAATGTTTACAAAAAGCAAGCCTTGGTATATCGGCAAAGCAAGCTTTATCAGAACCAACCCAACAACAAAAAATAGACACAAAACACGCGAACAAATAAGACAAGAACGTGCACGAAAAAAATACCACGAACAAGGACAAGCACCAACAAAAACCTAGCATCATCAAAAGCAGACAGAAAGAAAAACGAACACCGGCAAAAAACAACCACCATAAAAAACAGCAGCAATTAAACTCTTCGACACAACCACCGCGGACACAGGGGGTTTTGTTAAACGCGTGATATCATCGGTACACAAAATGTGCAACGCCGAGATACCTCGGCCAACTCCTTGAATTATGTGCGCACCTCGTTAGGAATGGCCTTAACCCGCGCCTCCAGCTGGAATCCCTTGCCGAAGCGAGTCTTGAGGTGCTGCGAGCTGCCGAGGCACTTGAGGCGTCCTCCGACCATGATGCCGATGCGCTGGCAGAGGGCTTCGGACTCCTCCATGCTGCGGACACGGAAAATAACACACACGGCACGACACGACACGATACGATGCGACATAGCAGGAAACGAAATAGCGGTTTAGAAAAAGGAAACCGGTAAGGAACCGAAATCGATCGAAGAACGATCGAAGAACCAAGAACCGATTGAAGAACCAAAAGTGATCGGATAACCAAAACTGGTGGAAGAACCGGAACCGATTTAGGAGCCAACAAAACGAGATCTTACCGAACTGAAACCGTTTGTGAAACCGCAATTGGTTGAGGGATCGAAATAGATACAATAACCTAAACCGATAAATGAATTGAACACACCGACTGGAGAGCCCAATACCGATTGTAAAACCGAAACCGGTTGAGGAGTCAACACAACGAGATTGTAGAACCAGAAACCGATAGTAAAACCGAATTCGATGGAGGACCCGAAACAGATTGAACTACCAAAAACGACTAATGAGCCAAAACCTGTAGAAGAATCTAAACCGATTGTAGAACCAAAAACCGATCGACAAACCGAATCCGGTTGAGGAGCCCACAAAACGAGATTATAGGACCAAAAAAACGAGTCAAAACCGAAACCGGATAAAAAAACGAAATAGATCCGAGAAAAACCAAAGCGATCAAGGAACCGAACACCGATGAAGAACCGAGAACCGATTGTGAAAACAAAACCGGCTGAGGAACTAAATCTGACCGGACAATCAAAACCAAGCCAATAGCCGAACACCGATTAGAGAACCTGGAGAACCAATACCGGCGGAAACGATTGCACTAATTAATTCAGAACCGAACCCGATCGACACCTAAAACAACAGAAGAAAACACAACATCATACCATGCACATTCGATAACTACGGATAAAAAATACATCGAAGTATCGTGCGTGACAAATATACCCAACAAGATCATAATATTTATCAGGGTATGATAAAATACAGCGAAAAGCTTGAACGTCTAAAGTCGGTACCCTATTGTTGATATCAACATACTACAATCGGTAGCCTATCTACAGTACAGTGTGCCTATTATGTTACAGGCTACCGGGGTTGTAATGAATGTAAGGTTCACCTATGCGTGGTGAGAATCATGGCGCACTCCTTGTTCTCCGATACGATGCGCATGATGACGTTCCACATGAACCTCCGGGCCATGGGGTCCATCCCCGTGCTCGGCTCGTCGAGGAACACGATCTGCCGCGGGATAAAGAAACGTAAAACAACAGCAAACACACGTTAACAGTCGCAACAACAAACAACAAAACGAAAGACAACGCAGTGGCAAGACTAACGACAACAAACAGAGAAAATCATCATCAACGACAGCAGCTAGAACCAAAAAATCGAGCAGCAGCAACGACAGCAACAACAGCAACTGCAACAGCAACAGCCAAATCATTAAAAAAAATAGCAACAACAAAAACAAGAAACTGATGTCCGTCTATCCACCCACCCACCCACCCCACCCCACCCATCCATCCATCCATCTAATCCATCTATGCATCTACCCATCCATCTATCCATTTATCGATCCACCAGCAAGGCCAGTAAAGCAAGCGTCACGAAAAACGAAAAAACAGACGGACAGAGATCACCATAATCGCCCCTCGTGACTAAACAGACGACCCCTCCCCACGCGCCACACCAAAAAAACGCGCAAGCTCCGCATTCAACACGCGGTGCTAAGCACAACGCCCTCGAGAAAAAAAACAACCCTCCCCCCAATACACACACCCCACACCCCACGCACCTACCTAACACGCGCCCACTAGGACATAGAGCAGACGCGATAAAGTCGAGGAACCGCCCCTATCCCCGCCGCATTCTCCGTGCCGGCATTGTAGGGATGCAAGGGTCTACGGACATACGACTATCGATGCCACCATGCATGACATGAGTACCCCCCCCCCCCTCCCTCTCCCCCCCCCCCCCCCCCTCTCTCTCTCTCTCTCTCTCTCTCTCTCTCTCTCTCGCTCTTCCCCTCGCTCTCTCTCTCTCACACACACACCTGAGGGTCTCCGATCATGGCCATGGCAACGGACAGCTTGCGCTTGTTGCCCCCGCTGTAGCCGCCTGCGGGCCTGTCACAGTACTGCCTTAGCCCCATCTCTTCGATCTTCTCCTCCACGGCCGCTCCGCGCCTGTCCGCAGGGATGCCCTGATATCACGCGCCATGGAAGCAGAAGCAGCAGCAGCAGCAGCAGAAGCAGCATGAGATTAGCGTCAGCAGCAGCAGTATCACTAGCAACAGCATCAAGTAAGCAGCAGGAGCAGCAGGAGCAGGGGTAGAAACAGCGGCAGAAAAATGAACAATAGCAGCAGCAGCAGCAGCAACAGCAGCAGCAGCAGCAGCAGCAACAGCAGCAGCAGATCGAGCCGGGAGACAACCAGGCGTCCTTCATTCTTCCCAAAAATGATCCCACTCTTCAACTCCACGTGGTTTGCCCGCACAAGGAGAGTGCAGATCTAACAGGCTTGAGCATATCACCAAAACCTGAACCCCACGCAGCTGGACTGTGGTTGTGATTTATGATCTCAACATGCGGACCCCACCCCCTTCCTCCACCCCCGACCTCCCAGCAGCCCCCCCTATTTTATATAGGTTGGGTTGGCGCCGGTTGGCAACGACACTGTTAAACATGCCGCTCACTACGTGAGCTAGACAACCAGGGTACCGTTTTTTGTTTGTTTTATTTTGTTTTTTGGCGGTCGCCCAAAGCTGGTTGTCGAGTTAGATCATTTATGCGAGGTATAGAATCTTTACTCCGCACAAGGGAATTGATCGTATCACGTAGTGTTCAAGGTAAGGCACCCAAGAGGCAGTTACATAGGTACTCCCATTGCTGTCTCTGGAAATGCCTACACCGGAAATTAAATTAACTCGTTGAAGCTGTCATCCATATGCAAGTACGCCCCACAAGCGCTTCTTAGTAGGATGCAGCTCACCCTTCATACGACTCGCCAGACACCTCACGGTGCTTCGCGTTTGGTGCAAGCAATGTCTGCCTGGTCGGTGAAAACCCGACATGCTCCGTCCAGGCATTGTAGGGATGCGAGGGTCCATGGTCATACGACTACGGCCATGCATGAGATCGAGTACGTCTCTCCTATCGAGTACACCCCCCTCACAGCCCCTTCTCCCTGTTGCCACTCCCCATCAATCCAGCTCCGTATCTCCCACTCCTCACCTTGATGGAGGCGTAGAGCATGAGGTGCTCCCTGCCTGTAAGCGTCTCGAAGAGAGCGTCAAACTGCGGGCAGTACCCGACAAGCCGGTGGATTTCTTCGGGGTTCTTCCCGACATCGAAGCCGCTCAGGTAGGCAGCACCGTTCGTGGGCGGCAGCTCGCCTGCGGGTGGGTGGGTGGGTGGGTGAGCACACATACATACATGCACGCATGCGTTGGTTTGACGACCGTTTCCAGTTTGCCGCTAACTAGATAGCGAAAGCTAAGGCAGCGCTCGCTACATAGGAACTAGTGCTGGTGGATACTTGGAACTGTCGTCGTCGATTGCAGGCTCCGGTGGAAGGCAGTAAAAACAACAACAAAAAACCAACAACAAGAAGTTGTTTGGGAGATGTAACGTTGCTTTCAGAGATTTCACTACAATGGGTTTGACCTTTTACTATTTACAAAACTGCACTTCACGCTTTCACCAAAATCAATTCCCGATTTTGACCGTCCAAAATCGACGATATTTGACCTCTCAAAACCTGCATATTCACGTTTTCGACCGCGCAAATTGATCATTTTCGACCACGTGAAACAAAAACGCCACATCCACCACCACCACCACCTCTGCTCACCGGAGAGGATGGCGAGCGTGGAACTCTTTCCTGCCCCGTTAATGCCGAGCAGGCCGAAGCACTCCCCTTTAGGGATGCCGAGAGAGGTGCTCTTCACCGCCACTTTGGCGCCTTTGCTGACCGGGTACACTTTGCGGAGCTCAGAGACCTATGTATACAATACATGCCGAAAACATATATACGATGCAGCCCAAAAAAACACACGCACACTAAAAGAAAAAAACACGAAAGCAAACATCAAAACGCGAAACCACACACACCCGGAACATAGGAGAGTGGGTTTAAATCGGCACATCAAACCATCGAAATGGCATCGGAACGTTGCTCAGCTGGTTACTCACAATGTTGTTACTCAAACTTATACTTGAAACTTGAAACACTACTCGAAACGGTCCTCGAAAAGCCTCCAGAAGATTTCTCGAGGCGATGCTCTGAAAAAGCAACTCGGACGCCTTAACCGAACGAACAGTTACTCACAAAACCACTCGGAAACGCCCATCATTTCCCAGAAATGCTCCTCGTTTTCAGAAACGTTCCCGGGGTTGTTGCTCCGATTTTTTCTGGAAACCTGAAACGTTTTACGGCACTCAATCAAAACACAAAAACTCAACAATACATCATCACCCTGACGGAACGTTCCTTGTTTCTCAAAAACTTTCCTTGTTGCCTCTCAGAAACCGCCCTCAGATGGTTACTCGAAACCTAGTCGTTTCCCGGAACGGTTATGAAACAGGCAGTCAAGCCAACACCATCAATACTTCATCAACCGAATCACCTTGACGACGTCGTTATCGGCGCCGCCCGCGGCAACCCTGTCCATCTCCGTCTGCACGTCTTCGTCGATAGCGTCCTCCTCTCCGAGCTGCTTCGGCGTCAGCTTGCTCAAGCTCCTCCCGAGGGACAGCTTGCCACAAAGGCCGGACACGGTAGACCCGCCCGCCGAGACCCTACCAACACAAAACAAAAAGGATGTGCGCACATACACACAAGGGAGAGCAAACAAAAGGGATGCAACATACAGATGACCCAGCAAAAAAGAACGAAACGTATATACATAAAAATATGAAAAAATACGAACCCTTCCTGTGGTCGAATCAACCACAACAACAACAAATGTTTGCTGCTGGCGCAGACAAAGTGCGGACTAGAATTGCGCTCGCATGCGCACGTCCTGTCGGTTGGACTCTGGCAGATAAATATTTGGTACCAGGTATTAGCTAGTAAGCCGCCGAAGGTAACGGGCCTCAGGCGACATATTTGTTTATTTTTTTTGTTTGTTATGGGCAGTAGTGTTGGATATCGGTTATCGATATAGGGATCGACTTCGACACGATATCGATAAATGAAAAAAATATCGTAATCGATACGAAACCGATGTTTGATATCTCGAAGCTTTCGTTTCAGTATCTGTATCGAAGGCACGAGGGATGCCAGGGGGTGGAGGAGCAAAACACATTCGACTACGATATCTAACACTTACTTGGCGGAAATAGAAGGACCGGTTGATATTGCTAAAAAGTTATAAAAGTTTCTTGTATGGACGGCCAGAGTGGTCGTACGATCGTATACTTACACCTTCCGATATGTTGAGAGTATGTCATGGAATCTTCGTGTATCTTGAAAAAAAAAAGAAAAACACTTGAAGCTCTATCGCGCTACTATAGTGTTGACATCAAATGGTGAGTTTGTCGCAACCCTGCTCAAACCTATCCTTACACACTGTACACACACCAAGGCACATCACATCACCCCCTGCGTATTTCGCGCATCGTACCCTTCCCATTATCCCCCCCCCTCCGCCGAGCCCCTCACGGAGCTTCGCACGTCGTGCAAGCAAGGTCTGCCTGGTCGGCAAAAATCCGTCGTGCTATCCACCCGCCAGTGTAAAGATGCGACGGCCTACGATCAGGCATACGACTACGGCCATGGACGTCATGAGCACACTCCCCGCCGGCATTTTGGGGGTGCGAGGGTCTATGGTTATATGGCTACGGCCATGCATGACATGAGTACCCCCCTCAACCCCCCCCCCCCCCCCCCCCCGAAATGCGGAAGGTAGACACGGTGCTCTGTCTCGAGAGGGAAGCGTGGTCAACTGGCCGAAAGACCAAGGCAAGCAACAGCAACAACAAAAATACACCCTCCCCCCCCCCCCCCCCCCCTCCCTTCCTCCCAGCCCACCTCTCCAGGTAGAGCAGCAGCACAAAGAACACCACCGCACACACCGCCATGTACACGAGCTCGCGGCCGGCGTTTTTCAGGTCGAGAGGCGTGCCACGCTGTCTACCATCGTCGCCATCGTCGTCATCGTCTTCGTCGTTTTCGACTCCGACATTGATGCCGACGCTGAGCAGCCCGTACCCTAGGGCGAACTGGGGGCACAGACGCATGACCGCCGCTATTCCATCCCCGACGTCGGCCACTTCGGTGTTGAAGAGGCCCATGATGGTCGTGGCGAGAGGTAGGATGAGGCCGGTGATAAAATTGTGGAGCAGGAAGGTGTTCTGCGCCACGGAGTAGGACTTGAACAAGAAGCTCCAGAGGTATGTGTACGACGGCTGCGCGTAGAAACGGCGGATGGGATACAAGAGTAGGTGGGGAAGTCTTCTAGTATTAGGTCTTGATTGTTATTATTACTTGCCTTCCGACAGTATAGCGTAGATGCTATTCCAATACAAACCGAATATCCTTCCGTAAACCAGCCGTAATCCTCATACGCCTCTGCCATTGACACCTTTTTTTTTGCGAGGAACGGACGGGGGGGAGGGGGAAGATTCGTGCGTCTGCCTGTACTTGGTAAGCGACATGGTACATGGTATCAGGTGAGTGAAGTGATAGTTGGTACCAGGTAAGTGATACTGGTAACTGACGTGATGAATGATACGAGGTAGGTGAAACTGGTGAGTGACATGTTCAAATGGAAGTGATACCTGGCAAGTGATACCCGGCAAGCGGTACCAGGTACCAGGTATCTATTAATAGTAAGCGATACGACAAAATATACCCGGTACCTGATACCTGGTAAGTGACTTCTTAATGATATGTGATACTGGTAAGTGACGCTGGAAAATGATAAGAGAAATGATTACCAGGTACCAGGTAAGTGCTACTGGTGAGTGATATTGTATGCCAGATTATACCTGGTAAATTGATAGCAGGCAAGTGGTACCTGGAAAGCTACCTGATATCTGGTAATCGATGGAGTATTCCTGGTACCTGGCGGGTGATAAGCAGTACCTGGTCAGTGATTCCGTGGTTCATGGTAGAGTAAGTGATATCGGTGAGAGTGATAAATGATAACCTTGGTTTCATGGTATTGCCCTGCAAAGGCGACTATTAGGAACACGTGGAAGGATGGCGTATTACTTGGAAGGCCTAGGTATTCGTGTAGATTACACAGGAAATCAGGGTTCAGGGCGAGAGGCAAGTCTCCACGAGAAAATCCATGCTGTGATGCCACAACAGCCGAAGCAACAGCGAGTGGCCCACCACACACCGCCTTGACCACCCCTCTCTTCTTTGCTGAAACAACCACCATTCGGCCCGAAAATGGAAGCAACGTTCGGTTTTTACTACGAGTAACCAAACGGTCCTTACACATCCGGACAGACAGGTGCAGCAGTATATAGCTACCCTTCTCTATGGAACTGATGGCAACAAACAACGATCGCAAGGTTTCGCAAGATTTCGCAAGCTCTCTGAAGCTCCATGAAGCCCTTTCGACCTCGCTCGCAAGCCCTTGTTGAGCTCTCTTGAGCTTTGAAAGTCTCTCAGGCTCTCTTGAGCTTTCGCGAGCTCTCTCAAGCTCTCCTTAACCTCTCTCAAGCTCTCCTTAACCTCTCTCAAGCTCTCACAAGCCAACACACGAGCACACATACACACGCGCGCACCATGCTCAAGGTGTAGAACATGAACAGGAGTCCCGTCGCCACCCCCGCCTCCCCTTTGATGAAGGAATCCACGTCCTCGACCGCCAGAACAACCATCGTAAAAGCCACCGCGGGGACAAGGGACACCACATCCCACAGGTACGAGGAGGTCCAGTACGCCTTCAGGCCCACCCCGGACACAACCTTATAAAGGGAAGGATAACAAAAGCGGGGGGGGGGGGGGGGGGTGTACTCGATAGGAGAGATGTACTCGATCTCATGCATGGCCGTAGTCGTATGACCATAGACCCTCGTATCCCTACAATGCCGGGACGGAGCATGTCGAGGGTTTTAACCGACCAGGCAGACATTGCTGGGGGAAGGAGGGGGGAGAGAGCGGGGGGGGCGTACTCATTTGTTGCTTGTCTTGATCATTCGACCCTCGACGACGCATCCCTTTCGAGGCGGAGCACCGTTCGTACTCATTGTATAGACACCTCCAACAGTTAGGGGGCTCACTAAGTTGTTTCCACACGTTTCACAGAAACTATATGCCAAGTTTATCCCCTTCCTGTTTCGCCGCCTTTGGCCACCATACATTCTCCTAGTAGAGTGGTCGTTCTTCTCGCTACCGTCTAGTGTACCAAACTCCTCCAGTATATCTCGTTCCTGCTAGTGCATTTCACATTCTCCCACTGTGGGAGTTCTACTCTCTATATGCTTTTCCACGTGGGCACATAGGTACATCCAAGAAGGAGAAAGGGAAAAAGGGAAGGGGGGAGGGGGATAGGGAGGGCGGAAGGGGGTTGGAGAGGAGGACGAGGCGGAGGACAGCGGTAACGTGCAGGCATGGTTTCGAATAGTTTCAACGCTGTTGTCTTTCAAGAAAAAGAAGATATCTGATATTGCAGTGCAACGTGTTCCATGGCATACCAGGTGTGGTATGGCATATACATCTTTTCACTTTTACTTTTCAGCCCCACTCGTAGGAGGCTTTACCCTCTGCGATCTTCTGGACAAGCCGTGGTCACAGGTGTCGTTCCTTTCTCCCCCCCGGTACGTGCCTTTATTTTTTGTCGCGCATAGGGTTCAGCATTCCCACTGCCCGTCGATTTTCATCGAATGCAGCTAACTCACGCTCTCGCGCTTTCCGCTAATCAATTTTTGATGGAAGAAAAAGTCTCTGCGAGCATGTGTGATGTGCACTCGGTGAGACTTGAACCCACGAAATTGATCTTGATAGGCACGCGGACCACCTACCAAGCCACCGGGGCATCAGAAAAAAGTGCGATACCTGCTGGTGCTTGCACTTGGTTTCCTTCTCCCTGACGATGAAGGCTATCCAGGCTGAGGGCACGAAGCAGAAAGCAATCATGATGAACACCCACACGCCAAACCAGTCGACGAAGGATTCCTGCTCCTCATTCTGGTTTTCGGTGCCTGCACACAAGAACAGCAAAAAAAAAAGAAGAGAGAATCGCCGACCGGAAACGAAAAAAAAACGGCCCGAATGTGCACCACTCTGGCCGATAAAATAAACCCCGTTCGGAATCTGATATGAGCATGACACGGAGCTTATATTTACGACCAGCACCTGGTACAATGTTTTACACAAAAAAAGGGAAAACGAAAAAAAAGCAAGAAGAAGAGTAAGAAACAGCAAAACAAGCGCCCACCGCGTACAAAAAACAAAACGAAAGAACGACCGGAAAATGTGCCGCTCCGGCCGGGCATGGTACTGTATCACATATCACACTGGGTGATAAGATAACACACCCCCTTTGGACGATTTTTCCAGGCTGATTTTCTCGACGGGTTATTTCCAAAGCCATCATTTTCTTTGTATATCACTCTGTGCGAAACATAAAGACCTCTTGGTCTTTAGATTTCCGCCCAGATCAGTGTATGTGCCCCCCCTCCCCTGGTTTGGAGATAATGGGCTTTTTGTATATATATATTTTTGCGGTGAATCCCCGTTTGGACTCTTGAGATGAACATCAAACAAATTCAAGCAGAGCTTAGCTTTCTGGCCAATACCATGTACCACTACGTGCGGAAATATTGGGAGCGTGTAGACATGAAAATAAACATGAAGCGGTGCTTATATTTCCGATCAGAGCGGTGCGATGTTTACCATTAAAGAAAGGACATTATTTTGACTCGAACTTACCAGGTATCTTTTTTTCAAAACATGTACGAGGTCTGTTGAACCAACCACGTACGTAAGTACCTAAAAGTACGAAATATAAAACAGTTCGTAAAACAAAACCCGGATAATTCATGGGTTCACGTATAGAACGATGCCTCGAAGCATGAACTAGTATGCACACAGAAATGTTCACACTAAAAGTACAAGACGTACGAAAAGAAAACACACAAAAATCGCGGCATGTCTTACGGGGCATCGGGTGCATGGTGGTCGTGATGCTCAGGTCATCATTTCCGCCGACGATCCGAAGGATGGCCGTGTTCATCTGATTCACGTACAAAGGGAAGCTGTGCTGGGCGTTGTAACTTGCCTGGATTGCCGGGGCGGGGGGGTGGGGGGGCGGAAACGGGGAAAGGGGCGGGGGGGGGAGGGGGTCACGAGCAACCGCCTTAGCCCCTTTAGGAGCGCTTTAAAGGGCTAGCAACCAGAACGATGACAGATGTGGTGATATCGCCCTTTCACGAGCAGCGTAAAGGCCATGGAGCATGGGTGGGGTCACGCTTACGCCCGTGCTGTACGACTCTTAATGTTATCAAGGGCCGAAGCTTGAACATCGATTGACTCGAGTGCCTCCCTTACTAAAAAAGATGAGGCCGCTGTGAATTGGTCGGCTATCAGCGCTCGGACAACGACCAACGGAGACGCCGTGAAGGCTGCTGCCGCGGGGTACAGAGTTGGCTCACGTGCACGGTGTAGTCGAACGTGCCAGTGGCGATGTCGACATCTCGGAAGCTCACGGCTCCGTAGACCTTGTCGGAGTAGCTCTTGTCCAGCAGCGCCTCGTTCATCTACGCTCGGCAGAAAGGGCAACACGAGAACAAAACAAAAAAGTCTGGCAAAATTACAACGGAAGCGGCAGCAGCAGCAACAACCATAACGACAAGAACCACGCCAATAACAACAACTACGAGAAAGAAACAGACGACCGAAACAAGAAGGATGCGTTATTGTACCGTATACCCGAGGAGTACATAGGTTTCACGAAGGCAGCGTAAAGACGACGAAAAAATCAGGGTGACACCGGAAAAGAAATACAGAGGCTATGCCCGATACTATACATGTTGTATACCATGAACAAACAAGCCGGGATCAAATGAAGTTAAACTGCGAGTCCAATCTTAAGCGCAGCTTTGGTTTCAACTTTAAGTCCAACGTTCGTCCACCGGACAGGACACAGCAAGCATCAAAACCGTGAGCCAGACCACCCCAATCAGCGATGAATCAATTAAGCAATCAATCAAGCGGTCAAGCAATCGATCAATCAATCAATTGATCGATCAATCAATCAATCAATCAATCAAGCAAGCAATCGATCAATCAATTAATCAATCAGCCAACAGATCAACCAATCAAATCACCCAACAATTAAGCAACCAACCAACCAACCAATCCTGACCCACCAGCACGACGGCATCGTCAGCACTTGGGCTCGAACCTAGATCGAGATCGATCGGATCGGCTTTCTCGGCAAAGTCCATCTGAGACACCAGCTCCGACGTGTCGCACGTGCTGGAGGCCACGGTGCATTCCTCCGCGTACGGGAATGGCGCAGAGCCCCTGTTGTATGACTGTTCCACGTAGGCGTTATCAGGCGCACGGGGGGGGGGGGGACGAGGATAAAAAATGGGGTAGGTTTAAGGATTGGACTATACTAGTACACAATTCACTCTCACTATTTTACAATATTCCCTCCATAATCGTGTCCCATCAAAATTGGCAACGAAATATTGCCCCGTTATTCATGACTTGGCCGCTTCAGGAAAATCCGTATATATGGGATGCACGTCGTTGGCGGCACTGCTACACACCCCACTGCGCTTACGGTCAAGCGTAAGAAAGTGTACCTGTAAAGCTCTACACGAAAGTAACAAAAAACAGACATTCAAAATCGTTATACACATCATGCCCAAGTACGGCATTGTTCAAGGAAGAAAGCCAAGAAAGCTGCCAAGAAAAAAAGACGAGTCAGTGAAGTGTCAGGAAAGAACGCCACACGAGGAAACCCTTCGCCCTCCCCTCTACCCCTCCCCCCTACCACATACACACACCCCCAGGGCAAAAAACGTAAGGAGCGCCCAAATGTTGAAGGTGTCTCTATTAGGAGTATATAGGAACAGTGCTCCGTCTCAAAAACGATGCGTAGTCAATGGTCAAATGACTAAGGCAAGCAACAAACGAGTTTGTACGCCCCCTCCACCCCCCCCCCCCCTTCCTAGCGCCCCCCCCCCCCCCCCCGCCCTCCCGTCCACCCCTCCCTCCGTATTTCTTCCCGAAAAAAAAACACACGGCAACCTACCGTCGGCGAAAGAACCAGCAGGGTCGGGTCGGAGAACATGGTCTCAAACTGCATGATGAGGACTCCGCCAAGCACAAAGAGGGCCGGCATGAACACCACGAACGCCCACATTTTCTTGTCGCGTCTGAAGGTCAGGAACCGCTTCTTCGTCAGCGCCGCCACGTGGGCGACGAACAGAGACTTGGACCTGTCCTTGACAAACCTCTCCTTACCGGCGTCGTTGACAGCGGCGCCAGCCTGGTGGGAGGGGGGGGGAGGAGAAAGTCACAGAAATGGAGGAGGAGGAGGGGGGGGGGGGGGGGAGGTCAACCCTTATACTACTGCGCTGTGAAGGAACATGTATATGGTGGGGTTTTTAGGAGAAGGTCGCCGAAGAGGAGGGGGGGAGGGTTAACCCTTTTACTACTGCACTGTGCACGAACACGTATTTGGTGGGTTTTTTAGGAGAAGGTCGCCGAAGAGGAGGTGGGGAGGAGCGGGGGGGGGAAAGGTTAACCCTTATACTACTGCATACCGGTATCGTACTGTAGTCAAATTCCAAGTAATGAGTCCCCGAACCGGGAGTCCACTCCCAACAGGGACTATAAGTAAATTTTAGGGAGAAGAACGCAGGAGACGAAACCGCTCGCTCCTTCCTCTCCGTGGCACATACGTAGCTACTCTCGCATCTCACATCCCAAACACCGCCTCCACCCGAAGCGCAAACCCACCTTGGCAATGGCTGCAATCGTCCATCATCATGGTGGGAGAAAAAAAAAGGGTCGGAAAAACTCTCTCTCCGCTGTACGTACGTAACTAACTACCCCCGCATCTGCACGATCTGCCGAAGATTATAGGAGACTGCGGTTTGACGCCTTGACTGACCGCCCCCCGTACACACTAAAACCAGTATGCTGAGGCCAGAAAAGGCTTCGACGAGTCAAAAGATATATGGACGCGTCAAAAGATGTATTGACGCGTTAAAAGAGACCGGTCTCTAAACCCACCGTAGCGGTGGCCGCCATCATCATGTTGGAAGACTGGCTGCTCTGGCGCTGCATGCTTCTCCCGGCCAGATTCTTCCGTGCGCTAACATCCACCGTACCGCTGGCGATGCGCAAAAACACCTCCTCGAGGGTGGTCACGCTCATGCCGTAGCTGAACCCCGGGAAGGCCACGAGCAGCGAGGGTGGAGGGGGGGGGTGACGCGCGTGTACGGGCATGGGGAGGGGGGGGGGGGGGGGGGGGAGGTCACCCATCGTCATGCACTACTGTATGACCGTACAGTAGTCGTATGAACCTAGACCCTCGCACCCCTACAATGCCGGGACGGAGCACCAAGCGCGGAACGCAGAGAGGTTCTGTTAAATACCGAACGCTGTTGACTCCCTTATGTCAGTAGTACCACGGGTATGTCGAGGGCACGACGGGTATATCACCACTTCCCAGAGGTTTGATGGTTGCATTTTTCACCAAGGTCTGTGCGGAGGACGCACGGGGGTGGCTGTGTGTGATGGTTTTCAGCACTCAAAAAAGGTGCAAAGGTATATCGGGTATGATTCTTAGTGTATACAGGGCCGCATCTTCCCCCCTGAACGATGCCTCCTCTCTCCCACGCCGTTCTCTTCCAGTCCATTGCCTGAGGGTCGGGAGGTCAGGACAGGAACCAAGAAGACAGGGCACGATTCCATAGGGCCACTAAAAGCAGCACCGACACCGACAGAAGCACGAAACAGCAACATGAACACCAACACCGACACCGACATGCCAGCCACAACACAACCAAAACCCTAACATACAGTAGCGAACAAAACCACCAAAGAAAAAACGGTAAAACAAGCAAAACGCCAAACCTACTTAAGACACGAACATGGAAACAAAACAACACATAACAACAAAAAACAACGCAAACACGGAAACAAAACACATACCAAGTACACAACACACGCAAAACACAAAACACCAACATATACAGAATCGGTCGTACCTGTTGATCTTGAGCTCGGCCTTGCGCGCGTCTATCTCTGTGAGCATGCCTTCGAAGGACGCCGAGGCGTCGTTCGGTAGCTGGAAAGATATCTCGGCGCCCACGTTGCTCAGAAGCGCCGCGTGTCTCACGTGCGAGCGCACGAGGCGCTTAATCGGCTTCACCTCTTCCTCCTGTCCCAAAAACAAACAAGCAAGCAAGCAAACAAACAAACAAACAAACACACAGTACTTCAAGGCCACCAATCATGCACACGATCATAAAAATAGGCAGTTTCCACTCAATCCCTCCACACACTCACGCACGCACGCACGAGGGGTGGCAATCGAGGTGGACAGTGGGGGGGGGGGGGTGCACTCACTAGCATGCATGGCCGTAGTCGTATGACCATAGACCCTCGCATCCCTACAACGCCGGGACGGAGCACGTCGGGTTTTCACCGACCAGGCAGACATTGTTTGACCCAAGCGCGGGACGGTGACTCAATACACATGATACATGGACAAAAAAAAACGCCTGCCTCCACAAAACCCTCCTTACCATCACCGACCCTGTAAGGAGCGGGGCGCGCACCGCCGCAGCCCAGCCCAAAGCGACAAAGTCACATGCTTAACGCCGCCCGCTGTGCACCAACGCACACACAGCCAAGTCTCAATCACAGGGAAGGAAGTCCCTCTCCAGCTTATTTTGTGTACGCCCTCCATGACATCGAAACAAAAACCGCCCCGCCCCGACCCCCCCGCTCCCTCTCCCGCCGCCAACTCCCCTCCCCCTCCATGCGAGGGTCTATGGTCATACGACTACACCTACACATGGCATGAGTACACCCCTCCTCCCCCCGCCACCGTCTCGAGAGGGAAGCGTGGTCAATGGTCAATTGACAACAGGCTAATAACAAAACGGTATGCCAGACCGCCCCACAAGCAGTTTTTCGTAGCATGTAGTGCACCCTTCACGCGACTCGCCGGACACCTCACGGCGCCTCGCGCTTGGTTGGCGCAAGCAATGCCTGCCTGGTCGGTGAAAACCCGACGTGCTCCGTCCCGGCATTGTAGGGAGGCGAAGGTCTATGGTCATTTCGACTACGGCCATCCATAATAAATGAGTCCCGCCGTAACCTCCGCTTCTCCCAAGTCTCTCTTCTTCCCGCTACACTACAACTCTGCCTGCGGGAACGCACCTGGGCCACTGTGGTATTGAGGCCGAGGTCGTTGTCGGTGTCCCCGTCCTTCTTTTCGTCCGCAACATCGTTCTCAACGGTCGAGGGCACCATGCCTCTTTCTCCGAAATCCCGGACAATCGTCAGATTGTACCTGAGAGATCGTGTGAGCGACGAAATAGCCAAGCGGGGGGGCGCCGTGTTAGCCTGGTGGGTAGACAGCGTGGAGAGCGTTTTCGATTTTGAAACAAATTTAATTTTCACCGAATTTACCTTTTGCTGCAACTTGATTTGTATTTTTTAACTCAATTCAATTCAACTAAAAGTGAACTAAATTTTAATAAAATAATATCATGCTGAACGAACTGAGAGCCCATGAACGAGGGTGCTTTTAACTGCACGTCGAAAACACTTTTTCGTTTGGTTTGATTTGATTAGCATCAGCAACAGCAACAGCAAAAGTCAACAAAGCTAATCTTAATACTCGTACACGTTGCAACTCCCTGACGAGAATGCCCGCTAGTGCCGTGTACATTGAAAAGCCATCTCAGGCACGATGCAACTCTCTGTATTGTACGCCCGCTCGCGCGGCGTACACAACAAAATCTCCCTAGACCTGTTCACCGAGACGCAAGCAAAATACGGTCGCCCGAAGCACCAACCCCCCGCACGCCACCAAACTG
Organism: Nereocystis luetkeana; assembly: GCA_031213475.1. NCBI lineage: Eukaryota > Phaeophyceae > Laminariales > Laminariaceae > Nereocystis > Nereocystis luetkeana. Next base: position 8,857,255 of record JARUPZ010000018.1, read on the forward strand.
CTGCAGAGGCTACAATTAAACCAATATCTTCGTGCGTTTACTGCGATCGAGCGACCCAAAAACCTCACCCTTCAGCTACATGTGCCTTGACCCCCGTTCAGGACCGTAGTCCCGTTGTAAACACAAAACACTTGAAATTAGAGTCAAGATTTAGGTTTTTGTATGTAACTGTACAGTGCACTCCTACTGTAATAAAAGGGTTGAAGGTGACTAAAAAAATTACGAGCGAAACCGAATTTCTCATGTACACGGCGCTGAAATAAAAAAGACCTCCTTTCGAGATGGCTGAACCGACCGACCGACCGACCAACCGACCGACCGACCGATCGACCGGGATCCACCAACGCACACAAGTCGACATTATTTACTAATATCCTGCTACACGAGTTGTTAGCGACAGCTATATATACCAGGTATGAATACTATTATCCTTACCGGTGCAGTTACCGTACATCGCTCCTCTGCCATAGTTGTAATGAATCACCTCAAGAATGGCCCATTAACTGGCGGACCGAAGGACCAACTTATAATGTATGTTCCCAAATGGCGGCAGTGCTGAAGGGTAGCGATGCGTCCTATTTGATGAAGAGCTTCACGCCGATTTGAATTGGTGGATATAGGCAGTGCAGCAGTAACGTTCTGTAGAAGGTGTCTCAACTTATTCACCACTTTTTGAGACCGACCGACGGACCCTTCGACTTAGAGACATTGAAGCACCGGCCGACCGACGGGCTGACCGACCGATCGACCGACCAACCAACCGACTGATCAACCGATTGACCACCCGAATGAGCAAGCGAATGACCGACTGGAAAATATGCTAGGAGAACGCAGTTTGACTACTTGACCGACCGCCCCTTACCCTAAAACATACCGGTATACATTAAGATGCTAGGTGACCGCGGTTTGACCCTTCGACTGACCGCCCCTACAGTAAAGCCAGTATAATGTGGCCAAAAGAGGCGTTAACGTGGACGAAAAGACCGGTCTCCTACTGTATGATGGCATCTTTGCAAACAATCGGCCAACCGACCAACCAAGAGACTCTACCACCCCACCGATCAACCGAATGGCCCTCCGAATGAATTACCGGAAAGATTAACCAACTGCCTAGCCAACTGGCCCTTCCCCGACTTGCCGACATAGCCATCACACAAAAAACAAAACTGACCGTCTGATCGACTGACGTTGGCCAACCGGCGCCACGACCAACCGACCGACCGACTGACCGAACGACCAATGGATTGACCTAACCACCAACCCATTGACCAACCGAATAAGCTGAGAGAAAAAAAGCGCGTGACTTAGCGTACGCCGTAGAGGTTCTTCCGGGAGAGAGAGCTGCTGCTTCGACCGAAAAACCGATCGATTTTTCAACCAACCGAATGAATAACCGAATGCGTGACTCACCCTACGCCGTAGTGGTTCTTGAGGAAGAGGGAGCTGCCGCAGCAACGGAGGGCGCCGTCGGCCATGATGGCCACGCGGTCACCGAGAAGGTCGGCCTCGTCCATGAAATGCGTCGTCAGGACGATCACGCGCCCGTCCCGGTTCTTCCGGATCAGGTCCCACGTGAACCGACGGCTTCGGGGGCAAGGTAGGAGAAGGCGGGGGGGGCGAGTAGACACGATGTAGCATGGCATACATTCAGGGGGATGAGCTAACGTGATAAACACCATCATCACCAACAACATCCGTCGGCATCATTATCGTCATCATCGTCATTTTCACCATCATCACCATACTATTAAAAATAGACGTTCGTTTTGCGTGGCGGGCACCGTACTAGATGCTTCGAAACGGAGAGACACAAAAACTCGTGGTATCTATTAGTAGCAGCTGTACTAACGATAGGGATCCAATCAAAGAGGGCGGCCAACGAAGTATGCGGGGGGCGATGTGGGAGCGGAGGAACCGGGCAGGAGGCAAATCACCCCCGCCATAATTTATTGTACAACTGAGAAAAACGCTTGCGGCACTAATACCAAGCAGCGTGTGTAGAAAACGATGGGGGGGGGGGGGGGTGAACGGTTATTGCAGTAAGTGCTCGGCTCGGACACCGCACCAGCAGCAGCATCAGGCACAAAGAGAAGCGCGAAATCAATTATAGAAAAACGCTGACTAGGCATTCTTTTCACAAACCGACATCGACCGGAGGGGTGAGTGTAGGCTAAACAAACCCCAGCCTACAACACAGCCATCGAAGAACAAAACAAATCGGTAGGCGAAGGCACCACCAGACCACGCCCGCCACGCATACCAACAAAAACACGAAAAAAAAAACGCCAGGCACATGGAGAATAAATCCAGATAATAACCGCGGCATCCTACAAGACAATGTGACATAACATGACATGACATAATATACCTGTGCGGGTCCTTCCCCGAAGCTGGCTCCCAAAACATTACGCCCTATCTGTTGACGGTCTAGCTTTGACAGTTCAGGGCCTCTTTAGACTATACAGTAGTTCTGCTTGGTGCCGGGAGTTCCTTGACAGGTCCTTGACGTGTCCTTGACGGCTGTCCGTCAGCAAGACGTCAAGGGGCAAGGGTTTCCGTCAAACGACACGTCACGTGACACGTCATAGGACACAAACGCACCTGTGCGGGTCCATGCCCGAAGTGGGCTCGTCGAGGAAGACCACCTTTGATCCGCCGATAAGCGCGATGCCCACGGACAATTTACGTTTTTGGCCGCCGGATAGAGTGACCGTCAGCTCGTTTTCCTTCTCTGTAAGACCCACATCCAGAAGCATAGTCTGGTTGCATTGTTCAGCCGGCGGAGGCGGGTGGGGGGAAGTGGGACAAACGGTGGGCGATCACGCGTAGCCTGGGAAGTCACTGCAACAACACCAATAACAACAACAGCCGCAGCAACAGCCGCAGCCATAACAATCAACAACTACAACAGCCCCACTGACCCCACTACCGACAACAACAATCAAACGAGACGGCCCACCAGCAGACTCAGCAGAACTCAGCGGACAATATCCCAGATTTTTACGAGACGGTAGGCCGAAAGGCAAGCAGAGAAACGTCATGAGGGTTTATTCGTCCGTGGATGCACCGGCAACAATCCGTTACACCGCCTCGGTGAACCTGAACGCATCAAAACATAATTTGTCCACAAAAGAACGCCGCTTTGCTTAAAAAACCCGACTCTCGCTTCGACCCATGTCACACAAAGCTGCATCTACTACAGTAGACGCTATCAAAATCAGTAGCCGAAGACACGACTAGAACGTCTTGGACGGTAACGCATTCCATCCACCGTCCCATGTTCGCCGCTCGTCGAAGCTCGTGGATTTTACTTTGCGTTTCATATTTTCAAAGTTGTTGATCGTGTTTTATGTTTTCGCTTCGAGTGAATATGTATGTTTGCTTCGAAATAATATCTATGTTTGCTTCGAATAAACGTGTTAATATTGTACGCTTTACATAGTTTTTGTTAGTTATTTTTATTGCGCGTTTTTTAGTTTTCAAGTGATACAGGGTACTATGGTTTGCTCGTTTTTCTGTGTATCTTATCTATCTATTACTATGTCGTCTTCGTGATTAATCTTTGTGTACGTAAAACAGGAACGGTACCAGCTATACAACACTCCCGAGTACCCGTTTTTCACACGCATCCACACATACCTTGATCGCCTCCGGCAGCTGGGAACGCGGCACTCCCTTAAGCACGGCGTACATGCGGAGGTGCTCCCTAACCGTCAGGTCGGGGTAGAGGATGTCGTGCTGCGGACACACCCCCAGCGACCGACGGATGTTAGCCATGTCCCCGTTCACATCTCGCCCCGCCACAAAAGCGCAACCTGATGTCACCGGGGTCATCCCCGTGAGCATGGCAATCGTAGTCGTCTGCAATTAGGGCAAGCAAGGCAAGCCCGCAGGGGTTTCAAAATTTAGGGAAGGGATGGACAAGCGCGGGGGGGGGGGGGGGGGGGGGGGGGGGGTGTACTCGATATCCTTCACGGCCATCGTCGTGTGACCATAGACGGAGAGGGGGGCGTACTCGATAGGAGAGATGTACTCGATCTCATGCATGGCCGTAGTCGTATGACCATAGACCCTCGCATCCCTACAATGCCGGGACGGAGCATGTCGGGTTTTCACCGACCAGGAAGACATTGCTTGCACCAAGCGCGAAGCGCCGTGAGGTGTCTGGCGAGTCGCATGAAGGGTGAGCTGCATCCTACTAAGAACCGCTTTTGAGGCGGACTTGCGTATGGACGACAACTTCAATGAGTTGATCTAATTTCCGGTGTAGGCATTTCCAGAGACAGCGGAGGGGGGGGTAAGGCTAAAACTCTCGTGTAGGCAGATGGGTATAACTCGGACTTATACTAATTTCGTTATTTCATCCAACCGAAACGAAATGCCTCCTCTTGACCAAACGGGGGGGGGAGGGTGCCCTGTGCAGCCCAGCGCCACGGCGCCGCCCCCCCCCACACGCCCAAAAAAACGCGGCGAAACCAGAGTTTGTTCCCTCCCTTCCTTCGTTCCTTCCTCCCTTTCGATTTTCCTTTATTTGCGGTCCCCCATTCCAAAAATTGTTTGTATCTCCCTTTGGTCCTTCCATTGAGTGTACAGTGACTACCGGGTTATACCTTTCCTGCACCGTTGTGGCCTAGGAGAGCGGTGATGTGGCCCGAGTACATGGTGAGGTCCAGCTTGTCGACGGCCAGCTTTGGCCCTCCGGTGGAGTTCTTGTACTCCTTCGTCAGCCCTTCGTCCCATCGATATCAGGCACGGGCAAAGGAAGAGGAAAAGGCCGAGGAAAATGCAAGAGCAGGGACAAATAAAGGGAAGGGCAATGACAAAGGCAGGAGCAGACGCAATAACAGAGGCAACATTATAGGCAGAGGCAAGTTCAGACGGGATAACAGAGGCAATAACAGGCAATACCATACGGAGAGGCAAGATCAGAGGAGGCGGGGAGGGGAGGGAGGGCGAAAGGTCGAGTAAGAGTAACGAAAACGGGAAAACGATCGCGCCAACTAATAGCATTGCTGCCAGCCAAGCTCCTGCTAAGGGAAGCATCCGTACTCGGCCCAAGTTTTTCCGGTAAAACAGTAGGAGCCAATAACCTGTATGCACCCATGTAACTCACCGCGTAAGGCGACACATTCTCCGGCTGCCACCTGCGCCCGGAGACCCTCCTCCACAGGCTCAACGGACTCGCGGTTCTCGCTCTCGAAATGCTCCAGCAGCTTCTTGCTGTCCGACATTGCCGAACTATTTTCCACCCCAATCAGAGAACAGAGAGCGAAAAAAACGTACACGCAAACATGAAGAACAACCAGCGCAAGCCCACAAGGACATGCATCCGAGCAATAGGACAAAAGAGGACACCAGCATCTAGGGTACGGAGGAGGCGTTGTGCACAGGGGAAGCGCCGGAGGAAGTGGGTGACAATCATAGTCACGCATGGCCGTAGTCTTCGAGATCATGTATCCTCGTATCCCTACAATGCCGGGACGGAGGATGCCGGGGAGGGGGAAGAGTTGGATTGGACATGGGTTGTTCTTCTGGTTTTCAGAGGCGATCATCCATTGTTCTCAAGGAAGGGAAGAAGCAAGGAAGGAAGAAAGAAATAAAGTAAGGAAGGAAGCAAGCAAGCAAGGAAGCAGAGGAGGGAGGGAGGGAGGGAGGGAGGGAGGGAGGGACGAAATGTTTTTGTATTTTTTTCGCGGGACTAACCTGTTGGCCATGCCCGGGCACCAGTACCTCTTGGTGAAAATAAACCACGGTTTCTGAGCGGTACCCCACTCAGAGGGCAGCACCTGTCGTCAATCAGCGCGCCAGGCAAGCAAGCAACAGCAGAAGACAAGCGCCAGCACACACGTAAGCACAAGCACAAAAAACGAGCACAAGCCCAACACACAAGCCCAAGCACACGAACACAGCGTGAAGCACAAACCTCAAATACCGCTACAACACGCAAGAACGGAACACAACGAACACAGAACGGCACAAACACAAACTCACGTCTCAAAAATCACAAAGAAATATCCTAACCCTAACCCTAACCCACAAAAGCGCAAACACAAAACACGCCAGTACAAACGCACGCCAGTACAAACACACGACACAAGCATACAACACGCGGACACAAACGCACGACAGAGGTGAGTAAGCGCGCAAGGGTAGGCTACCCTCACCGAGCAAAAACATCTGCCGCCAATTCGGCCAAGGCAAGCCAACAAAAACAAAAGCACAGTGAACGACGTACCGTATGACTTCTGAACCAATAACCTATTGTATGTGCGGCGGTAAAAAGTAATATAGTATAGCTGTCGCTACGAGCTCGCGCAGCCAGCTATTTCTAGCAGGGCTCTTGACGGGTCACGACCCGACCCACGGGTCGGGTAAGGGTGTTTTATTATCTCACGGATCAGGTCGGGTCGGGTCGGGTCGGGTCGAATCGGGTCGGGTCAAATCAGGTCGGGTCATGAGCTTTTCGACGGGTCGGGTCCGGTCACCCTTACCCGATCCGAACCGACCTGGCCCACGATGTTTGACCCGACCCGTACACAGCACTGGATGTCGGGTCGGGTCATCCTTACCCGACCCGACTCGACCCAACCCGCGGACTGTCGTCAACCTGTGTGTGTGTTGGTGGACGGTGAATGTCGGACGCTTGAGGCAACTCGAAAGGGCTTCCTATTTTGTTTCGGTGCCGTCAATGTTAGAAGCTCGAATTCACAATTTACATACGGCACGAGAACAAAAAAATAACCGGAAAAACGAGAGGAAGGGGTCAAGCGGCCAAGAGCTAACGAAAAGGGAGGCATTGGCGTTTTTGTTTTTGCGTTTGCAGGTCATGTGCACACTCGGCCGCGCCTCCACGTCCCCCCCCTACAACCGGCCGCGTACAACACAGTACTCTAGATAAAAATATTCGAAAGTCGCTCGGCGACAATAAAGTAAATACGGGGAAGGGTTTCCAGGAGACACCAAAAAGGCGGTCGGCTTGCTTTTCAAGTGTACGAGCAAGCAACCGGGTCGAGCAACAACTGCTTTTCACTACGTGAAACAAAATAAAACAACGATGATTTGCTTTGGTTCTCCGTTGGTTTTCTTTCTCGGGAAATATTTGTTTTAAAGGTGATCAACGTTGACGCTACTGTAGTCCAATAGCATATTGCAGTCCGATAATTTGCTGTAGGCCAATAGGTTTGCTTTTTATTTTCGGTTTCCCTTGGTTTTCTTCCTTCGGGAAATATTTGTTTTAAAGGTGATCAACGTTGAAGCTAATGTAGTCCAACAGGCTACTGTAGTCCAATAGTCTGCAGTTGGCCAAGAAAGTTTCTTTTTGCCATTGTTTCCCTTGGTTTTCTTTTTTCGGGGGGTGTTTCTGAGTCATCAAAGTTTAGGTTCACGCTATAAATAGACACATTGTCGGATGGCACTATTACGGGGGGCCATAGTTAACAGGACCAAATATTGTTAGTAAAAATGGTTAAACATATAGGTTTTTATGTGTACCATAGGTCCTGTTAACTATGGTCCCCCGTAATAGGGCAGTAATAACAACACTTAACCTGAAAAAGGTATCATCAATACTCCAAGACGAGAAGTTGTAAGTAAGCGAGTTACTAGGAAGAGCATTGGAGGGCCGTACTTTAGGAGCGCGCGCCGAGGGGGGGGGGGGGGGGTTGGCAATATTTCTCACGTTTCCGGCGTACCACGCCAAGGTGGAGTAGATGAGTATGTCGAGGAAGAGCATGCCGAGGACGTCGTTGAACGTGAAACCGTCTTCGCTGCTTCCCGCGGTGTCGAACGTCACTCCCTGTTATCGCAGAGGTGCAACACGGAAGGTAGTGGCAGTATTAGTAGTGGTAGTAGTAGTGGTAGTAGTATTAGTAGTAGTAGTAGTAGTAGTAGTAATAATAGTAGTAGTAGTAGTAGTAGTAGTAGTAGTAGTAGTAGTAGTAATAATAGTAATAGTAGTCGTAGTAGCAGTAGTAGTAGCAGCAGCAGTAGTAGTAGTAGTAGCAATAGTAGTAGTAGTAGTAGTAGTAGTAGTAGTAGTAGTAACACTAAGTAGTAGCAACAGGGAGGGATAGAGGGAGGTAGGGAGGGAGGGGCGTGGCATCGTCATTGAGCAGTCACGTTTGTTCGCTGGCGATCGCAGCCTCCAGCCCCTCGAGGGAAGCGTTCGGCCCAGATAAAGCAACCTGTTGACAGAACAGAACCGTGGAAGGGGTCTTGCATTTCACAGCTTGTGGCCACACCGACCTATATAACTCTCTATCCAACCTATTTGCAGCATGGAGAATAGTCACGGACGCTGGGTGCGATGTATGTCACGAAGTAGATCGCACAATTCCGAGCGAAAGACGCACGCACAAAGCAACAGCAGCACAGCAGCAGCACAACAGCAGCCCAGCAACAGCGCAAACCGCAGCACAGAGGCAGTACGGTAATGGCAGACCAGCAGCAGCAGCAGCAGCACACCAGCGACACAGCGGTACAACAGCAGCACAGCAGCAGCACCGCAGCAGCACAACACGAGCAGCAGCTGCAGTACGAAGCGCAGCACAGGAGCTCAGCAGCTGTACGAGAGGCAGATAAGGCAATGCAAAAAAGTTCTTCTCACCTCCTCTGAGTCCTCGAACTCAGCGAAGGCTAGAGTGCCAAGGGCCAGGCAGGTCGGGGGCAGGAGACACCCCGCCCTGCGCGCGCTACCCGAAACGGCGTCACCGTCAAGAGCGAAGTACGGGAAGAGCGACACAAAGAACATGATGGTGCCGAGGGTAGAGGCCGTCTTCGCGCGGCTAAAGAAGGCTGGATGGCCACGCCACAACACCACATAGGCGTGTAGCGGGGGGAGGAGGGGGGGGGGGGGGGGGCGGGGGGGTATAGGCCTTTAGTTGGGGGAGGTAAGGGGGGCGTACTCATTTTGTTGCTTGCCTCAATCGTTTGACCATTGACCACGCATCCCTTTCGGGACGGAGGGGGGGGGGGGGTCATGATCATGGCGGTCTTCCGAGAAGAAATCTGGACGGTCACGCCACGATCCCACGTACTGGTAGGCGTGTAGCGGGCGACGGGGGGGGGGGGGGGGGGTGTAGGCGTTTAATCAGTGGGGGGATGTACTCATGTCACGCATAACCGTAGTCGTATGGCCACTAAGCCTCAGTTGCTGTGCGGCACTGCCCATTGTGGCTACACGGGTGGGTCTTCGCTTGACGGTCGCGGGCGGGCCTACCAGTGTAGATGGCAGGGCAATCCTTTTGATGAGATTATATGGGATTATATTGGGTTGGGTTTGGTTGGGTCGGATACGATGTGAACTGGACTTCAATGGGATGCACACAATTAGTGTTACCGTGTTTTTTACCCCCCGTGAATGTTCAGCATGATCACATGATCACTCTTGAAAACAAACATTCCCATGAAACATGAGAAAGCCAAGGAAAACAAAAATGAAACCTGTGCGCGTAAGTCCAACTCCCTTCTGCACCCACTTCCGGCTCCACGTGGGTCTTCTGTACCCCCTTCCTGCCCCTTCTCCACCACACTACACTGAAACGTGAACACCCCGAAAAGAATATTCGATTCCCACTTTAAGACCTGCTGTAGACCCTTCAGGGCGGATACATGATCTGTATGAGCTGTATGATCTAGCTCATGTTGCCGGGTGGCTGCCGTTTAATCTACATGATCTGTTTCCTGGGTTGGATCTGTATTTGTACAGATCGTGCACGACATCTCACTACGGCAGGTGAGGAACTAGATCATCGACTGTAGATAGATATGTCGTGATCTATCCGAGGAGTGGAACAGTTGGCCACAACCCAAGCGGGCGTGGGCATGCCCATCAAAACATGCTCAAAACTGTTGAAGCCCTTCAACGCTACAACAACACGACGCACAAATTTCGCCCATATTTAAAGGAAACGGCGAGAGCGAAGGAAGAAATAATGGGAATTAACACACAAGAGCGAAAGAAAAATCGCATAGACCGAAGAGAGGTACAAATAAACACGCAGATAAGAACGAGAGAGAGAGAGAAACAAGACAAAGTCGGAGGAAGAGAGAGAAAGCGAGCGAAAGAGAAACACGAAGGCAAGGAGAACCAAGGCTCTACAAAAGGAAAAAAAAAAATGAAACCAGAGAACAAACAACAGCCTCCTCCGTCTCTCGGCGTTTCTGGTGCACCCCTCTGTTAGGAACTAAAGAACGCGTTTGGGCTTTGGGTTGAGTCTCCAAGCAAATTCTATATTCATGAACAAAGCCTATCCTTGTGTCTGTGATCGCTTACCCGAGACGAGGAAGCAGAAGGCAGTGCTCGCCATGAAGAACAAAAAAAAGTACAGGAACACCAGGATGTTGTCGCTGTTCGCCCGGATAGCGTATAGTACCGGTATACAGTACCATATGGGAACAATCCGCGGGCAATGTATTCAAGTAAGGGGAACCGAATACACAACAGGGGTCGTGGAGGAGGGACGCGAGGGGAGGGGAGGAGGGGGGAGCGGTCAAAAACGTCCCCGCGATACTTACACGGGCTTCGAGCACAGCAAAAGGCAAAGGCAAAGTGGGAGGGGCAATGATCAGGGTGCTGATCGTACATACGATATTGGCACAGTACGTCACGAAGATGAAAGGAAGGAAGGAAGGAAGGAAGGATGGAAAAGGGCGCTACCGTACCTAATAAATTGGTTGACAGACGCGAGAAGCCTCACACCACCGACCATTACCCTGACACGCGCAAACTGCAAGCGGCTTCCATTGCCCGAGGGTCGACACACACACAAACCTGTTCTCAAACACGGTCCCCGAAGCCAACACCATAAGCAGGGAGATGGAGAAGAAGATGCACACGAAGTGGAACACCCACGAGGCGGTATGCGCTGCGCCCGTGAGGCCCATCATCTTCAGACCCTCCTTGATCCTTAGCTCCTTCTCCTTCACCAGCGCGCTGATCACGTTGGATATTGGGTAGAGCACCACGATCACCACCAGGATACCAAACATAGCTCCGGCCTGTTATTATTAACATCCATTTTTTGCTACAGAGTTAGAAGAATAAAATACACCTCAGCTGTGAGATTTGTTTTTTGTTCAAAATCAGACCTATGATGGACCTTTGCAAGCTGCGTGTGATACTTCGATCAAAACATGCTACGGGGCGTGTTGCCTCGTCCTTGACATAGACTATGTTAGCATCCGTGGTTTCTCGAGCACGCGGTAAGCGAGGATGATGCCACGCCAGGAAGACCAAGGAAAGAATAAGGGGGGGAGGGGGGGGCGAATCAGCGAACAGCAAGCGCATCAACCCTTCGAACAAACGCTGAAGAGCGAAGACGAAAGCAGAGGCAGAGGCAGAAGCGACGTTGGCATGGCCTCTACACGGCAACCTCCCCCACCCATCCACTCCCCCCCCCCTAGGCCCCTCACGGCGCTGGTGCAAGCAATGTCTGCCTGGTCGGGGAAAACCCGACATGCTCCGTCCCGGCGTTGTAGGGGTGCGAGGGTCTATGGTCATACGACTACGGCCATGCATAAGATCGAGTACATCTCTCCTATCCACCCCCCCCCCCCTCGGCCCCGCCGCCGCCTGTGCCTGCGCACAAAACCGCGGCGCGTCTTGTCCAAACACCACCCTCTCAAAATGGGCCCTAGGCCCCGTCCCGATCCCGCGGCAACAGCTAGTCTGTTCAGCTCACAATCGTCCAGAACCCGTCGTCGGAGTACTCAGGGTTGGGGAAGTCAGTGACACGCGCGACGGAGGGTGTGTTGGTGCCTCCCTCAGAGTTCATGATCCAGTTGTCCACCAGCTGCTGGAGCATCACCACCGCCGACTGGTGGTATAGCTGTCCGAGAAAACGGGCGGATGACAGATGGAGGAAGAAAGGAAGGAAGGGAGGGAGGGAGGGTCGACACATACCAAAGAGAGGAAGGTTTTGTCTTGGCTGACTAAAATAGCGAGAAGCTACGAATGACACTGTATTGTTCTGTACTGTACGCCAACACCTGGATCACTACCAACAGCATATGCTGTGTACACCATCACCAAAACCACAATCAACACCACTACCATCGTCAAACCCAACTCCATCATCATCAACGCCAACTCCACCTACGCATTGCACACCAACACCTCCTGCTTGTACACCAACGCCAACACTATCTACTGCGCGCCAACACTATCTACCGTGCACCAACGCCAACACTACCTACTGTGTAGCAACACCCACACGGCAAGGCGCAGCAGGGTTTGCCGCAAACCACGGGTTCATACCTTGAGGACAGTTGGCGGACGACTTGCAACATCTTCTCAGTCGAAACCATCTGTTGTACACCGAACTCCAATACTACCTACCGTGCAACCAACACCTGAACCGACACCTACTGTACACAGACACCACCTACACCTACTACTGCGCGGTAAGGTGCAGCAAGACTTACCGCAGTCCACGGGATCGAACTATCCGGGCAGTCGACGGGCGACTTGCAATTGTTCTCGGTCGAGGCCTCCGTCTCGGGGATGTTGTGCGAGGCGTAGTACGAGTCCGGACCGCCGGTTTTGGTGACGTTGGCGCGGATCTGACGAGAGAGCCGACGGTTTCAACACAAACAAACAAACGAGTAAATAGCCGCTCCCAAAGATGAGTTTCGACAAAATTATCGGTCTCGCAACTGTCTTATTTTTCTTATGGAAACAGTCAGACGAACAAGCGAACGCACGAACAAACAGCGACACCCACTCACCCACCCACCCACCCACCCACCCACCTCCACCCACTACCCACCCACCGAGAAATGGCCGGGGTGGGCAAAAAAGAAGGGCGTCATATGCGAGGGCGGGAGCGGCGGCGGGGGCGGCCGCATGATATATTGGAGGCGAGGCGAAGCAAGGCTGAAACAGCGCTTGAAAATGACTAGCCACATAGGCGGTGCGGGGTGCACAATAGAGCGCACTAGCAACCTGAGGGCTAGTCGCAACTTCAGGACCGGACGAGCGATCAGGGAAACTGAGAGCCACGCTGCTGGTAATACTTCGTACTTACACCTGATACCTAGTACCTGGTATACAGTACCTGGAACGTGGAAAATCTAGCAGTGCCCATACAAAATTAGGGTGGGCCTCAACGCGCTCTTCCAAAGGGGGGGAGCTTCCCTCTACCGGCGTAGAGTACCAGGGCGCCAAACCACCAAACGTACAATACATCTTGAGAATGAATAACGAATGCCACATATCAGTGTACAACAGTTCCGCTGGCACTTTCTTGCGGTTGAGCGGCAGAAGACCCCTTCAGACGAGTTGTCCTTACATCGGTCGGTAGGTGGCTGACGATTGATTTTTGCGTATTGAGGAAAAGGTACAGGTACAGCTCTCGCTACGAGGAACTCGCGCTCGTGGATATCGTGCGCCTCGTATAGTATTATATATATATACTGTAGACGAAAACGAACCAAGGTCTTGAATAAGTACGGACTCATTAAAAATATCGTCCCCTGGAAAAAAAGAAGTCTTATCCTAAAACAAAGAAATAGATTAATTCATGAGAAATAACTAATTCATTTCACCCACCCCATGCCTCGTACAGTAGCACAATAGGAACAGCAGCCTGTGTTGATGTTGCAAACGGGAGCTACAGGCTAAGTTGACACACGACACGAGAACATGGAAGTGAGGTGAGTTCAAGCTTTATTTTTACCAATCCGCCGGAGGACGAAACAAAAAGGTACATATATGAGTACAGAGATGGAACAGTGTGGTTAACCATGGTCTACTACTGTGAGCGCGGGAGGAACGCAACAACAAAAACGTTCCCTCCGAGATAAACGCTGTTTCGGAAATTGTTGGTCGGGCGGTGCGGATATCCGGGTTCATCCAGTAGGGCATGCCCTACAAGGCACACCCTACACGACACGCCCCATAAGGCACGCCTTATAAGGCATGCCTCATAGGGCATGCCCGATAAGCCCCATAAGACATGCCCTATCTGGCGTCCCTATATGACACGCCCTATGAGGCACGCCCTATAAGGCAGGCCCTACGAGGCATTCCCTATGAGGCACGCCCTATGAAATATTCCCCATGAGGGCACTATTAGGCACGCCCTACAAGGCACGCCCGGTAAGACACGCCCGGCAAGGCACACCCTATAAGGTATTCCCTTTATATTAGGCGGCCGTGCGGCTCGCTTAGGTATTCGACCCTCTTCTTGTTGGCGCGCCGTCCATGGAGTCTGGAACACTTTGTAGGAGAGGAGGTGATGCCTACGCGGAATAATGCCGTCCATATTATACCCGTTTCTCTAGTCAATGGTAGAGGTTGCGACTTCAAAATAGAGCCTATCTTGTGAGCTGCCACCAACCACCCCACCCCGATAAACGGGGACAACAAAAAAAGTAAAAAAAAAAAGCGGACACTTGTATGGGCGGTTCGCACGTGAGGATTCGCAATTGAATATTAAATCGCGGACGATGACAGACAAGGCAGAGATAAATATTGTGGTCCAGAACGAGGAAAGGCGGGGACGAGCCGCAGCGCGCGTATAGTGCTGGCGTTGTAATACAGTACCAGGTAGTTTCTATCCTAAACAATGTGCAGCATGAGCTCTAACGTCGACCACTCATGAGCATTCTCAGAAAAAAATAAAACCAGGCGGAACCTAAAAAAGAAAACCTACTAGTAGATGCACGAAATCTACGGCTTACCGTAAAAAACGGAGAGTATGCGCAGGGGTGCGGTCATCGTTTTTCAGCGCTCGGTATGTCCACGGCAGGAAGGTTGCCGACGCATGACAAGCTGCTTTCGGAAAATATCTGGTCGAGGGCCTTGCGAAATTATATCGTACCTGGTACGAGTTTATTTGGCACCCTTGCCGCTACTCCCGAGAAAACTATCAACAGCGCTGAAAAACGATCCCACCCCTGCGTGAACTCAACATTCTTTTCTTTACGGTATCACATATAGCATCGACCTACTCCAAAGTCATGTCCTTGAATGTGATGGGTTCAATTGCTGCCACTCGGCGTCAGGGCGGGAGGGGGCAACACGTAGTATTGGGCACGTACTATTGGGCTAACGCGTCTGCCTGTCGACTTCTTCTGCGAAATTTCGATGTCAGCGTTGTTGAAAAAGGATTGGCATCGTTCGTTTCGAGGAAGGTTGTGGCGGAAACGCGAAAAAAAAACCGTTCTGCCTTGAGGGTGACGTTAAGGAGAAAGGAGCTCCAAGGACGTTGGACGTGTCTGCCATGTGTATTTGAAGTGGTCATTCCATCGTGTAGATACTGCTACTACCACTACAACAACAACAACAACTACTACTACTACTACTACTATGCCGAAGACCCTGTTGATGGCGGTCTCCTCGATAATTTTCGCTCGAGGTGTGCTATTTCTACTTCAATCATAGGCAAAACCATATAAAAAGTCGGTCGACACTCGTATTGGACATTACATATATACGTACATGCCGGCTCTGTTCGGAGCGGGCCCGCTCTCATTGTGTTGTGTACAAAAAACGTTCTTCTGTGTGCGGTAAGCACGATCACCATGAAATGCGACAGTAGGCAGATAGCAGTGTACTACTGTTTGGCTGCCGTTGCTGTTGTTTTCCCAACGGAGAAGAAGTCAGTAGCACTCTTTTTCCCGAAAAAAGAAGAAAAAAACGTTTGCGCCTGCTTTGAAAGAAATTAGTAACCCTGCAGTAGCTCAAACCCTAACCCTAACTGGCGTGACAACGAACGATCGTCAGAAGATTCAGGACATCAGTAAGTCGTCACGGCATGTGAGGATGCGAGGGCGGTGCTTCTCCTCGCTCTGCTGTGACGTTTCCATGTATACATATAAGAATTACAATAGTACCAGATACCTGATACAAAATACCGTCGAGGCATTCAAGCCCTCCCCCCTCCCTAAAACGCCTCACCGTGTAGGCCCAGTCCGGGCTGCCAGAAGTGAAAACGACACCCGCGGAGAACGCAGGCAGGTCGTCAAATTCATTTAGAGAATAATCTTCGTTGTTTATGATGTCCAGGAAGGCAGACTCGGTGTCGTAACCAATCCAGTGCTCCGCCAGGTTTGGGAAGGTTCCGGTGACGTAGGTCAAGAAATCGGCGGCCTCGGTGCTCCCTTCGCCTTCGTCCGAGGCCATCACGGCCAAAAGCAGGCGCTGTAAGACAGAGAAACAGGAAGAAAAAAGACAAGTCAGAGCAGACAACAAACACACAAAAAAAAAACGCAACTGTAATCGTATAGCGTACTCGGTATCATACAAAGGTGTAACAGAAAAGGAAAAAAACACACACACAAGCAAGACAAAATACAACCTGAAGAAGTAATTAGAAAACTATGAGGGTGCGGCCTGTAGGCGGGACTGTACGGGGCAGCAACACCGACAACGGAGGAATAGAGAGAGACGAACATAGACAGAGAGCCAGGCGTAATGGAGAGGGTCAGGATAAGGATGGGCGAGGGCTTGGGCCAAACAAGCTTGCGGAGCAAGGTACAATACACCTTCTGAGTCGTCATCATACCCATAACAACAACAACTACTACAACAACAACAACAACAACAACACATTTGGTTCGATTGCTCCTCATCTCCTTGGTTTCGACTCGACAGATGCGCTGATGCGCTACATTCTCGTGTTTCCTCTTCCTACTCTCACCTGGCAGACGGTGTCGATGTCGTCAGCGGGGACGATGAGGTCGGCGGTGGGCTCCAGCAAGCGCACAGCGTCTCCAATGATCGTCGCGTAATCCTCAGCAGACAAGTCCAACTCGGACGTCCCCGCTCCGCAGGCATCGTCAAGTGAGTCGATGTCGTCCAGCGCACTCTCCTCGTCCTTCGAGTCCGACCAGAGCTCGTCGCACACTAGCCGGAGGAACTGTTGGCGGAGGCCGAAGGGACGACCGAAGAACACATTTTGAGTAAGTGTTTCTTACGTTGTTGATGCTGTGATCATATTAACCCATCGCAAAAAAACTAGCCCGTGGTCATAGGACAGGCTCCGATATCTCTTCAGTGCATGTGCCGGTAGTCTATGCCACTGCGTCGCTTCGGGAGTTTTGGCGAAGAACCGTCCCGTGAACAAAGAGATGCGAGCAAAACAATGCGAAGAAAATCACGGATATATATATACCAAGGTATACATGTGCATACACCTGGTATATCGTATGCCATACGTATGCCTGGTATAGATTTTAGCGAGGGAAGGGAGGGGGGGGGGTGAGGGGATATACGCTACCGGTACACCCGTACAACGGGGGCGGGGGGGGGGGTGCAATGATGAGGACTGTCCGCGGAAGCCAAGCATTCAAGCAGTCTCCCACCCACCACAAAGGAGCAAAGTTGCAATCGAGAGCCCTTTGGGTAAAATTCCTTCTCGTCTGGTACATAACGCTGGACACATAATGTTGCGTCGTCCCCGACCACCCGCCCGTGCTATCACCCCTCGAGGGTAGCCTACCGCTTACTCGAGAACACTGAGTGGTTGACATATACGGCAGTGTGCACGAGACGATACGAGTAAAACTAACCCCAGCCCTAAACCTAACTCTTACCAGATCAACCAATGTTTAGGGATAGCTCTCTTCGGCTCGTACACGGCAAGTGCTCGTCGACCATGTTACCGAATGCCTGGGTGTTAGCTTTACTATTATCACCTTCGTGCGAGCGCATCCATTGTCTGTAGACGCCAGCGAACTGGGCCCGTTCATCGCCGATTGGGTCTTGGAACAGAAGGACCACAGCGCGGCCTCATGGTGGCTCGTGCCCCACATCGCCTAAGTCATGGGAAGGAACGAGACCGAGGGGGGCGACGGGACGGAACCGGGTGTGCTCACAGGACTGCATTAATAACAAATATCGGTACGTGCCATGGAGCAGGACTTATGACGTATGCCATACAACAATGCGAACACTACGATACTACTGTTAACACATGTTAGGCAACACAAGGAGCAGTGTATTGAACACAAGCCGTAGACTACAACACTAAGAAGCAGGCGCCTAATAACATTACACGCTTTGCAACATTACTCAGTAGGAGCACTATAAGTACGCTTACAACACGACATACAACAATAGGCGCAGTACGATAAACACCTTATCAGTATATGGGCAGTAGGGCAGTACGCTACTTAAACGATCAGCAAACACACGAGCAACCCGTTCAACGCCCAAGAAACACAGATCTTAAAAATACCGGCACGTACACGAATGGCCGGCGGCTTTCACTTGAAAAATATTAGGGGTGGTTAACGAAAATTAAAGCGCGGGCATGCGGGCGTAAAAAAAACGAGCCGCTTTTCGAAGTTTTATTCGTGGCGCAAGTAACGATCTGGAGAACGTTCCTCAGTAACAGTGGTAGTACCTCACCGCACGAAAAGGAGGAGAGAGGGATGGGCACTATTAATAACTGCTGTGTGTTTACCATTGTGTGTCTGTTTACGGGGGGCCACAGTAAATAGAACCTCCGGTACACACAAAAACCTATATAGATCCATATTTTTACTAACAACATTTGGTCCTACTTATCATGGTCCCCCATAATAGTGGATGTCAACAGTACGAGCACCACTGTCGTGTGTGCCTCACAATATAAGTGCTACTGCTGCGTGCGTCTACTGTATATCTTTGGTGGGTCTACGACGATGTCAACAGTACGAGTGCCACTGTCTTGTGTGCCTTTTTACACCGTAAGGGTTACTGCTGTGTGTGTCCACTAAAACTGCGTATCTTCTGTGTGTCGACAAAATGAGCGCCACTGCTCTGTATGTGTGCTTATTGCATAATACCTTGTGAGTACTACTGGGTGTTGTGCACTGTCCGTCAGCCTACTCCTACATATCAACAGTACGAATGCCACTCTCGGTGTCCATATCATGCAATGTGCGCCCCCCTGCTGTACGCATATGTCACCTACTGTTCCTGTGTACGTATCAGTGCGGCGTCTACCCAACCGGAGCCGAGACCGCGCAACCTTGCCGCCGACAAGACTCGAATACTCACCGCGCCGGTGACATCCACGCCTTCTCCACTGAGGTAAGATGAGTGGGATCCATAAAAGTCCAGGTGGCACTCGCACCTGGCGTAATAAGAGAAACACACGCACAAACGCCAAATATAGTGTAAAAAAAACGGGAGTGCGGTCGCTAGCATTGTCGATTGCCAGGGAGCGTTTGGTGAGTCGGCTCATTTCTTTTTAGGTATATACGCTTCTCTCGTTGTCTGCCTTGTCCCATTTTCTCGCTCCCCCCACCTTCTTCTTCCTGCCTCCGTATCAGTCACTCTCGTCATTATATGTACCTGGTATATAATACGCTTTAGTAGTGATGACTTCGTTTTGGGCTCATTGTCTCGGTCTCCCCCCCGATCCCTCTTTCTGCCTGGTCATCAGTCTCTCGCCCGCCCCTCAGGACCCAAGGCACCCTACAGTAAATCTGTTTTTGCTTGGTAGTGTAATTTGTCTTCCTTTTTTACTTCGTATCCGCGTCTATGCATCCCTTCTTATTTTTTCTCTCCGCGTTGTTGGGCGCAGCTACTTTGGCCTCCGCCTTGTCGTTCCCGATTGCTGTAGAATTCAGTACTGCGAGCGCATACCCGACCCCGACCCTCCGCATTAAGCCCCATGAAGGGTTATCACTCTTGCAAGAGGCGTCTTGGCTACATTACCGAGGTGCGGCAGGGTGGGGGGTAAATACTATATATTTACCCTCATCTTTTGTTCGTTTTGAGTAGCCTCATTTTTCACCCCCCCTTTCGATTTCTGGATGGTGTTGGTGCCATCCTTTGATCGTTGTGTAGCCTGCTATTCAGGGTGGGCTAATGTGATAAGAGTGCCACACGGCATACGCCTAGCTGTAGGCACATGGTATGAATCTAAGTATGGTTGTTTGGGGTGCGAAGAATACGTGACGCCACCCTTCTTACAAGCGGTACAAACGTGCAGCGTGGATAGGGGATACTAAAATATGAGTAGTCGTAGCATCCCCCTATGAACAGAGGTAAGTTATCGGTATCCGGTAAATACCCGTGGTATAAACGCATGTCGTTCATCGGTATGTGCGATTATGTATAGCAGTAGGTACGCTACCTGGTTCATGAAGGTTTCTGACATATGTTTTCCTTAGCATCCTTCGTCTCCAACCTAATCCTTTCCGTCTTCGGCGTGTTGCCCCCGATACCGTACAGCAGCAGCACCACACCGCAGTACGAGAAATATTAAATATTAATAACTCCCGTAGTAATGGGAGTAAACGCCCCCCGGGGCGCTACGATTTTGCAAGTGTAAAAATACGCCCCGGGGCGTTTACTGTGATACCGCGGCGTTTTCTGAAGAAACATTCGGGGCTTTTGGTCCACCGGGGCGATACGAAAAAACAAGAAAAAAAACACACACACACACACACCTCTCACACGCACACAGCAACAACAAGGCAGGTGTTGATCATGTCACAACCCAGCAGCACTGACAAGGCAGCCATCACCGACAAAAGCACTGACGATCAACCAAACTCTTGGGGAAGCTTGCGTCGTCCTGGTGAAGCGGTGCCCACGGGGGAAGGCACGCCGGCCCTAGTTCCCGCGTCTGTTGCTCAGGTGGTCCAGCGCGGACCAGTCCCTCTCGCGTTTATGCCCTCCGCCATTTGAACTGGAGCGTTCACTGTGTTTGGCCGAAGGGGCGGCACTCCCTCCCGACAGCGACGAAGCTCAGCGTGATCGACTACACCCGCCTCCGCTGCTACGACGGCGGCCTCGTGGGAAACCGTGGAGCGGCGACCGGGCTGGGACAGGGGCTGTGTCCCCGTCTGACTTCGTCTGTTTTGCTGTTGTTGCGCAAAACATGACCAACCCACATCCCAGGCATGAAGTTTCCTATGAAAAGCACGCCTTTGCCCACACTTCGAAACACGGAAACAGCTCCATCTCCCACACTCGACGGCTTACAGGCTCGGCCCCGGGGCGTTCACCCCAAGAAATTATAGGGGGGGCGTTTACTGTGAGGCCGGGGCGCTTTTCGCATTTTTGTTTTGACAGGGGGCTTATACTCCGGATTTTGCCCGTTTTCGCTAAAAATAGCGCCCCGGGGCGTTCACCGTGAGCGGGGCGTTTACTCCCATTATTGCGGTGACTACTGTAATACCGCAGATACGCATAATACGTACCTCAGGAATATGTTGTCGTCGTCGCAGAGAACGTTGGGGAAGGTGGTCGTGTTCTGCAAGGCGTCGTAGGTCATCACGGGGGTGTCGGAAGAAGGGACGACCTCGGCAAACACTTCCGGGGTGGGGTTTCCCTTGATGACCCCTAGGAGAAGCATGAACAATGCTGGGAGGGCAAGCTCCACCACCTGCATGGTTCACATGATCACGACATACGGGAAAACCCATGAATGTACGAGTAAAAGTGTTGGATATCGTTCGTATAATAAGAATACATACGGGCCCTCATTTCCAGGACGACAGACACGGGGATCCCAGATCAATGACCGAATCAGCCATGGGATTGGAGGGCAAAACACGTTCGATAGGATATGCTTGGTATCGAAAGTTTACAGTCCCATATTTCGATACATCGAAACTATCGATACGATATCCAACACTATTTTATAGAATGTGTATGTCGTATCTATTAATAGTATTATGGCATGGCATTGCGTTGCCCACTGCTGTGCTTACTGCATACTGGTACGTGGCAACGTAGTATCTCTGTGGCGTAGCTTTGTGACCACAGAACTTGTACGTAGCTCTTCTAGGATTGAAGAATCGGCACGGACACTGGTTGTGCTGGATGTCGACGGGTAGAAAATGGTTTAAAGTGAAGAACACACCACCGGTACCTCTGGTTTGAACCGGTAAAAATATACACTCGTACACGTACACGCACTTTTTTCTTCTTTTTTAACATCACTTTTACTTTCCAGCCTAGCTGGTAGGAGGTTTTACCCTCGCCGATCTTCTGGACAAGCCGTGGTCGCAGGTGCCATCCCTTCTACCCCCCGGTACGTGCGTTTTATTTTTTGTCGCACACAGATAGGGTTCAGCATTCCCACTGCTCGTCGATTTTCATCGAATGTAGCTAACTCACGCTCTCGCGCTTTCGGGTAATAATTTTTTTTTAATGCAAGAAAAAGTCCCTACGAGCATGCACTTGGTGAGACTTGAACCCACGGAATTGATCTTGATAGGCACGCGGACCACCTACCAAGCCACCGGGGACGCACTAAAAGCTCTCTGATAAGAATGACCCTTAATATCTGGTACACAGCAAATAATACTACACAACAAGGAGTACATACCCTAGACATCCGGTAGGAGGCGGAATACATTTATTGGAGGTTCAATAACGGTGACCAAATGACCACATGACGAGTGAGTGCGATGTGTGAAGGCCTCGCAGAGGTATCGGCGTAACGGCTGCTCTTCTCGGGCCAGAGGGAGCCAGCCACCTTCTCCAAAATAGTACAGAAAAAAAGTTATGGGGTTTTAATATAGAAGATTCGGGGAAGGTCATGTATGTACATGATACCTGGCAGCCCGTACTCGTATATTTTGCCTTTTTTGCGTTTTGCTATCTGCTTCTGTTTTTGTTTTGGTTTTTTTTTGCTTCGCTTCATCTTCTTTTTTAGGTTTTTGTCTCCTATTATTATTAATAGTCTCCTTTTTTTGCTTCCCTGGTGTCCGCAGTGGTGGAGTGCGTATGCCTGTTTTTTGTGTTTGCTTCTGTTTTTACTAGCGAGGTATTTCTTCCACTCCAGAGTTATTATTGGAGCCTGTCCTGCGACCACGGACTGCATTGTATTATGAGTTAATGTGAGAACAACAACAACAACAACAACAACAACAACAACAACAACAACAACAACAACAACAAATACACGTATGGATAGCTTGTTGTGCCGCTGTTCAATGTACGACGTCGGAAAGGCTGCGCCTAAAAGGGGTCGACCAAAGAGGTCCGGCAAGTTCATGACATGTACGACTGGCGGAGTGTCATGTTAAAGTCTGTGCCTACGTACAGATTACAGATGGACTAGAACCGGTACACAAATAAGAAAGTGTGTTGGGCGTAAGCTTTTTTTACCCAGATCTCCGAGGAAGATCAAAAAAAAAAAAAAAAAAACCCAAAAAATACCACTGCTTGTCGAATGCCCGTTGGGAGAAAAAAAAAAAAAAAAACTCTGCAGCAACAGCATTACCGCCTGCGAGAGGCCAACGCGGCCCCCTGGGGGGCGCCCATAGCAGCTCGCAAGCCGTGGCGTGTGAAGTGGGTTTTACATCACCAGAGATCGAGAGTGTCGATCAAGTGCGTCAAAACAAGGCAATGAAAACATCAGCCAGGCGCACACAGCAGCACCAGAAACCGTGCGCCACGCCATATATCAACGAGAGGCAGAGTCTCCCTCCCTCTCTCTGCCCCCCCCTCTCTCACCAGCTGGAGCTTAGCGCGCCTCTTGGTGAGCGCGTTCTTGCGCACGAGGGCAGAGAACTGCCTGCAAAATAGCCCACACCCACAGCAACCACCACCATCTGCAGCCTCATCGTCATCTTCTCTCATCACCCGCTTGGGATAGTAATTTGGCGCTGCCCTGCTCTCCGCAGCAGACATCAGATCAGGCGTCTCTCCCAGCAGATTGGGCTGCTGCGCGCCCTGGCTGTCAGTAGACTTGGTGCACGTATACGTAACCCTTGAGCGCACAGCAAGGGCCCGTGATAGAAGGCGAGATGGATGCTACTACTGCGTGGTACCAGGTACCTCGTAAACGCAGCCGAAACGGGCCAAAACTCGCCATAAACGAGGCTACGCCGAGTTTGCATCGAACCAGGAAATTTCTCAGATGCGGACGACGATTCCGAAGTGCAGACCACGCTAGACATTTTTCAAGTAAAAAACATCCCTAAAGATCCCTTCTCCCAGACTGCTAAACCAACTCTGCAAACAACACCAACAACACAGCAGTAAAATGCAACAACCAACTCAATTCAACCACAGCAGTAAAACGTACGATACGAACCACAGGCACGTTTTTTTTTTAATTTTAAATTATTTTTTGAAATTTGTGACGGGGAACCGGTCCGAGCGGCGGCATTCTGCGAGGCAGTGGGTAAAAGAGTCCTACGAGGTATCTTTCATCAGAAATTTCCTCGGACAGCGGATGAAAAATAAAATGTGCAAAGGCTCCACGCTCCACAATCCACAACATAAAAATACTCGTACTGCTCGGTCCGCATCGCTCGTGACGCCTGGTGAGGTGTTTCGTGGAATAGCAGCAAGAAGATACAATTCTTTGGGACCCAAGTAACTAGCATGGTGCCATCTGGGCAACGTTGCGTGTCTGTCAGCTCCAGTGCCTGCCTTTCGTCTTTCGTCTTTTCTTTCCCCCCCGCCCGTGATTATCGCTTTGTTGTCCCTTCCCGTTTGTACCTCTTTGTGTCTTTGTTAATAAGGCTAGTATGGTCCGTTTTGCCTTTTTTTGCGTTTTGCTATCTGCTTCTGTTTTTATTTTGTTTTGTTTTTTTGCTTCGCTTGATCTCCTTTTTTAGGTTTTTGTCTGCTATCATCCTTTTTGTTTCCCTGGTGTCCGCAGTGGTGGAGTGCGTATGCCTGTTTTTTGTTTTTGCCTCTGTTTTACTTGAGGTATTTCTTCCACTCCAGAGTAATTGGAGCCTGTCCTGCGACCACTACTGCATTGTATTGTGAGTTAATGTGAGAACAACAACAACAACAACAACAACAACAACAACAACAACAACAACAACAACAACAACAACAACAACAACAACAACAACAACAACAACAACAACAACAACAACAACAATCATCTACGACTACTGGGCTGTGATGATGAGTATCGATACTCACTCAGAAGCTATTAAATGGATTTGTTGGCGATTCAAAAATTGACCTCGGTTTCAATTTAATTATTTCGTACTGGAAATAGAGGTAATTATTTATTTTCCGTCTTCGGGCACACGAAATCATACAGCAGTGTTACATTTATTTATTTTCCAGAACAATATCATACAGCAGTGTTTTATATTTATTTATTTTCCGGATTGATGAGGGAGAACAAATAGAGCTATTATTATAGAGCTGTACACCCTGGGATGGAACAAGTAACAAAGGAGACGGGAGTCAGGCAGCAAAGAGACTATTATTACCATCGTCCCGAATCGCCCTCGGCGCGTTAGCCGCTCATACTCTTGATCGTATATTATAGAAGAAAAAAAAATTAGTTCGGTGTGCGCCCACAGCCCCCCCTCCGCCCCCGCGAAGACAGTAGTAGTAGGAGAGACGCTGCTTTCTGCTGCTTGCTGTATCTATGAGTACGCGTATATACAGCAGTCCAGGGCTTTTTCCTCTGGCATCATTATAGATTGTACCAAGCGCCAAGCGAAATAGAGACCAATCAAACAAGTTTTTCCCAAAAGTAATGGATCGGTGCCTGGTGCCTCGCTGGCTGCTCTGGGGGGGGGGAGAGAACTCGGGACCACACATACATACATGCTGCCCACCAGAAAATAATACGAATACGTGCAGCGTCGAGCCCATTCAATCTTGCTTTCCTTCTTTTTTTCCATCCTCCGGCGGATTGTTTGGTTAAAAAATTAAAACTCAAGCACCATACGAAATACTGTACAGTACGAGTACTACAGTAACTACTGCTGCTGCTGTACAATTAATTAATACTTCAGGATGATACGTCGAGGATATGTACGAGTCTGTGATAGATATGGCCGAGGTAAGGGTAAAGGACGCAGGTGTTTCTGGCAGCTAGGAAGCAGTGCTTCGCTTCTTCTTATATAGATCTTCTTTATTGATGACTAGAGCTGAGGAGGTGCTCTGGTAGAGAAGTGAGAGGTAGGGGGGTGGGACTCGACGCTCAGATATACTCGTCCCACCCCACGCTACGAGCTCTCCTAAATTCCTCTTATCTAACGTACTCCTAAATAACTTTCCTAGGGCTACCGATAGTTCTTCTGCTAATATAAGAACTTCTCACTTTACGATCCTATCTGCGTTAAGGAACATTACTCTTGTCTAACGACCTATCCGCCTTAGAGAACATTCCTAAAAGACGGTTACTCTCAACTACCGGAATATCCGCCGGGTTAATCCATTCTTTGGATTATTCTCGTATTCCTCAGGCTACGAAACTGCCGACTATATTATCTATATCTATAGCCCATGAGCACTCGACTCATATCACATTAGCCCACCCTGAATAGTCGTATATGCAGACCACAATATGGTCGAAGGATGATGACAAAGTTATCCCAAAAGACCAGGAAAAGGTGGTCGAAGATGCGGCTATTCGAAACAAATAAATGAGGCTATAGATCCCCCCACACCTCGTCATAAGACCCAAACACTGCGAAGGGGTGTTTACTTAGAACAACCACTTAAAGGTAGAGACCGAAGGAGAGGAAGAAATAACTCAAAGCGGAAGCGAAAGCAGAGAAAGGCAAAGCGAAAACCGAAGAAAGAAGAAAGAAAACAGGAGACAGAACAAAAGCCGAAGCGAAGGCTGAAGAAGAAAACTAGTACCGAAGTGAAGGCGAAAGAAGGGCGCACAAAAAGGTGCGAACGGAGGTTGGTCGCCGAACCGGGTTGGCAAACTAGGAAACTCACGAAAGGAGGCAGTGACCGCAATACAAAAAAAAAACACATATATATTTGGTAGGAGTAATGCCTTGTCTTGTGGCGGAGGTCCTAACGTGGTAGACATCACTCGAGAGAAACGGGGCACTGCTAAAGTGCAAGAGGGCTGCGTACACTAGAGGCTATTCAAACCGGGAGACGGAGCGAACAACGCTGCGTCTGGGAGACCTCTTCGTGGTATGAACTATACCAGCAAACGTAGCAAGGTTTTTAACTCAAGAAGAAAAAACTGAAGAAGATCCGCAAGGAGATTGGCCTAATGCGTGCAGTTCAAGGTGGTAGATAGCGCAGGGCTAAAACACTAGCGTGTGCAACTCGGCCAACAGGGGCGACATCAAAGATGGTATCGTTTGCCACAGAGCAGAGGGGCGCGCGGAATACCGAACAAAAGATGAAGAAACCTAAGAAAAAGAAAACAAAGGACGATCGGGACCAGGAAACTAACTGAAAGCAGAACACAAGTCATGGAAAATCGATCTTGGTAGAACCGCCATGGTTGATAACTCTGCCGCCTTCCGGGGTGGCAATGCTATCCGGACCCTACTAGGCAAACATAGAAGAAACACGGGCGAGCTGGAAGCTCGATAAAATCTTAGCTCGATGACCGTCTGAATCAGGGGTCGGTGGAAACCGACGGAGGCTAGGGTACAGCCCAGGCTACGACACGATTTTACCTCGGCGTAGTATTGCCAATAATTTGCGGTAGGCTAGTGAAGTACAAACACATATGAAAATGATGGTATCGCTACGACTCGGTGGCCTGAACGTAAGAAGGCAACACGGAGGTGTAGGCGGTATGAAGAAAACAAAAGGTAGACGGAAATATATGCACCCAAGAAGCTGGCTGTTGGTGGCTATTGAAGACTAACCCTGAAGAACTACTTTAATATATTGTTGACTAACCAGAAACAAGTACCCAGAACTAAAAAAAAATGCTAAACCAAGGCTATCCAGGGGGGGGAGTGGAAACCGTGGGGGCTCCGCGGGACACATCAGAGTTCCGCAGCAGCCCACGTGCTAGGCTCCCATTCCCATGGCGTTGAAGACACCACGATCCGTACACGGCGTTCCGTGCTGTAGTGTAGCGGGAGGGTTGAAGGTCGATCTTGATCGGTCCGGGGTCATCCAGGAACCGGATGATGTAGGAGCCGCCCGGTGAAGGTTTCGGTGGAGCTCCCGAAGAGACGTCCGGGGGTGAGCGGTGAGCGATTTTGCCCAGCCACCAGAGGCCGTCGCGCGCTTTGTACCATATATATGTGCGCTCCGGGGGGGAGGATGGTGGTGCTGAAGTTGTGGAGCCAGAGGCTGCGGGAGACCAGGGCGTAGCCGGGGGCGAGAAAGATTTGTCCTTGAGATCGTGCCAGTTCGCGGTGGGCAGCGCCGATGCGCATCTGGCGGTAGAGGCGGTTCGTCTGGCGGTGTTGTGTCGGCGCTCCTGACCAATAGAGTAGGATGTTGCGCCGGAAGTGTTGAAGGTCCAGCTCGCGTTCCCAAGAGGGGCTGAGAAGTCCAGCCCAGTGGGTCTCGTACAGAACGGCGATGACCCCGCCGCGGCCGCGTACGAGTTGATGGCCGGTGATCTGCTCGACCTCGAGGCGTTCCGGTGGGGGAGTGACGTCGTCGACGGTGACGTGGTAAGGTGGGGACTTGGCGGCGGAAGCTGTGAGTACGTACCAGGTATGTAGTGAGGTCCGCGGGCAGATGCTTGGGGATGTCGCTGGTGTCGTCGGGGTTCCGGCAAGGTTTGCATCGTTGAACGGAGACGCGTGGCTTGGAGTCCCGTCCCGGGAGGTCGGATGGAAGGTCGAGGAAAAGTAGCTTGTCGTGAAGAGGGCGGTTGTCGGGGGTGTTCGAGGCGGGCGTCGGTCCAACGGCGAGGACCTTGAAGGGCCCATTCCAGTTCAGGGAAAGCTTCGTCTTGAGTACAGTTGCGTCGGTGCCCTTTTTGACGCCTTGGCGAATGGTTGAGGCGGAGTTGTAGACCCAAACCCAGCCGCCGACGGCGAAGGGGGGGGATGCTCGGAGGGCGGTCATGATGGGCGCGTTGCGGCGCTGGAGACGCGAGACGGTGAGTCGGTGTAGTTCGCGGACGAGGGAGTACGCGCGTCGTTGTCGGTCGGTGGCGAGGTTGATGTAGACCAGATTATCGCGGTCCAAGCTTTGGTGGCCGCCGATGTTGTCGGGTTCGAAAACCGAGAGCGGGAGGCGAGGAAGGCGGCCCATGTGGATTTCGTTAGGCGCAAACCCTGTAGCGGCGTTCACGGAGTTGTTGTAGGCCGACGACACGTGTGGCAGCAGCACGTCCCAGTCGGTCTGCTGTTCGTTGCCGACCATAGAGAGCATTTGGGCAAACACATGGTTGACGCGCTCAACGCCGCCGTTGGTGCAGGGGTGGTAGGAGCTGGTGTTGACCTTGCGGATACCAAGGCGCTCGTAGACGATGTTTGCAAGCTTGGAGGTAAAGTGTAGTCCGTTGTCGGAGAGAAGCGTAACCGGGCACCCCCAGAGAGGAATGTATTCGTTCAGGAAGATGTCGGCGGTGCCGGCGGCCGTGAACTGCGCCGCTGAAACGGCAAACATATCGGCGCGCCGGCTGAAGCGGTCGGTGAAGAGAAGGATGTGGACGTTGCCGCGCGGCGTGAGCGGCAGGGGTCCGAAGTAGTCGACGCTGACGGTGATGCCAGGCCCGTTGGGCAAAGGAAGAGAAAGGATGGGCCAGCGAATGGTGTGCCGGGAGGTTTTCCGCGCCTGGCATTGAAGGCAGCGGCGGATCCACCAGCGGGCGGAAGCGTCCATGCCAATCCACCAAAAGAAACGTGCCAGCATGCGGACCGTTCGGGTGACTCCTAGGTGTAGAGAGGTGGTGGCGTGGCAGGTGTTCAGCACCCAGGGGCGCATTAACATTGGCACGTAGATGCGTGGGGTAAGGGGGACGGGTGGTGGTAGGCTGTTCCCGGGTGGGGGTGGGGGTGGTTGTTGGACCAGGAGGGTGGTTCCGTCGTCCGTACGGTGCAGCTTGCTTTTGGAGGCAAGGGTGAGGACGTCCGGAAGTTGTGGGCGCCGGGCCGAGGGGATGAAATCCAGGAGGTCGTTCGGCGGGGGGGCAGGGGAGTCCAACGACAGGAAGCGGATGGTGGCGCAGCACAGGGGCTCTGCTCGTTGTTCTCGCGCCCAGTCTTTGAAGGTGTAGTGCTCGACGCGGGCGAGGAGGTAGGGGTCGTCATCGGGTTCGACGATGGGCTCCGGGAGGGGCAGCGACGCTGTTGGTGCCGGCGGAGAAGGCGTTGTTGGGGGGGTTGGGGTTGGGTTTGCGGGCGCAAACGGGTCGGGCGGTGCGGGAGCTGTGGCTGAAGGCGCCGTAGGAGGAGGGGGTCTTGGCTGGACCCCGGCCGGGGCGTGGGCGCACTGGTGGGTGTAGATCGTCTGCGTACGACGGGTTGTGGTCGACGGCCGAAGCGATAGTCGGCTGTGGGTCGAGGGGTTCCCGCGGCAGCGGCGATGCGATGGCGGGTCCGAGAAGATATCAGGCCTGAGACGGCTGGTTCCGTGCCGCCAGTGGTGGACGGAGGAGAGATGACGGACGGCCTGGAAGCCGAGCCTGGAGGAGCTCCGCTGTTCACGGCGGCGTTCTCGGGGCCAACAAGCAGTCCAGCGGTGGAGTCAGGGGTCGCAATAGGCCCGACGAAGGTGTCGGGTGCGGGGGAAAGGGTGGGGTGCTCCATACGTGGTCCCAGTAGGCGGAAGTCGCGGAAATCGTCGGTGGTGAAGGGAAGCGGCTGGATGGTTGGGATGGGCCTTGAAGGGGGGGATACGAGCCCACCCAAGCCGATACCCGGGGCGGGAGGGTCGTTCGGCGCGAAGCCGCAGGGGCGGATGAGGTAATTGCCGACGGTGTCCGGGCCGGTAAGGCGGTTGCGTCCGGTGCGGTCGGCGTCGGTGGCGGGTTGGGGGAGCCGGGAGAGGAAGTCGGCGTTGCCGTTGGCCGTGCCCTTCCGGTATTCCAGCGTGTAGGTGTACGCCGAAAGGAACTCGAGCCAGCGCCGGACGCGGGCGTTGTGTTCTCCGACCTTGGCGATGTTCTCGAGCGCCTTGTGGTCCGAGTAGATCTGGAAGCGGGTGGACCATAAATGTCCACGGAGGCGTTTGATCGCCCACACGATGCTCCCGGCCTCGAGGTCGAGGGGTGTCCACGAACGTTCGGAGTCCAGGGTGGCACGGCTGATGAAAAGGATGGGTCGGACTGAGCCGTCGGGTTGTTCTTGCTCAAGGGTCGCGCCGAAGCCGTCGATGCTAGCGTCGCAGTAGAGGCGGATCGGCGACGGCGTCCCAGTCGGGGTAGACGAGGATAGGCGGTTCGGCAAGTTCTTGGAGGATGGCGCGGACGGTGGTTTCCATGGCGGGGGTGAAGTCGAACGTGGCGCCTTGCTTGAGTAAAGCGTTGATGGGGCGCAGACGTCGGGAGAGATTCGGCAGGAACTTGCCGTAGTAGTTGATGCCCCCAAGGAGCGAGCGCACTTGCTTCTTGTCGGTCGGCATGGGCATTCTGGTGAGGGCGGCGACCTTGTCGGAGTTGGGGCTGTAACCGCCGGCGGAGATGGTGTGTCCCAGGAAATCGGCGGTGGTGGCGCCAAGTTTGGCCTTGGCCGGGGAAAGTTTGAGGTGGTGCTTCCGGAGGCGTCCGAAGAGAGCTCTGATGTTGGCAACGTGGTCGTTGGGGTTGGGGTCGAAGACGATGATGTCGTCGAGATACGCGGCGACGCGTTCCAGGCCTTTGATGACCTCGTTGATGACCTTAACGAACCAGCCGGGGGAGGCGCTGCTGCCTTGTGGCATAACAAGCCACTCAAATAACCGGTTCGGTGTGCAGAACGCTGTCAAGGGGATGGTGTCCTCGTCGATGGTGATTTGGTGGAACGAGGAGACCAGGTCGAAGAGGGAAAAGATGCGACCTTTACCCAAGGAGTCGAGGACTTCGTCGACGCGGGGGATGGGGAGTTGTCCGAGGGAGCTGATGGCGTTGAGCTTCTTGTAGTTGATTGTGATGCGAACACCTCCGTCTTTCTTGGGGATGGCGACCATAGGGCTGGAGTATGGCGACGTGGAATGCTGGATCAGGCCGGCAGCCAGGTACTGGTCCAATACGGCGTCGGCCTTTTTGGCGAGGATGGGGTTGATCCTATAGGGGCGGGAAGTGACCGGTGCGCTGTCCGGAGGTACCGTGATCTTGAACGGCATTAGCGAGCACGAGCCGAAGTCGGTCTTCGACGTGGAGAAGACGTCCTGGAATTCGCAGAGGACGTCGCCCAAGTTGTTGATCACCGATGGGGTCCATCCAGAACCGTGAAGGTCGAAGTTGACGTCGCGTAGGTGCAACGGTACGCGTTCCCAGAGGTCGAGGAAGCTTTTTCGCTGGTCGGCGTCGAGGCGTGCAAGGAGCTGTGGGCACGGGGCTTTTAGTGCGGTAGAGGGGTCGGCTGTTGATGGACTCTGGTCGGCCACCGGGATGTTGTTGTGGAGGGCATGTACGTCCGGAAATGGAGGGGGGAGCGGCGGGTTTAAGGAGGGATGCCCAAGGGTGGCGAGCGGTACCTGTACCAGTGGGGAGCAGGAGGTTCCGAGGAGGTCACCCGGCTCGAGTTCGGTAGATCCAGATAGGGGGACCGTTTGGTACCCGTCGTAGACGAAAATCGCCGTGTCGGAAAGGGGGTTCTCGCGGGGGAGCATGTTCACCATGTAATTCCCGGCCAATGCTGGAGCGCCTGACTGGCGCACCAGGTTGACCTTGGCGAGCTGTGGGGTAGAGGAAAGCGAAATAGCGTTGTTGCCGGCGAATCGGAGGTGGTAGACGTCGTCAGTGGAACGATCGTCGGGAATGAATGCTGAGGCTCCGTTGGGGTCGTGGTGACTTAAAGAGAGCTCACCACGGGTTTGCCGGGAAGGTTGGTGGGGGAGGGCGGGCTGTTGCCGGAGCGTGGTATACGAGCGGTGCTCGAAGCGCATCCAGCTGTCTCGTCCCAGGAGGATGGGGTGCTGCATGGTTCCAGCAGGAACTACGCAGGCCCATACTGCTAGGGCAGCGGTGGGGGTCTGGAGGCGCATAAACTGGATGCTTAAGCGGATAGAGACGGAGGTGGAGAGTGGGGCTGAGGTGCCGAAGCCTCCCCATGAACGGGGGGAACTGTGCCGTTCGCAGGCGTCGGTGGCTGACTGGGAGGCCTTCAGTTGTTCCATCGCGGTTGCGGTGATAAACGACTGGGGCGAGCCGGTATCGAGCAGTGCCACGAGTTCGCGGCGGGTAGTGGCGTCGGGGCCGCTGTGCACGAGTACCTTCGTCGTGAACGACGCGTCGTCGACGGTGATGATGCCGCCTGTAAGGCATGGTCCGTGTTCCGGTATCGGCGGCCGACGGGTAGGAAGGTGGCTGTGGGCTGCGGTGTTGATGGTGGACACTTGGGCGAAGTGGCTGATGGGGTAGGCGTCGGGTGTAGACGGTGGTAGAAGCAGCCCAAGTGGGGAGTTAGGCGGTTGCCGTGGGGGGGTCGGGCTTGTCTCGTGGATGCCGTCGGCGGTGGGGAAGACCCGGGTTGAGTCGGTGGAGGCGGGTGTTTGCTCTGGGTCGTTGGGACTGGTACCAGTAGGAAGTTGGGGGAGGCGATCGGCGTCGAAGCTTTCTCGGACGTCCATCAGTACCCGGCCCAGCAGATTCCGACCACGCCAACGCGTCGGAATGCAGGCGTCCGGATGGTCGGCCTTGAGGCCTATGCCCCAGATGAGGTCGTGTGGGCTGGCCTCGGCAATGTGTTTATCGTCCGTTGCCGCCAGCTCTCGCCGTAGCTCCGAGTGTTGGCGGAACTTGGAGAAGTTGATGTTGAGGACGATGTTGTAGCGGTGTCGCTCCCAAACCAGTTCGTCGAAGCCGAAAACGGTGCGTCCAAGTGCTTTTTGGTCGGCCGGGTCGCGGGTCGCTTTGATGCGGCGCTCAGTGGTGGTGTCCCCGAAGAGCGCAGCCTTCTGCGCCATCATCATCTGCTCGGCGCAGTTGTATGTGACGCAATCGTGTTCGATGTCGCACAGGTACCACTGCGAAAAGACGGAAGAGGAGTCCCAGAACAAGTGAAAGGATGAGGGGGCCTCTGCGGTGGTGTGAGCTGTTGATGGCGTGTTGGTTGTTGGGGGTGGGGGGCGACGATAATTTTTCCTATCGCCACCTGGCGTCGACGGGGGTAGAGTCAGCCACGACCTAGCGGTGCTGACCGGAACCCTCGTGTTCGCGGGGGAATTGCTCGGCAACGCCGAGGTACCGGGGGGGTCCACGCCGGGGCTTATACGCCGGGCGAGATGACCCTGAAAGGTGTTGACAATAATTTTTCTATCGCCACCTGGCGTCGACGGGGGTAGAGTCAGCCACGATCTAGCGGTGCTGATCAGAACCCTCGTGTTCGCGGGGGAATTGCTCGGCAAAGCCGAGGTACCGGGGGGGTCCACGCCGGGGCTTATACGCCGGGCGAGACGACCCTGAAGGGCCCTGTCGTCCAACTTTTGGAGGACAGGGGGATACTCGCTAGGAGATACCACACCTGGGGCCCGTGTCCACGCGTTGCACAAAGCAGGCGAGGAGGACGGGGCAGGGGGCTCAGGGCATGTCCTGGTCGACGTTGGTCGCGAGTCTTCCGTTTCTAATACGGGACTGTCCCTCGAGCTCAGGGGCAGCGGTGGTGTCAACACCGTGGCAGCGGGTGGAAGCCCGTCGTTCGCGGGTCCAACGCTGTCACAAGAAAGGCGCGCATGCTGGAACAAGCGCGTATGGAGCGGCCAATTAGAGGCAGGCTCAGGGGGCGATGGCCCGGTCGACGAAACGGTAGTTTCGTGTGAACCGGAACCGCTGGTAGCCGTAATCGTCGAGACGTTTCCCAGGGTAGCAATGTCTGGGGTCTCGGCAATGGTCGGCGAGTAGCGTTGCTCACCGCCGGAAGACGTCGAGTGGAGCATCCTGGTGAGGCTCGGCGTCTTGGCCTCCTCCCGCCCACACCTCAAGGCAATCACTTGAGCAAGAAGATCAGTGCTTGAGCAAATGGCTGGGAAATGGGCTGGGTTAGGGGGGGGGCAGGGGTCGGGGGCAGGGGTCGGGGAGGCGTGGTGCACGTGATTTACGCGTGCGTCCTGAGAGCCTCGGGTGCTCGCAGTAGATGCTGTTGGTGGAGATGCGGCAGGTGCTCCACCATCGGCTTGTCAGTTGGTGCGGAAGGTTCCCGGCTGCCGTTGGTTCGAGTGGGTGGTCGAGTTGTTGCTGCCCATCCGCATGTTCGCGGGGGTGGCAGGTGCGGACGTGTTGGTCGCAGGGGTATGAACCGTCAACGCGGAAGACGAGGGGGCAGGCTCGATGCGTTGTTGTCGGAACTGTTGCCCTGGCGAGTGTCGGTTGCCGTTGTCGTAGTTCCGGCGGTTGCTATGGCGCCAGTTGTTGGAGCGCCCGTTGTCGCCGCGGTAGTTGCGGGAGTGGTTATAGTTGGAGCGGCTGTTGATGGAGTTTCCGCTACGGTTGGTGTTGTTGCCTCGACGGTTGTTGTCGTAGCGGTTGGAACTCCGCTCCAGGTTGCGCTCGTATTGCCCCCGGCGGTAAGAGAGCATCCTCTGCTGCCACTGGCGGTAGGCGTTTCCGCCGTCGTTCAGCTGTCCTAGCGCCGGGTTCAATATGCCGGACGTGTTGAGGAAGCCCTCGGAGCAGGTCTTCATGCTGTGGTCCGTGCCATTGCAGTTGAGGCAATGACCACCGTGGGCACGGAGGGCTTGGGCGCGGGCAGAGCTCGTCAGGAGTGGTGTCAGGAGCGGTGGGGTCTGAGGATTGAACGTCGTCGTCACCATGTAGACCTCCTCGTAGTGTCGCAGCGGTTGGTCGTCAGTGGACGCCAGATGTGATAGATATGGCCGAGGTAAGGGTAAAGGACGCAGGTGTTTCTGGCAGCTAGGAAGCAGTGCTTCGCTTCTTCTTATATAGATCTTCTTTATTGATGACTAGAGCTGAGGAGGTGCTCTGGTAGAGAAGTGAGAGGTAGGGGGGTGGGACTCGACGCTCAGATATACTCGTCCCACCCCACGCTACGAGCTCTCCTAAATTCCTCTTATCTAACGTACTCCTAAATAACTTTCCTAGGGCTACCGATAGTTCTTCTGCTAATATAAGAACTTCTCACTTTACGATCCTATCTGCGTTAAGGAACATTACTCTTGTCTAACGACCTATCCGCCTTAGAGAACATTCCTAAAAGACGGTTACTCTCAACTACCGGAATATCCGCCGGGTTAATCCATTCTTTGGATTATTCTCGTATTCCTCAGGCTACGAAACTGCCGACTATATTATCTATATCTATAGCCCATGAGCACTCGACTCATATCACAAGTCTGTGTCGTGTATCAAATTACACCCGTCTCTCCCGTCGTTACAACACACAGCAGAGTCTGCTGTGTTGTTGCCACCCAGTCAATATTAATATGTCTATAATTATATCAGACTCGGCAGTATATTAATAATATAGTAGTACCTGGTGGTGCAAGCGGGATCCACGGAAATCTCCCCTCACAGCTGCTGCTGTATAGTAGTAGTGTTATACGGGAAGCGACCCTATCTATGAAATATACCACCACAGGTACCAGGTAGGTATAATATGCAAGAAGGTGATCAGTTTGGGTTCTACAAGCACCTTAAGGGGATGAATGTGGAAGGAAAGAGGACTTTCCATTCGCAGTACATCAGGGACGAGGAAGCTAGATTACTACGAGACATAGGCCTCATCCGGGAACGATGGGTAAGGTGGTTCCATAAGCTGCTAAACACAAGGTCATCGACCCTCGACCCGACTATCGTCGATGAGCTCAAGGTCTGGCCCTCGTGCAGTCCGCTGGACGACGTCCCGTCTAGATACGAGGTGGAAGACGCGATCAGGGCGATGGCGAACCGCAAGGCGGTTGGGCCTGATGGTCTCCCAGCTGAACTTCTGAAGGTCCTGGCCGACGAGGGAGACTCGGACACCTTGGGAAGCTTCTACGAGATTATCGTCGCTGTGTGGAGGGGAGGGGTCGTGCCGCAGCAATGATGGAAGGATGCAACGATTAAGGTGCTGCACAAGAAGAAAGACAGGACGGAGTGTGGTAACTATCGTGGCATTTCCCTAGTCGCGCATGCCGGCAAAGTGCTCCTCAAAGTCATCGCGCGCCGACTCAGCGACTATTGCGAACGGGAAGGCATCCTGCCGGAGGAGCAGTGTGGATATAGGCCCGAACGATCGACGGTCGACATGATGTTCGTGGTGCGACGCTTGCAGGAATTGGCAAGGAAGAAGGACACTCCGCTCTTCATGTGCTTTGTCGACCTCACGAAAGCCTACGACTCCGTCGACCGAACCCTCCTGTGGGCTGTCTTGGCTCGCTTTGGGGTGCCACCTAGAATGCTCACCGTTATCCGCCAATTCCACGACGGCATGCGAGCATGCGTGCGGCTGGATGACGGCGAGTGCTCAGATATGTTCGACGTGAAACAGGGCCTACGGCAAGGGTGTGTGCTCGCGCCATTGTTGTTCAACATGTTTTTTACAGCGGTGCTGCGTGTGGCGGAGAAACGTTTCACTGCTGATAAAGCCATCACGGACAGCTTGGTGCAACTCCAACAAAAGCAGGAGAAGAAGAAAAAGAAGAGGGGGAAGGCACGGGTCGGGCACGCCGACGGACAGGGGAATGATAAAGAGGCCCAGACACTGTGGGCTATGCTCTATGCCGACGATGCAGGCATAGTATCGAGATCACCCAACGGCCTGGAGAGGATGATGACGGTGATCGTGTCTGCATGTGCCGCTTTCGGCCTGACGGTCTCGGAGGCCAAGACGGAGATAATGTGTCTGCAAACGAAAGATGGGGGGAACGTGC
Source organism: Nereocystis luetkeana (assembly GCA_031213475.1). Classification (NCBI taxonomy): domain Eukaryota; class Phaeophyceae; order Laminariales; family Laminariaceae; genus Nereocystis; species Nereocystis luetkeana. Next base: position 8,894,816 of record JARUPZ010000018.1, read on the forward strand.
CGTTCACCGTCACCGCCGCCGGCCAAGTGTACAAACAAACGACCGAGTTTGTGTATCTGGGCGGGGCTATCAGCGCAGATTGGACGGGCAGAAGTGTCGAGGTAACGCGTCGACTCCAGAGGGCATGGGCATGCTTCGGACGGTATAAGATGGAAATTTATGACCGCCCGGGTGTGCGCCTACGCCTGAAGGTGCGAATGCTGAGAGCCGAGGTGATCGAAACGTTGCTCTACGGTTGCGTTACTTGGAGCCCGAGCAAGACTGATTACGGTAGGCTACGGGAGGTCCACCACAAGATGCTCCTCCGATGCATCGGGTGGCGAAAACGAAAGCGCGAAGACCACATTATATCCTATGCTAGCGCGCTTCTCAGGACAACATCTGAAAGCGTTGAGACGACGGTACGCAGACGTAGGCTCTTGTTTGCGGGCTTTGTGACACTAATGGGAGAGGAGCGTCTGCCGAAGAGGGTGATGTTTGGGGAGATGGTTGGGGGTAAGGGTTACTCCGGAGGACAGGAGTGGGACTGGATGAGGTACCTTGAGGAGGACCTCAAGGAGTTCGGCATCAAGCTCGAAGGGTGGCGCGAGGCAGCACAGAAAGCCGGCAGATGGTTCCGACGGGTCGAGGAAGGGGCGGAGGCCTTCATGCGGAAATGGCATACAGATGAGAAGGAGGCATCGGCAGAACGGCATAGAATAGCTGCAACCACGACCACAGCCGTTGACGCCAACGCGAGTGTGCAGAATGGCAGGGAAGAGGGGGGGGGCGAAAGGGGGACGAGGGGGAATGGCGGGGGGGGGGAGGGGAGGCGGTCCGCCCAACAGACTGAAGCCTGGTTATGGCCATCATCGTCATGATGCACTCCTTTCTTTGGGACCCAAGTAACTAGCATGGTGCCATCTGGGCAACTTTGCGTGTCTGTATGCCCCAGTGCCTGCCTTTGGTATTTTCTTTCCCCCCCGCCCGTGATTATCGCTTTTTTGTCCCTTCTTTTTTTTCATTTTTCTTTCATTCCCGTTTGTACCTCTTTGTGTCTTTGTTAGTATGGTCCGTTTTGCCTTTTTTGCGTTTTGCTATCTGCGTCTGTCTTAGTTTTGTTTTTGTTTTTCTTTTGCTTAGCTTCATCTTCTTTTTTTAGGTGTTTGTCTGCTATTAATAGTCTCCTTTTTGCTTCCCTGGTGTCCGCAGTGGTGGAGTGCGTATGCTTGTTTTTTGTTTTTTGCCTCTGTTTTTACTTGAGGGAGGTATTTCTTCCACTCCAGAGTTATTGGAGCCTGTCCTGCGACCACGGACTGCATTGAATTGTGAGTTAATGTGAGAACAACAACAACAACAATGCGCACCACGATTTTGTACTCCTACAACAACTCCGGGTCTACAAATAAAATGGTGAAATGCCCTCTGCTCGCCGTGACAGCAGTGTGTGATATGAGTCGAGTGCTCATGGGCTATAGATATAGATAATATAGTCGGCAGTTTCGTAGCCTGAGGAATACGAGAATAATCCAAAGAATGGATTAACCCGGCGGATATTCCGGTAGTTGAGAGTAACCGTCTTTCAGGAATGTTCTCTCGGGCGGATAGCCCGTTAGACAAGAGTAATGTTCCTTCACGCAGATAGGACCATAAAGTGAGAAGTTCTTATATTATTAGCAGAAGAACAATCGTTAGCCCTAGGAAAGTTATTTAGGAGTACGTTAGATAAGAGGAATTTAGGAGAGCTCGTAGCGTGGGGTGGGACGAGTATATCTGAGCGTCGAGTCCCACCCCCCTACCTCTCACTTCTCTACCAGAGCACCTCCTCAGCTCTTCTAGTCATCAATAAAGAAGATCTATATAAGAAGAAGCGAAGCACTGCTTCCCAGCTGCCAGATACACCTGCGTCCCTTACCCTTACCCTTACCTCGGTCATATCTTCACAAGTGCGTGTGCTGCTCGGACTAGATATATTGATGCGGTGTGGTGGTGGTGGTGGTGTTGTCGCCCGCATGGCCATTTTAGAAGAAGGGTAGCAAAAATGGTGCCGAGGGCGGTCGTCGAAGCGGCGGACTACACTCAACTCGTATCGGACGCTTGCTACAATTCTGGGGGGGGGGGGTGCGTAGGTTCATTGGAGAGTGAACAGAGGGGGGGGTCAGACCCGTTTCGAGTTTTTCCAACAGACATCACAGAGAAATCTATGAAACTACGTACAATACAGAACTGTCAACAGCAGTGCAAGAGAGTACTACCGGGCCCACCACCCGCACATGCGAAGCGATCGGCTTTTGGCCGAAAGCCAGCGACTAAAATCGAGGCAAATTCCAAGCGGGAGTCGGGTACACTACGGTTTCATGATGGCATGAATACTATACCCTGTTGTTCTATTATTAGTAATAATTTTTGGAGATAAAAAAATATGTGCACATACATACATACATGCTGTGAACGTTTTTGGGGCGTGCTGTAACGGCGCATTCTACGAAAGGGTACGAGCACATTTCCGCAAATTATTTTCTGAATGTCGGGGTTTCTCTGAGAACCGCAGTCCCGTTTAGGGGACAACCACTCGAATTCCAAGTAATTTGTCCACAAAACGAGACAGTCTGCGGTTCTATTAATAAAAGGGTTTTATAACCCAGAATCGTCGGAATGCCAATCTTGTTTCGTAAGAAGACGTCTTTGTATACTTGGATATACTTGGGCCATGGGATTCTTCATCGGGATGCAGTTTGATTTTCGCTGAATGAAGTCAGTTTTCCGGTGAAGTATGGAGCTCCTTGAGTGAGGAGAGCCTCAGAAAATTAGGGTGAACTGCAACTACTGCAGTTGTTATTATCGTAGAACGCCTCCAACCCTATACTTTCAACAAGAAGTATTATTAACAACGGTGTGCGCTCTGCAGGTGGAGAGCGAAAACCCATGACATGAAAAGTCAGTTGACCTTCCTGGGACTGCGACAGAGGGCAACAAAATTGACGGTGAAACGTGACGATTTACAGCAACGGCGACTGCGTGATAATAAGTAATAAGGGGGATGATGCAATGGTTGGTGTCCGAGATACAATGGTTGAATTCAAGCGGGTCGTACGGCACAGGGCGCAGCATGATACTGACTATTAATACTACCCGAACATACTGCTGGGCGCCCACGCTGCTCGTATTGGATACGATTGATATTAACAGCCACCGAAGGTATAATGAGTTGATTTCCGACTCGCACAGGAAGCCTCGATGAGCGAATCCAATTTCCGCGTACGTACACGTACTGCAGCTGCTGTGGCTGCAGAGTCCCGAAAGTTTTTTGTTGGACGCAAAAATGGCCATGCCCTGCATCAGCACACTACCTGGTACAATTTTAGTAGAAAAGAGAGAGAGGACATGCCGTAGATAAATAAAGAGCGTTCGAAAGACAGCCCTTCAGATGCGGAGATGCCAGCACGTGCGTCACTGGCTGCATCCGAACAAATATTGAGGCCATTTGAGGTCACTCCCAACTTCCCAAGGCGCACGTGATCTTTGTAGTGCCGATGTTACAGCGTTCTCTTCCGAGTCTCAAAAAACAGGACAGCGTGTAGCATACTTGTCGATGACATTCACAAAACCACCCTAGGCCGGAAACAATAAGGCGCCGACCTTCCTTGCCGGTTTGTTCGTTGTCATCAGACGCCCCGCTCGTCTTGATGAATTAAAACAATCTTGTTTCTTAATCCACTCCCTGTCCCCGGTTACCCTCCCCCGGACAAGCTGGAAGTACGCTTGAGGGGTTTCCACTATTCGGTCACACCTCCTTGCGCCACAAGCCGGGAGCAAAAAAAGCCAGGAAGAGCAAACAAAAAAACAGCACAAACAGCAAAAATAGCAACACCCATAACAAAAAATCGCTCCCCTCCATTGAATAACGCCGCAACCGCCTTTCATCGAGCCTGCGCAGCACCCCGCTTCCCCCCCCCCCCAGTTGGCTTGCTTACGGTCGTCCCTCCCGACCGTTTGTGGCAGCCGGCTTAGTGCATGCACACCGGAAGGCGTTGTCAAAAGCTGCTATATACTGCTGCTGTTGTATGTCGTCATCGTGACGGTTCAACCAAACCAACCCAACCAACAAACCCTGCCAACGCGAAGGAAAAGCAGTCAAGTCCAAACCTAAAAAAAAACTTCGGCCCGTGCTGTTGTTTTTTTTTCTCACAATAACTCAATTAGTCGGCATAGCCTAGTCCGCGTGGTCGCCAGACAGGCTCCAATATCTCCTGAGTGGACCAACACCCCAGGCAAAACTAAGGAAACAGGGATTGTTGTACAACCAGGTATACTGTTGCTTGGGTCCGATCGGGTCAGGTGCAGTCGGGTCTGTCTTTGGGTCGGTATTTGGAACGGTCCTTGGAACGGTCTCCAAATGAACGCCGCACCTCATATCTCCTGAACCTCCCCCCCCCCCCCCCCCTTATTCAAGGAATACGTAGCAAGGGGAGGTTTACATGTCTACTTGCATAACTTGCGCTGTAACGTTCTCGCACTTTGCGATCTGCGACATGAAGTACTTCTCGTACCTGTGGACATGTCGACGAGAGAGGGACACGGAGGCGGAGGCGGAGGGGATACGGGGTATGAGGGGGTGGGGTGGCGGTGGGGGGTGTACTCATGCCATGCATGGCCGTAGTCTGATGGCCATAGACCCCCGCACCCCTTCAATGCCGGGACGGAGCACGTCGGGTTTTCACCGTCAAGGCAGGCATTTCTTGCACGTGGGGGGGGGGGGGGGGGGGGGGTACTTGATATCATATATGGCCGTAGTCGTATGAACATAGACCCTCGCATCCCTGCAATGCCGGGACGGAGCACGGAGCACGTCGGGCTTAGACCAGACAGACATTTCATGCCCCAAGCGCGAAGCGCCGTGAGGTGTCCGGCGAGTGGCAAGAAGGGTGAGCTGCATCCTACTAAGAACCGCTTGTGAGGCGGGCATGCATATGGATTACAGCTTATAAGTTAATACAACTGCCGGTGTGGCCACTTCCAGAGACCGCGATGGGAGTACTATTTAGCTGCCTCTTAGATGCCTTACCGAGAAAAAAAAGGTGATACGACCATTCCCCTAGTGCGGAGTAAAGGTTCTCTACCCCGCACAAATGATATATAACTCGATCACTATTAATAGCTGAGACCGACCACCAAAAAAAAAAAAAAAAACGGTACGCTGGTTGTCTAGCTTACGTAGTGAGCGGCATGTTTTACAGTGTCGTTGCCAACCGACGCCAACCCAGCCTATACATAATATATGGGGGGGTTACATTTTCTCGGTCATACAGACCACATGCATAGTATGTGTTTTGTATGCGGATGTTGCCATTTCTTGTCGGAAACTACTGACCCAGTCCACGGTAGGGGAAAAATACATGTTGAACTCTTCCCGAGACAATTAGGAAGGCACGGATCCTGGCGGGGAGGGGGGAGGAGTGCCCGCTATGTGACTCCAGGTATCTGAGTAACGAAAGGGGGGGCGCCGAAGAAGCAGACCAGAGCCAACATTCATGGGGAGGCCAAAAAAAAAAAAGACGAAAAAAGTGAAAGAAAAAAGAAAGAAAAAAGAAGAAAGGGGGTTTGGGGGGGGGGGAAGGGGCACTTTCGGGCCCAGAGTTTGGGAATATTTGGTGGATGCATGAGGGTTACTACGCGATAGCCGCAGGTGACGGAACGATGGCCCGTCACTAATTGGGGGCTAAAAAAAGAAGAAACGCAAAGAAAAATTCAAGGAAGAATAAAAAAAAGCATCGCGAGAATAAAAAAAAACAAACACCGCTGAATGATACCGGTATTATTAGTAGTATCATGCGACTCGTAGTGGTCACGGGTCACGGCAGTGCAGGGGTGGCTGCCCGTTTCGACTTTCGGATGGCTTCCTGGAATTATTTGCTGCGAACGCACCCTTGTTGTTCCCTTGCGTCAGCCTCGTCGATGACGACCGTGTTATCCTCCACGAAAAAGTTGAAGTCCAGAGCGAATCCCGGCTTGCCCTCCAGCAGGGAAGTCTCTCCCGACATGCCCCAGTCCATCTGGGGTCACCACCGCGTGACAGTCCAGGGCAGGACAACCCGAGGCAGGGCAGGGCAGGGCAAGGCAAGGCAAGGCAGGGCAAGGCAAGACGAGGCAAGACGAGGTAAGACGAGGCAAGGCAAGACGAGACAAGGCAAGGGGGGGGCAAGGCAAGGCAAGGCAAGGCAAGGCAAGGCAAGGCGAGGCAAGGCAAGGCAAGGCAAGGCAAGGCAAGGCAAGGCAAGGCAAGGCAAGACAAGCCAACGCGAGGCAAGGCAAGGCAAGGCAAGGCAAGGCAAGGCAAGGCAAGGCAAGGCAAGACAAGCCAACGCGAGGCAAGGCCAGGCAAGGCAAGGAGACGGGAGAAGCGTTAGTCGGCGCGACACCAATTCGTAGAGAGCAAAGGTGGAGATGACGAGGAAAAAACGCCAGCGTAGAGCCACCATGTTATTCAGCAAAAGCGCGTCAACATATGCTGCCATATTTTTGTCGACGTCGGCGTTTTCGGGGGAGTACCGTACACGATCCCAAACCTCATGCAGGAGCCTGAGAAAAAATACGTGCCGCCTATGCCGTAGAAATAATCAACTGCGAGGCATAATACCTGGTACGATGCTACTGCGATGAGTATCCTTACGGGGAACACGGTAATCAGGACCGAATAGGCTTGGAGGTAAAAATATTTGATTACATTGGTTTTTGCGTGCATGATGGGTCCTAATCACTATGCCCCCCCCCGTGTAATATTACGGGGGGCCATAGTTAACAGGACCAAATATTGTTAGTCAAAATGCTTAAACATATAGGTTTTTATGTGTACCATAGGTCCTGTTAACTATGCCCCCCCCCCGTGTAATAGTACCTTGACAGTACCAGGTACGCCATAATCAAGTCGGTGACAAGATGGATGGGAAGAACGGTCTGCGTCGTTTCGTGTCGTGATAACTTATTTCGTCTACCACCACGCCAACAAAAAGCCCCACGCTTGACCCTTTTAGTACTGCAGTCCCGTCTTGGGGCACAAACCACTCAGATTTCAAGTAGTTTACCCTCGAAACGGGACTCTGCAGTCCTAGAGGAAGGTTTAATCACGGGTGACTAAACTGGTCGGCGTGCAATTCAGGCAAATTGGTGTGATAATCCCAGGCGTGTCGTTATCATACCTGGGTGAGCTTGTGCTTCATGGACACGAGCTGCGCGCTGAACTGTTCCTCGTTCAGGTTGTTGAATCGCGCGATCTTGTCCAGCCCAATCGTCGTGTACAGCTTGAGGTACGAACGGATCTGGGGGAAGAGGATCTGCTGCTTCACCTCTTCCATAAAAAGTTGCGCCTTTTGCAGGGGCGGAGGGGGCGGGAGGTTACACGCGCAAAGCGGGCGCACACGGGAAAAAAAAACAAAAAAACGAACGAAAAAAAACAAGCGAAAGGACGGAGGGATTGGTTGAGTGCGCGAAAAAAGGTCACAGAACACCAAGGAGGTTAGAAGGGTTCACGCAAACAAACAAAAAAGCCGATATCTCGGAAGGTCCGACGAGCGGCGGCACAACGGCATACACGCTGTCAAGCCTTCTCGTGTGCTGCTGACAAAAAGCGAGCCGCCACGACGCCTGGTCCCTCTTTCTTTCGCTCCCCTCTGTTCCCTGGCTCTTTGCCGCCCTCTTGTCTAACTATGTATTTCCCCCTCTCTCTCCTCTTGTTCAGCTCTCTGCCTCACAACGCTTATCTCCCTCCCCCCCCCCCCCCCCCTAATATGCCTACATCAACACGCCTCTCTCTCTAACTCTCTTGCGCGTCTCCCGGTATTTCAAGCTCTATACGTTTACCCCAGTCTACCTACCCCTTCCGCACCCCATGACTCCACGCCTCCAAACACGACTAAACCCCCTCAAATTCCCTGTCTTCGATCGATCGACATGCACTGGATTAGGGCAACCCTGGAAATCGAGCTGCTAAAGCCCCTTTGAAGTCCCGAGCCTTCCATCGACACGCACTGGGAAAAAACAAACCAGGTCGATGAGCCAGGAAAACGAGCAGCAGCACGAGGAATAACGCCTCCGAAAACCTCTGCGTAAAATGCCCTCTAAATCCTCTGCCCTCAATCGACACGCACCGGGTTTAAATAAAAACAAGGTTTCAAGCCAAGGAAACGAGCAAACATGAGGCAGGAAGAGGCAACAGCGGCACTGCAAGCACACGCGAAAGGCCTGGCTCACTTGCAAGTCGCAAAACTTTCCGCTGCCGATGGAGCAGACGAACTTCGGCGCGGCCCACGAGAAAAGATCGCGGAAAGCCGACTCGTCCCCCGAGCCCATCTTCGCCAGCTTCTCCCGATGGGTGTCCTGCATCTTCGCCTGCATCTGAAACACGTGAAAAAAACGTCACCGCGGTTTGTTTCGACGATTCGGGGGGAGGGAGGGAGAGGGGGAGGGATGGGGAGGGGGGGCGTACTCATTCGTTGCTTGCCTTTGTCATTTGACCATCGACCACGCATCCCTTTCGAGACGGAGCACCGTTCCTACTCCTAATAGAGGCACCTCCAACAATTGGGCGCTCATTACGTTGTTTCCATATATGACATATAAACTTTTTGCTAATCTTATCCCCTTCCTGTTTGGCCGCCTGTGGCCACCATCTATCTCCTAGGATAGTGATTGTTTTCTCGCTGCTATCTAATGTGTCGAACTCCTCCATGTCACATTCGTCTATTTCCCTCATCTCCTCTTCTAACACATCCCGTTCCTGCTTGCAGATTTCACATTCTCCTACTATGTGACTTCTACTCTCTATTGCTTTGCCACACGGGCACATCTGCGCATCTATTTCCTCCTCCTCCTCCCGGCTACTGGAGCGAGGGGGGGAGGGAGATGAGACACACAGCAACAGCACAAGAAGGGTATCAACAGTAACCAAAATACACCAGTGCCTGGTACGTACCAGGCATGAATTACCTGGTATTAAATACCAGCACACGTCAAAAGAAGGGAAAAGGGAGAAGTTGACGGGGAACAAGGGTAGCCGTGTCCAAGGCAAGCAGCGGGGGAAAAACGAGGGAAAAGAAGACTATCCCAGGGGGGTAGTGCTGAGAGAGAACGAGCTTCGTTCTACAGAACAGCCGCACAGGAGTCCACGACAGCAGTACACCAGCAGCAACTTTATCGCAGGCTGCGATCGACGGATCGGGGCCCTGGGTTCGGCGGCCGAGGTAGCGGACACGGAAGAAAGACATCATACATCAAACGTCACAGAAAGGGAGGCCCCAGGGTAGACATCATACATCCTACATAACGACAGGGGGGGGGGAGCGGGGGCGTGAAACCCCTCAGCACGCGCCGCAACGCTACTACGGTGACAAGCCAGAACGGTCAAGGTCACATCCTCCTCTTCCTCCTCCTCCTCCTCCCCTCCGTCGCCCCCGCCTCCTCTCCCATTACGTCCACTTTCTTCTCCACCACTACCACCTTCTCCTTTTCCCCCACCACTACCACCTCCCCCCCCCCCTTCCTTTCCAACTCCCGCCCTTTCCTGTCCACCTCCTCCTCCTTCTCCTTCCTCCCCTCTCCCCCCTCCCCCGACACCACCTCCTCCTCCCCTCCCCTTTTCTTCTTCCATCGCCATCACCTCCTCCTCCTCCTCCTCCTCCCCCCCTTCTCCTGCTCCCCCTACCTCCTTTTCCTCCGCCTTCCTGCCAAGACACATCCCACCCCACCCCACGCACCTGCTCGTCGATCTTGGCCCCCGGAGCCAGGCTGGTGGCGATCGCCATGAGCGCCATCATCTTGTCGGCGATCTTGGGAACCTCGTCCTGGTAGCCGGAGCGCTGCAGCTGGCCGCTCCGGACAGCGCGCCCTACGTGTACCAACGCCTGCACATGAAGACCACATTTAGACGCGTTGAGACACGTTAAGACACACAAAAAAGAAACACAAAAATAAACAAACAAAAAAAACATGAAATGGGGGTGCACACAACAAACGAAGGGGTGCGCTTGTGACGTTGGCAACTCACCCCCCCTCCCCAAAAAAAAAACAAAAAAACGCAGCATATGGTGGAAGTTTCTCTACTATTACGGGGGACCATAGTTAATAGGACCTATGGTATACATAAAACCCTATATATTTAAACAATTTTACTAACGATATTTGGTCCTATTAACTATGGTCCCCCGTAATATTACATGGAAGCATAGTTAATAGACCCAAATTTTGTTAGTAGAAATAGTAGTAAGAACGGTGCTCCGTCTCGAAAGGCATGCGTGGCCAATAATTGTCACTTGACTAAGGCAAGCAACAAATGAGTACTTATGCAAGATTAAGAAGATTTCGGACACAAAAAAACATAACACGAAGGAGTGCACACAAAACAAGGAGTGGGTGCTTGTGATATTGGCAAATCGCCCTTTCGCCCCCCCCTCCCCCTCCTGATCGGACCTCTTCCCCTCCCCCCCACCTCGTTGAGGATGCGCGCGGCATCCTTGTAGCGCTTGAGCATGAGGAACGCTAGCCCCGCGTGCTGGTGGACGGTGACGAAGGCCAGCATATTGGAGGCGAACAGAGCGTCCTTGTCGGTGATGTCGATCGCCTCGAGCACCTTGATGCCTGCGCCGAGGGCGGTGGGGGGGGGGGGTGCGTGGGGGTGGGGGGGGGGGATGGGGGTGGCGGGAGCGATGAGGCATTTTTGCAAGGGTTTTCGAGCAGCAGAGTATACGACTTGGCCTAGCTTCGACAAAAATGGTTGATCGATCGTCCACCCTACTGCAACTCCTCGGTTCTCAGACAAAAGAGTTGACGGTCCACACTAAACTCCTCACTAGTTCTTCGACGAAATGGTTGATTAAAAGTCCGTCCGCACTTCCTCCTTATTTACTTCTTTCCGAGAAAGTTCCCAGGCGGTGAAACCTATTATCACTCTGGGCGCAAGTAGAAGCACCGCTTAGTCTTGATATTACTGTATAAACGTTCCTTATAGTTCCGACCAGGGTGGCAGAAGTAACTCTTCTCTGGGCGTAAATAGAAGGACCGCTTAGTATTGATATTAGTGTACAACCGGTCCTTATATTTCCGACCAGAGTGGTAGAAGTAACGCTTCTCTGGGCGTAAATAGAAGGACCGCTTAGTCTTGATATTACTGTACAAACGGTCCTGATATTTCCGTCCAGGATGGTAGAAGCAACCCTTTTAGCACTGCGCAGTACAGAAACCTAAATCTGACTATGATTCCAGGGTTTGTTTTTTAGGTTCCCACAATGGGATTTCAGTCCTGTAGAGATCAAGGTCACAGAGTTGGCGTTTTAAAAGACAACTACTAGTATATTTCAACAATCTCGCCGAAGCTACGCCTTAATACACACAGCCCTTGTTTCGAGGGTGGTGGAGGGGGGGTGTGTGGTGGTGGTGGGGAGGGGGAGAAACCGGGTCGAATGTAGAATGTGGAAGGGGTTGGGGAAAGGATGGGGAGACGGAGTTCTATATATGAGAGAGAGGGGGGGTGGGGGGCGGGTGTACTCGATACCATGCATGGCCATAGTCGTATGAGCACAGACCTTCGCATCCCTACAATGGCGGGACGGAGCACGTCGGGTTTTCACCGACCAGACATTGCTTGCACCATGCTCTGCGAAGCGTAATGTGAGGTGTCCGGCGAGTCGCATGTGTGGTGAGCTGCATCCTACTATGAGCCACTTGTGAGGCGGACACTCTCACGATGTCAGCTTCATTGATTTTATTTATTTTCCGGTGTGGCCACTTCCAGAGACAGCAATGGGGGTACTATGTAACTGCCTCTCGGGTGCCTTACCATGTACACACTACGTGATACGTGAAACGACCATCCCCCTTGTAAAGGTTCTTCACCGCGCACAAACGATCTAACTCGACAACCAGCTGTGATCGACGGCCGAAAAAAAAAAAGCAAAAAAAAAGCGCTTCCCTGATTGTCAAATAGCTCAAGTAATGAGCGGCATGTTTTACAGTGTCGTTGCCAAACGACGCCAACCCAACCTAAAAATATATGTGTCTTATATATTATGTACTATATAGGGGGGGGGGGTATCCGCATGCCCACTCACACTCGTAGTAGTCCCCGAGCAGGCACTGCAGTCGCGACATGCCGACGATGGCGAAGTAGCCGCACATCTGGTGAAGCTGGGAGGGGGCGGCGGGAACCGCTACGTTCGACGGCCTCTGCTTCGCCTGCCGCACGTTGCGGTATGTTAATGGACGAAGTTAAAAAGAAAAACAAAACAAAAAAGACGAGGTTGAGAAGAAAAAAAAAAAAAAAAAAAAAAAGCAGGGGAGAAGAGAAAACAGTCTCGACAAGTTCAGACGGTGGCGAGGCAAGCCAAGTAAAGGGAAGGCAGTCCAAGCCAATTGTCAAGCCAATTGCCAAGCCAAGCCACTCCCATCGAAGACATGGCAAACAAAATCCAACCCAAGACAAGCCAAGGGCGAATCAATATTAACCCTTTTAGGACCCCAGTTCCGTTTTGGGGACAAAGTCCATGGAATTTGACCGGTATGTCCCCAAAAACGGGACTGCGGTTCTAGAACTCACATCGAGGAAAGGGACGATGTTGGAAACCTTGATGAGGCCGTGCAGGTAGCCGATCACGTTCTGCACAGCCCACGCGTCCTCCGGCTCGTCCGAGTCACTCCGGCGCTGCCAAATAAAATAAAAAAAGCAAACACAACAGGAGGAAATAAACAAAACACAAACAAGACAAGGGTGGATCAGATCAGATGCCGCTGACGTGGGTTGCATCAGTGCCGTTGAGGTGGATCGGATCAGTACCGTTGAGATGGATCGGACTAACGCCGTTGAAATGCGTCGGATCAACGTTGTTGACGTGGACCGTGTCAAATGCCGTAGAGGTGAGTTGCACGCGCAACGTGGAGTAGGTGGATTGGGTCAACACCGTTAAGGTGGATCGAGTACAGTACAATACAGTACAGTACAGTCTACAGTACAGCACAGTCTACAGTACAATAGAACAGTACATTCCCACAGCATTATGCGTACTGTAGCGCACCTGCCCCCTCATCTGGCAGAAGGACTGGAACTGGTAGACGAACTCGTGCACGAGGTCGAACGCCCAGCCCTCGGTGATCACAAAGTTGGTGTCGCTGCAATCGAGGAGCGCGTCGAACAGCCGGCAGTAGTTCTCCCACGACGCCAGGTAGTCCTCCCTCTGGGCCTGTCAAACGACCGAGGCGTTCTTATTGAGATTAGGCCCTGTAGGACTCCACTATAGTTGTGCCGATAGTACTCGTACAAATCAGGTGTATACGTGACTGCCAGATAAAATGCTGGGAAACTCTTTCGGCTGGAAAACCCGATCGGATATTTACCTCAATTTTCAGAGGCAAAATCTCATCGGGCATTTACCTTGGTTTTAATGAGAACACTATCGGACAACACTATCATTTCCACATTAGAGCCCCCAGCGGTATAGAGGAAGAACATGCGAAAACGAAATGAAGCTTAGGTTACACGAAGCAGCCCGGGATGTTTCTACTCGGATGCGGGGTAGATGCGTCCGAAGTGCATCGAACGGAGATGCACAACAGGCGTGCAAAAACATTCATGATGCTTGCTGCACGCATTTCTTGTTTGTTGAGGTCGCTACACTGCAATCAAGTCCCAAACGCGTTGGTCTAGTGTTAGTTCAAAATCTTGACATTTGGCGTCGTCCATGTCGTTAACACCAAATATCTTGCGAACAAATTTGGCGTCACCACTTCTCCCCCGCCTCCCCCTGCATATTTTTTGCACTTTGTCAGATGCCCCCCCCTTCCCCCCTCCTCCCCCCTCTTTTCCCCCCCTCCCCATCCCTCCCACCGCAACGCCTCTACGCAGTGCGTGTTGAAACCCTCACATCGGTGGTGGCAAAGAGGTGCCTGTTGCGGAGCTCTCGGTAGAAGCAGAGGAACAACTCGTCATTGCTGCACTGGTTCTGGATCACCTCCGCCTCCGGCCAGGTGCTCCCCTTGAAGTATGCGTCTGTCAGCTTCTTGAACTCGGAGTTGTACAGCGGCTCCAGCTCGTGAACCCTTTTAGCCCTTCGCATGGAGTCGTGCAGGTCGAACACGAAGTCCTTCACGGACTCCGGCAGGAGGAAATCCAACGACTGGGTTTCCTCCCGGTTCGCCGGGATGGACGGCCTGGGAGCGGGGGGACGCGAGGGAAGGAGGAAGGGGGCCGAAAAGGATTTTTTATCTACTTGAAGAAATAAGACAAGAAAAAAAAAGTTGTGAGATGGAAAAAAATACCCAAAGCTCATATAATACTTGCAAGCTTGGTGTGCATTTAAGTCGACTGTTCCATGAAGATGAGGGTTGGCGCAATGCGGAATGGTGAGGCCGATGTCAGAGCGAGTTCTCGCGAAAGGTGCCGCGGTCAATACGGCAGTGGCAACGGTGATTGTTCACGGTAGCGGCTGCGGCAACGACATCGATGGCAACAGCGGTGGTGGTATTGACAGCGATAACGATATCGAAAACGGTTACGGTATCGATAACGATATCGATAGCGACAGCAAAAATGATATCGTAAGTCGATAACGGTTACGGTATCGATCACGATATCAACAACGGATACGGTATCGATAACGACACCGATAACGACAGCGACAATGATATCAACAACGATGTCGACAACGGTTACGGTATCGATAACGATATCGGTAACGGCGACGGTATCGATAACGACCGCGACAACGACCGCGATAGGAGGACACCGACACAGCGACAACGATAACGATAACATTAGCGACGGCGATGACGATAGTGGTGACGATATCCGTGGTGACAATAGTATCGCTAACGGTAACGATGTCCAAAACGGTAGCGACATAAAACACGATCGAGATAGCGACAACGACTTGGCTTGATAAGCGAAAACAAAAGGACGACGTCTACCACGACAAAGATGACAATAAAACAACCGCCTTGTTCCCATCGCCCCGCGGACGGAGCTGCTCGTCGGGATGACGATAACGATAACGATGGTGCCAACTGTAACAAAACTGATGGTGGTACTGATATCGGCAGCGAAAACGACAACGATACAGGTAACGACAGGACAACCGTAACGAAGGAGACCATCTGCCGGAAGTGCGCGGAACGCGTCATGTCGGACAACTTTCACTCCCACACCCTACGCCCCTTTGTTTTGCGTGCTCCCGCTGGAACAAGGCGTGGCGTTCCAAGCTGGATTGCCCGTGTTTTATAAAGTACCATTCAGGACACGGGCAGTTCGGCTTACTGTAGTACGCCACGACTTTTTCAAGCACGGAGAGCAGAGGAGGTTAAAAATGTGGGAGTGGAAGGTGTTCGACATGCCGCGTTCCTTGCGCTCGCGGCAGACCGTCTTCTATCGACAACGAGGGCGATGGCTATTGATAGCAACAATGATATCGATAATCCATAGTCGTAGCGATCAGTATAGCGAAATACAACCATAACGATGTCGCAAGTCGATGACAACGAGCATAAATCACAACCGTAAAAGATAAGAGACAGCGATACGACGACACGGACACGTGTAGAGACAGCGATGTGACGACAACGTTACGAAGAGATACTAATAGCTACAATGGCAAGAACAGGATCAAGAATCGCTTGAGTTCCCATCGCCTCCTGAACCGAGGAGCTTGTGGGGAGTCACAGGTGAGGGAGCGAGGCGTGCCACTGGAGGAAGCAGGACGAGGCCCCGAAAATAAACTCTTGGCCGAAAAAACAAAGCACGCACCTGCAACCATCGCCTGAAAATATGGTTGCCACCTGTTCCAAAGATCGCAGACGGTAGGCCTCGGGCCTCGGCAACGTCACAGAGGCAACGAAGCCTCATCGCTAGAGCTGTGCGTTTCACAAACTAAAACAAGGCATGCCTTCACGGGCTACTTTACTCGTACGGTGGCGAAAGTAAGCCAACCGACTGATTCTAGTCTATTTTAGAAAAAAACACACACACACAATTGGAGCCATAAGCATGCCTTACGTCAGACACAAAGCAAGCAGAACGAATGTTTTATACCTGAAATGCCTACAATACCAGGTAGCTAAGAAATACAAAATCACTAATAACAAGTAACTATCTGCGACTTGTAGTCAGCTAACAGCCCTACATAATAATCATGGAACCAACCCAGCCAACTAACAACTATACGCCGACTTACAGGCAGACAACTCACAGCCGTACATGCTAATCCTGGAACCTACCATATATTAATATAACCCTACACTAATCACGTTACCCAGAGCGAGACCTTTAACGCGGCGGAACTTGCGGAACGAAAAAACAAGAAAAAATACTCACGTCCACTTCCCTCCTCCTCCGCCGCCGCCACCCCCTCCGCCGTAACCGTCATCGCCATAGTCCGACATCTTTGCCTGCCCAGCGCGGGAACGGGAAAAAAATACCGAATAGCAATAAATAAGGTCGACACACAAAAAAATGAGCGCCCTGCACTCAATCAAATACACAGCAGTAGTAGCAATACTACTGCACGTAGTGTCAGCATCAAGAAAGTTTCTAGAAGTTTAGAACTTTCACCCCCGTTTCGAGTACCAACTACTCGGAATCTGAATAGAACGCGACAAGTGTTCAAGGACAGTGCATAAGTAAAAGGGGTCATAACCAGGGTCAGTAGGTCTTCAAAAACTCACGGGTCGGGTCGGGTCGGGTTAGGTGACCCCATCCGACCCGACCTGCAAGTTCTGACCCGACCCGTTCACAGCCCTGGTTATGATCCCGTTGGGAACCAAGGTATATCGACCTCAAACGCCATTCAAGTGCGGTGTTTGCAACCTTCCAGGCAGAACATGCAACAGCAGCAGCAGCAGCAGCAGCAGCAGCAGCAGCAGCAGCAGCAGCAGCGGCAGCAGCGGTGCAAGCATCACCATGCTTGCTGCGTGCCCTACACCTCCTCCCGTTTAGTCATTGCACTTCGTACGCATACCGCAGCCTACCCAAGTAACCCGGCTTGCTTCGCGTGGCCGACGCAGCAGTAGTGGTCTTTCCATAGTGCCGACTGCCCGCCATAGTGCCTGTGGAATCGCTTGGCACAGATGGGGTTAACCAGTGTGGCTGTGTGCGGAGTATACACCGCTATTACAGTGCCGGTAATATTGGCTGCCGCATATATACCTGCACTATAGGATATACCATCTTCTTTTTCTCTTTCTTTTTTCCATCCCATACATCATCTTCGCCCTTGTTTTCTCTCTCCTTCCTATCACGGGGGACCATATTGAATAGGACCAAATATTGTTATTACGGGGGACCATAGTTAATAGGACCTATGGTGTACATAAAAACCTATATATTTAACCATTTTTACCAATAATATTTGGTCCTATTAACTATGGTCCCCCGTAATGGTAAAAGAAGGCAAATAGGTAGGCTTTTGTGTGTACCGTAGGTCCTATTTAATATGATCCCCTGTGATAGTCGTAGTTAAAAGCAGGCTCTCTCTTCTCCCTCCTCCCCACTACGGTCCTTGCCTTTTAAGGCTGCATTCTTATCGCGAGAAGACTCCCGCACTTCTTTCCCTCGTCGGCTCGCATCGAATTGCGCCTACCCACGCTACTACGGGGGACCATAGTTAATAGGACCGATGGTACACATAAAAATCTACATATTTAACCATTTTCACCAACAATGTTTGGTCCTATTAACTATGGCCCCACCGTGATACTACAGTAGCTACTATTAATAGGCGCTCTCGGCAGCTTTTCCTTCATGTACTTTTGCAGATTAACTTAAAAGCCCGACCCACGACTCTTGTGGTGCTGTCATCGCCACTTTTTTTTTCGGCAAGGTATTGCCCATGAAAAAAAGAAGAAGTCCAAAATGGGTTAATAACTCCTTTAGAAAACTGCACCCAAAAACTTTGGGGACGAAAAACTGCTTGAAGTTTGGGCAGGATGGTTGCTTAAAGACCTTTTAGCACTCACTCGATTCTTTTTTGAGTGGTTGGTCCCCAAAACGGGGCTGCAGTCCCGAAAGGGTTGTTTTAAGCAGCGGCGAAAGGGTGCCCAAAAAAAGCATTTTCGGGCGTTTGGAGGAGGCGAAAGACAAAAGGGATATTTACGATGCAGCATCTCAGCCAAAAAAAGCAAACCCGGCGCCGTCGGAATGTAGGGGGTGGGTGACCTGTTTGAACTCATCGGACAGATCATGATCTGTGAGTAGATCGTCCACAGTAGCTCCTAAATTTCCTGTCATGATGAGCTGTTGTTCAGGAGCTGGACCACACAGATCACACCCGGCGAAACATGTGCCCAAAAAATCCGAGCCATACAGGTCCTACAAATCCCACCCGGCAGGCAAGATCTATCAAATAGGTCGTGTGCAGGTAATAATACAGTAAATCAGGGGTCCATCTGCCCCGAAATGTCTATAAGTAATAAAACGAGGATCTAGATCTGATCTGATCTGATCTGATCTGAGGTGTTACTTGTGTGCAACATTTATAATCGGAGCTACACTGAATAGCGTTGTACAACACGCTCGCAGCATCGCACTCGCAGCATCGCACTACCGGGTAACACGCCAGACAACACCGCCCGCCCCCCTTGGGATAAAAAAAAACAGCTACTGCTGCTTCTGCTGCTGTACGGAGCATCGTACAAGAAGAAGGCGAGTCAAAGACTTTCTCTCTCTCTCTCGATCAGAGTGGTAAGAGAGAACGGTACGGATTGCGGAAGGGTTTTTTCATTTTCTGAACTCGGGGCGACGAAAATGAGTCACATGCCGGGTTTTTTCAATTCGGGTGTCGAAAATGCCAATGTGTTTGCATTTTTCTTGTTTCAGGAATCCCCACCGGAGATCCGGAGGCGTTTATGTTGCGGGTGATTGACGAAAAAACCCCAAACCTTCAGCTCGCTGACTTTACCTCGACGGGTTGTGGTTATGCTTGTTTCATAATAATTTTTCAGAGCCGATTCCTCTCCAAACCCGAGGGGGGGGGGGGAAGCCCGGCTCAACACAACACAGGAGGCGTTTGGGAAGACCTCGTCGAGACGCTCTCCCCGTTGTCGAGGAAACCAGCTTTGGACATCGTTCGAGGGGGTGTGTTATCTTATCACCCTAGTGTGATACGGTTGGCGGGGTGCTATCTTATCACCCGGTGTGATACAGGGTGTGTTATCCTATCACACGTGTGATACGGGGGGGGGGGTTATCTTGTCCCACGTGTGATACGGGGGGGTGTTCATCTTATCACGCGCGTGATACGGGGGGGTGTTCATCTTATCACACGCGTGATACGGGGGGGTGTTCATCATACGCGTGATGCGGTGGGGGGTGTTGTCTTATCACACGTGTGATGCCGGTAGGAGTTATCTTACCACACGTGTGATACGGGGGGGGATTATCGTGTCACACGCGTGGTAAGGGGGGGTGTCATCTTATCACCCACTGTGATACGAAATGAAGTCGCACTGCGGATCACCCACCATAGAGTCTAGAGGATTTCGGTGAGACCGCCGCGCTGCTCGAAAGTTATGGCCATAGCAACCTGGGACACAAAAGGGTCAATGCTCCTGCTACGGTATTGGCTGTAATGCCGTAAAAAAGGGGGGTGATACAACCCCAGGCCCTCCTATCACTGCAAAGCGTATCCTACTTTTAACTCCAAGGAAATTGCCAATCGAAACGTTGGTGCCTCTGAAACTGTATAAAGGTAACGTCAGTAATGCTGCATGACACGTACTCGTAGGTCCGTGCTGGTGGGGCGTGAATGACAGGGAGGTATCAATAGGTAGTGCACTCCGGCGGGCTTTGAAAGATCGACCACTCGGCCCAAGGGGTGAACAGAAACCGCCTACGTATACCGTGGAACATCCAAGACAACCCACCCCCTCCGACGATGTTCAAAGCTGGGTTTCTCAACAACGGGGAGAGGGCGTACTGAGTACGACGAGCGATGCGTCTATGCTACCTTCTCAGCGAAAAAAATCCTAAGCCACCATTTTCATTGTGTGTGCCCCTTAAGGCATGTTTTGGAGGAAAACGGGTCTGAAATTCGTGTGTTATCTTATCACCCTACTACGGGGGACCATAGTTAACAGGACCTATGGTATACATAAAAACCTATATATTTGACCATTTTTTCTAACAATATTTGGTCCTATTAACTATGGCCCCCCGTAATAGTGTGGTACGTTAAGACAAGCTACGAGAGGGTTGGTATTGTACTATCTCGTATAAATAGTACTATTAATACGAGATCATATTAAACCAATCCTTGACTTTCAACCTTGGTTGCATTTTCGCTCCTGCTGCTGCTGCTACTGCTGCCGCTACTGCTGATGTTGCTGCTGCTGCCGCCGCCGCCGCCGCGTGTTGCGTTGTCGGGCACTCTGTGCTTTCTTTCCGGGGCCGCGGGACCTAGAGAGCCACAAGATAGATCCCTGCCCCCACGCGCACGCCTACGGGTGTTCATGCAGGCGGTATGGCTATCTGCCGATCTCCAGCCTGCTAGCTTTCCCATATTGTCCGACTACGAGTACGTTCTGCATTGAGGGGTAGGCAGCAATAAGTTGTGACCCCAATCAAGTCGAACCCGGTAAATTTCTCGCCCTGTCAGTTTGTCATGGAGTTGAGCCCCCTAAACCTTATGCATGTCTATCTAAAACTTGAGGCAGTGAACGCCTCGCCCTATTCAGAGGAGCTTCGGTCCGCGTGACCTGCCGGGCACTTGCGAGCAGTCGGGTACTCTGTGCCGTACGGTCTGTGTGATGCACGGAGCGGTGGGTCTGAATCTCGGGACTACTTTTGGCGGCGGGTTGGGTCGCGAGGGAATTTTCTGGGATTTTTCACGGACAGCACACATCCCTCCCTCAGACGCATTTTTTCGCATCTTAGTTTCGCGTACTCGAACGATGTAACCTGTCCCCTCGTCAGAATTTGCATTTGCTACGTACGTACCGGGGGTGCTTATGCTTGACCTTTTTAGGACTACAGTCCCGTTCTGAGGACAAGCCAGTCAAAACATGAGTAGTTTGTCCCCAACACGGGCCTGCAGTCTTACATGTAGAAGAGTTAATGCTTACCAAGGTACTCTGCAGCTGAGCTTCACAATTCATCATGGCTGGTGAACGCGTAGATGTCCAGACTATGTGCGAGTACAATACTGGTATTCCTGTTATGAGTGATGCACGGGTCCGCCCGCTGCCTGCCGGCGCCCTAATACACGCAGTGATTGAGGGCGGGGAAGCCGCTGGTGAACGAACGCTAACTATCAAGAGCAGATTGCAGATTGTCCTTGCAATTTCTTGGTCCATCATACTTGTACCTGGTATCAATTTCCGGTATGACACATACGAATGCTGCTGTTCATACTCCTGCCGTATCATGGATATATACACAACCAGGCACCTCTCTCAAGAGTTTTACGTACAGGCTTGTTTTACTCCTGGTACGAGCGCGGGGCGTCAGTTGACGTCTAGACTACACTATTAATAATACGAGGACTTGATCACGGTCAGTGTTCAGACTGGTATTTGGTACTTTCTGGATAATTTCAAAACGCAGCCACACCAAGGCAACGCACTACAGTAGCAGGATAGGGGACCCGTGACCCACATTAGAGGGCGCATGGAGCATGGAGCTTGCTGAACCCACATAGGCCAACAGGATTCACGGAATTCGATGGTACAGGGGAAGCTTTACCTTGAAAGCAAAACAGGTGCTCTTTCGACGAGGCATCCCGAGCTCCAGACACAGAAGATGGTGCCTGCTGAATGCTTGTGTTGTAAACCCATGGATAAGCGAAGACACTTTTCGGCTTGCTACTAATCGAGCTCTGCTGCTGCCAGCAGGAAGCACGTTGCGGAGATGGTGGGATTGCACACCAGGCACAAAAGGCACAGCCCAAGGCATGGCCTTCGTTCAACATCTGCATGCCATCTCATCCAGCACCGCACCGAGCAGAGCGTGGGTCGGGTGAGCTCGGTACCACCACACCCTTCAAAAAAATACCACATCAGTGGCAATCCTTTTGTTCATTTCTCACCTCTGGTTTGGTCGAAAGTAGAGACTGACAGCGGTGACGTGTCGATCGATCGACGGAGTGCTTGCCTCCGACACTGCTGCTCTTCCCGAACGTACAGAGCAAGACGCAGCGCGAGAGGTGTCGGCGTCGGCAGCCACGGCCCGCCGATGGCCCTTAGCAGAAACGCCTCTGAATGAATGGAACTCCTAAATTCCACCGCATATTCCAGGAAGCGAATGCTGCGTGCTGAACGCAGTGCTTGATCGAGGAGGGGCGTAGCGAGGCGTAGCAGCGGAGCGCAGACGGTTACTGCATTGGTGGGAGTTGAAGTGGAATGAAGCGTAGTGCATCGTCGGCGTCATCATCCGGGAGATCGTCCGGCAGCAGAAATACTAGTGCTCGTCACCATGGTGACGATGATAAATTCCAGGCCGGTTCCGCGCCTTCTCGTGAGAGTTTGCCTGCGGCAACCTCTGCGGCAAGCGCTGCTGCTTCCGCTGGGCACGGAGAAGGAACCAACTACCTCGTGGCATTGGCAGGGATGAGAGCCCTTGAGTCCCACGTGCAGGACTCCAGCCGGGGAAAGAGGTGGAAGGACCGGGTGACATCGTGGGAAGAGAGGGCGGGGCTAGGGCTACCTTCTGTCAAGCTTGCCCTCGGGTTCCTGGATGTGTTGGGGGTGAGGCGTAGGGAGGCCTCTGGGTTGGCGGAGGCTTAGAGAGAGGGGTTAGAGAGTAGGGAGGGAGTCGTTGCACCCGCCATTACTATGCGAGGTCTCGGGCGTTAGGTCAGATAGCAATGGGTCAATATGCCACGGTGTGCCTACTTCTATTCGCTGTTTCCCGGCCCTTACACGCGCGTGAATGCTCTTTGGGCAAGGTAATACCAGGTACGTACTGCTGTAGCAGTAGCAAGTATCTGGTACGCGGCTTGTCCGTAAATGTAACTAACATTTGATGACTATTATCAGTAATAAAAGGTTCCTTATATTCCCGGATATAGTAGTATAACGTTTGGATATGTCCGTCAATCTGTCAACATGATACCAGGCACCGGGTACCTGGTATGCTGGTATGATATGATCGACGGGCGACACAGGACGATACTGCTGTACGTAAAGGCGACGGCTCGCATCATTGTAGTATCACCAGCCAGGTAAAAGGATCCAACGCAAATCTAACACAAACTTGAAAAACACCAATTCAACACAAACCTTATAAACTCGATTTCGAAGTTCAAAGCACGCGCATAAGCCATAAGCCAGAAGTCGAGACCGGGAATTGCAGCTGGAAAAAATACATACCTGGTACCTGGTACCAGGTTACCATACTATACGCGTACCTGGTATTATAGGTACGAGTAGCGTCGTTCGGTGATCCCGTGCACGCTGAAAACGCGGGAATATTCCCGTGGGATTTTTTCTTTCTCAACAGTTTTGGTTTGCACAGGATTTGGTACATCGAGATTTCCACGGTGATTTTAGTGATTTTACGGCACAAGAACGGAAACCACGGGGAATCAGACATTTCCCCGGGAACTCTTTGGATGGGAACGGGATATGAAGACTTCTTCGGGAACTGTTTGGATGGGATCACGAGAAGGATATCTGCACGGGAACGGGAAAAAAAACGTTTCCCGTGAAATCCTGAGGGAAATTTCCTCGACATTTCCCGAGGAAGGCCCTGGAAAATATAAGTATATCCTCGGCGACAGAGCAACAACGCCAATGGCACCATACAACAGTAGTGGGCCATACAGTAGTTGGAGGCCCGTGTTGAGAAACGTACCTGGTACCTGGTACATTTTTTGGCGTCCAGACTCGAAGTCTTGTTTGGTGTGCTCTCATTGACTGCATTTCTTAAAATTTCGGTCATTCCTTTTCTCGGGCAAAACTCAACTGTTTTCAGCGCTTCTTGTTTCCTTTTTTTGCATGTATCGCAAAATATCGAATCTCACGTATGTATGGTTCGCGTAAAACGCGGAGAGCGCCGCTCGTAGATGTTTGCCGCACGGGCGTACGGGGTGTGTATTTGTTTGGAGCATTGCGCACACGGCAAAGCAATCCGCACTCGAATCTATCCAGAGGCCGAAGACGGACATTTAAACTAAAGTTAGCTCTCTTGAGCCAAGTAACCATGGAATTTTCAACAGAAAAACATAAGAATGCCGGGAGGAAAAGGGAAGAAGATAAGGGTCGTCGAGGCCAACCTAAAAACCTTGTCTTCTTCGTGTCGGGCAAACGGTGCCAGACACGGGGCGTGGCCGCACGCCTGGCGATGGCAATCAAAACTCGGTGCCATCGCGGCAGCGGAGGGCACAATTGATCGGGCCTAGATGCAGCGAGAAACGAGTCGCCTCTATAAAGTTCAGATGCGAAGGCGTCACTAATGTCTCGTGTGTGATAATGTTCGAGTAGCAAAACTCCACCTCGCCACATTCCTTAACGTAAGGACTGTTTGTTCATTCATATGAAAAACAAAAATCCTTACTTTTTACGGGCAGTGGTAGGTACGAGTACGAGTGCAGTAGAATGCAGACACCTCAAGCGCGTGGGGATTAAACAGCCTTGACCACAAGACGCCAAGCCCAGCCGCACGCACCGCAACAACTTGCACGCGAGCTCGAGGTGGGGCGCGCTGCCTCTGAGGTGCAGGCAGCGCCGCCGACCTCGTAGTCTCGGCGAGGTGCGGCATAGCAACACGCAGCCGACGTCGATGGCTGCGGGTATTTTGTGTTCACACTTGCCCAGCAGCAGCACCAAGCAAGGGCGGAGCCTGCGGTTTGATCCCTACGTAGATCACGGAGGGGGGAGCAGCATTGCCGTGCTGCCGGCCGTCGATCCCAACGGGCCACCGTTAACGTATAGTTCGCTCACTTTCGCGAGTCCGTGTGTGCGCTGCTGCTCTGCTCTCTGGGCCTGGTCCCGTCAGCAGCACTTCGCCAAAAAGTAAAGGGACCGGCTGACTTGTTTTTTCAACAGGTAGCAGATTTTGTGTTGAGGATGCTGCACTATATATAGCCGGGTTTTTTGTGACGTGGTATGAACTTCCCCATCGCGGATTGGTTCATTTCTTCGGATAGTTTTATTCTCAGCTATGAACATTTTCTTACCGGATTCTACTGTACGTTTTGAAAAAACATTGCCCACCCCTAGCAGTAACTACCGGTATTAGGTCAGGGTTTTTCAGCCGCTCGCCCGCAGTGAAAGTGCTTGTTCCGACGTTCGAGCTGCAGTGAAGCATATGCCTACATTCTCAGATGCAAACCCCTGTTTATACATATTCCGTACAACTCTGTTCCTGAATGTACGGGCCGTTTGTAGGTTACTATCTCATTGAACGGGTCGTTAAGTTTAGGGGCAGAGTGATGGGTATCTCTCTATCAATAGGACGAAGAAAAACGGCGGTTCCATGTGAGGACGGCAACAACAGCAGCAGCAGCAGCAACAACTGAACCCCCTCTGTTGTACGAAACACCCTCGTACTGGTATGAATGCAACACAGGTCAGTCGCGCTT
The DNA here is from genome assembly GCA_031213475.1 of Nereocystis luetkeana. Classification (NCBI taxonomy): domain Eukaryota; class Phaeophyceae; order Laminariales; family Laminariaceae; genus Nereocystis; species Nereocystis luetkeana. The sequence continues at coordinate 8,920,339 of JARUPZ010000018.1, forward strand.
CCGTGTACAAGCAGCTGCTCGAGAACGCCCTGCGGGCCTTGCTGGACCAGATTCCGCATCTCACTGAGGACCGCATGCTGCTGCTTCTCAACGATTCATTCCGGTGAGGGAGCTGATGGGTCAACGTCGCGTCGCCGCCGCCGGCTCGCGCGAGACGAGCAGAGGCGGCGCCTCGTCGGTCACTGTGGTTTGTTTCCTGGTTTCTTCTTGACTAGGGTGTTGCTCTGACCGGGTGTGTTGCTCTGACTACAGTACTGCGGTAGATTGGTCGGTTTGGCTATGTTGGGTTTGGTGTGGTTGGGTGTGGTTTGGTGCGGTGTCGATGGCCTCGGCTTTGCTGACTTTGACTTGGTTTCGTTTAGTTGGCTTGGCTTTTTAGTTGATTTATTATTTGATTTGATTTGGTTTGATTTTGAATTGGTGCTATTTTGTTACATTTTTGGGGGTTTGATTCGATTCGATTCGGTTTAATTTGATTTGATTTGATTTATCTGTTGTTTTGTTTTATTTTAGTGTGTTCGCTAGTTTGAGATTGGTTGCTTTTACTTCGGGTTGATTGATTGGGATACGTACCGTTAGGCGAGTTGAACAGAGGTCTCTGAGAGCTTGAATCTGGCGACCCACCCCGTGCCAGGTACGCCACGCAGCCGGAACTGAAGAGCGTGCCACTGAAGATCATCACCAGCATGTCAGCCGTTCCAGACAAGGTGGGAAGGGGGGGGGGGGGGAGCGGGCGCGATCGTCACCGGATAGCTCGAACCTGGCACACTGCACCTTGTTTTCGATCCATTTCTATGATAAATTTATCAGTTATTTTTTTTTCTTCATTACCGCAAGCAATATCCCAGAAAAAAACAAAAAACGTGGGTGCAGCGCTAAAGGTCTTAAGGAGGCCTCACGAAGAAGAGGATGCTGTCGCAAGCGCCTGTTTGTATTGCAGAAACGGTAGTAGTAGATAGGAACAGCACCATCCCCAACGACGGGAATTGGCCCGTTTTGTTTTTCGACGCAACGGGCAAATCACGCTGGAGTGATGGGGTACGTATCATGTCTCGCGCGCGTGTCGCAATCCGTCAAACGGTGGGTCGCCCTTTTTTTTCCTGTGAACAGCGTGCGGGAGAAGAAATGGCGAGGTCTCTCGAAGCTTTTGACACAACCCGGATACGAGCGCGTTTGTTTCGTCTCCTTTGTCCTCGTGGTCACCGCCTGATCCTTGCCCATACGCGCGGTGGTGATCTACAGTACCGATACAGTCCGCATCAATTTATGGAATGACCCCCCCCCCCCCCCCCCTTCCCGCGCGCGCGCGCACACACAGCGTCTGCCTGATCGTGGCCACACCAGAAAATAAATCGATTCCTTCGACGCTGTCACCCAAAGCAAGAAAAGTCCGTCCCACAAGCGGTCCTTAGCCAGATGCAGCTTACCCTCCTTCCTGCGACTCGCCCAAACACCTCACGTTACGCTTCGCTAATGGCGCAAGCAACCAATGTCTGCGTGGTGAGTGAAAACTCGACATGCCCCGTCCCGGCATTGTAGGGATGCGAGCGAGGAGGGTCTATGATCATACGGCTACGGCCGTGCATGACATGAGTACACCCCGTCCCGTCCTCGCTCTCGTTGCTTTCCCGTGGGGAAACATTCCGTTCTCCGCTCGCAGGTGCTTGAGAAAATTATCGAGCTGCAGACGCACGAGCCGAGCCAGTTCGAGGAGCTAGGCTTACCCCTTGCTATCAAGCGTCTGGCCTGGGAGAAAGACGCGAAGCTCTTCGTGAGGATAGCGTCGCCCCACGCGGGCAAATACATCTCCAGCGAGTACGCGCCGAAGATGATCGCCGCATCTCAGCAGGTGGGCGGGGCGGGGCTTGGCAGAGTACTCACTGCCGAGTTTTTGTGTTCTGTGCCACCTCCGCCTCCGCCGCCGCCCCGCCGCCGCCGCCCGCCCCCTGTGTTGACCTGCGTGATGATGATGGTGATGATGGTGGCGGTGATGGTGATGATGATGGTGGCGGTGATGAGGATGATGGCGGTAGTAGCGGTGGCAACGGTGGTGGTGGTGATGGTGGTGGTGGTGATGTCCCCACATTAGTTGAAAGTATCCGTCACCCAATATGTTTTTTTTTCACAGTAACGACAACCTGAAGAACTTCCGCGGAAGCATCGAAAAATTGACGATCCATATGTATTCATTCATCTATACCATGGGTTTTGTTTTCGTCCTTGACCAGTCTTGAGCGAGGTTTGTCGCAGTCTTGAGCGAGGTTTGTCCTGCCAACCGCAGGTTGACCTTGGTGTTGACGTGTCTATTATCGGTGATGTTCGTGTGTCTGTTATCGTTCGACGGTGCCACAGCTCGAAGCTTTTTGTTTGCAACTCAACTCGTTGGCTCGTCGAAAATATGTTTTCCCAAGCTTTACCGTTCCACGACGGAAATCCGAAAAAATTGAACTGCGCAAACACGCGCACACGATGACGGCACCAAAACCACACTCCAGCGAAGTCCGTTCGTTCGTTGGTCCGCCTGTTTTGCGTGTGTTTTTTTTCTTCAAATACTGCCGTTGCGCGTGGTCGTCCGGCTGCGTCCGCCCGCGCGTGTGTGCGTTACTTGCACGTGAAAATTCCAGGTGAGGTTCTACAAGCACCTGGACACCATCAAGAGGCGGAAGCTCATGGGCCCGCAGCGGATCAACGCTCTGGCGGAGTGTACGGGGGGGCGTCCGATTCTGATCGGGTGAGACCGCCCACGGCAACAGTACTCGTAGAAGGCGAAGCCGGAGTCAGAGCCACAGCCACAGCCACAGCCACACGGCCTTGGCACCTCTCTCGTGCCTTTTTCCCTCGCTCTGTCTTGGTCTGTGATTATCTCTCTCTTTCTCTCTCGTTCTTCTCATTTTTACTCGTTCTCTTCTTCTCAATTTTGCCGTTTTCTCTCGCTCGCATCACACGGGTGCCGGCAGCGTGAGACAGCACTCCCCGCCCTTACGGCAGCCACCATCTCTTCTTCCTCCCCGCCACACCAACCCCTCGTCGCATCCCTGATGCTCACGTCGAAACCCACCCCGTGCCATGTGTATCCGCAAACATCAGCTCGACTAACCCTCGCCTACTCGCTTGCCTGCCACTTTTTCTACTCGAACAGGTATCTGTGTGACAACATTGCCGACAAGTTTAAGGAAGAGTCCTCCCTCTCAAAGGCGGGGATGTGGGCCACCCTCCTCACGGACGTCCTCGTCACCGCCAGGGAGCGAGCCTACGGGAGCATCGCGGACCAGTCCGTGGACCGGCTCTGCGCTCTAGCGTCGCGCCTGGACCTCGCCGTGAGGGAAGACCTCTTCGGAGACGCCGCGGTCAGGGACGTGCAGCGGTGGGTGCGCCTGTTCTTTTTTTTCCCTGCTGTCGCGCTTCCACCGCGTTTACTGCGCAGCGTCAGATGTAAAGCTGCAATCACATACTATTAACAATAATGAGGCGAGCGAGCGAAGCGAGCCTTTTTTTACTTGGTTTTTAACCAAGGAAAAAAAGCCTCTTCATAACGGCTCGGTACGAGGTTAGGGTGCCTGTTTTGAGTTTTTCTGTATGTGTGTGTGAGTTGGTGTGTGTAATTCAACATTTTTTTGGTCCACCTTTCACCACCGCGCTCGACGCACACGCCACCAAATCCAGTCCCGGCGGGCTCTGTGCACGCACACACACGCAAGACACTTTCTCGTCCTGGTGGGGTGGAAAATCGTTTACAGTTCGTCGAGCTAGGTGCGGCAACGTGTGTAGGCACATGTCTGTGCTGGGCCGTGTTCAAAATACAAAATCATAACGGTTTTTGTGTCTGTGCCAACAGCAGGCAGACTGTGCCTGTCCACAGCATGCACACTGTGCCTGCCCACAGCAGGCAGACTATGCTTGTCCACAGCAGGCAGACTGGGCCTGTCCACAGCAGGCAGACTGGACCTATCCACAGCAGGAAGATTGAGCCTGTCCGCAGCACTCAACAGCAGGCAGGCTGGGCCTGTCCACAGCAGGCAGACGGCTTTGTTTTTTTAGCTCTCTCTTCTACCTACGTAATAACTAACGAAACCCAACTACGAGTAGTCATAGGCAGACTTCGCCTGTCTGTCCACAGCAACGTTCGGGCCATGTGCTGCTGGTGATATTGTCAGGCCTACCCTCCTACTGACGAGGGGACGGAGAAACAGGAGAAGATCTGCTGTAGATGTTGTACAGCAGTCAGTAGTAGTGGTGGCACCTGCTACGAGAACCTCTGTTGGATACATGTATGTTCTTAGAGGTTTTAGATATTTCGTCTTCAAATGATGAAGGTGGAATCAGGAACCACACACACAACATCGAGTACGGTGTACAAAGGGCACAAGCCGAGCGTACTGCGACGCTGACCCTGGCCTCGTGGATCCTACTGCTACTGCTGCTGCTGCTGTTTTGCTGCTGGAGAAGCTCTGATGTAGATGTTGCACAGCTGCAGTAGTTGTGGCACCTGCTACGAGAAGCTCTTTTGGGCATGCCATGTTCGTGTTGTCGTCTCGAAAATAGTATGCCGACTTTCGAGGTGGGAAGCAGGAAACATATATAAAAACGAGTGCAGGGTACGTACTACACTACGTATGTGTATATGTACGCGTACAAAGGGTGCAAGGGTTAGACCGACAAGCCACCGCGTACGGCGACGCTGACCCTGGCCTCGTGTGTCCTACTGCTACTGCTGCTGCTGCTGCTGTTATGGTGCGGGAGGCGCACTGCTGCTGTAGATGTCGTGCATCAGTCCAAGTAAAGTTGTGGTGACACCTGTTGCGAAAAAGAAGCTCTTTCTGTTGGACAAAACATGTGAGATGCAGATTTTTATTGTGCTGAATTTCAACCAGAAAACACTCTGCTGGACAAAACATGTCGAGTGTTGTGTGTTCTTGACTCTTTCTACCCGTCGACATCCAGCACCACAGCAGTGTCCGTGCCGATTCCTCAATCCCTGAGAGATACAAGTTCTGTGGTCACAGCAGTGCAGATTTCGTCTTCAAATTATTATGCCGGATTTCGAGGTGGAAACCAGGATACACACGACCAAATCCAGTACTTCTTCATATCAAGAGCCAGGAGAGGCCAAGAACATTTACGAAAATTATGGAGATGCACCCACGACGGCGTACAGTAGTACAGTAGTACGTACGTGGTAGATATTCCTTCGTGTTCGTTCGTTCAGCACAATACAAAAATAACCCGTATGCGCCCAGCATGATGCATCGCAGATATGACTACTGCAGGTATTTACCGAGGTCGCGCCTCATTCCCACCAATTACTAGTAGATACGTATGTGTTGGAAGCTCATTGGCTCTGGTTGCACCGCATACTTTTGTGTAGACTCGTAGCGCATACCCCGGCAGCTACCTCTGTTCTTGTTTGGGGCTCTTCTAAGGGAAGACATCTTCGGAGACGCCGCCGCTGTTAGGGGCGTTCAAGCGGTGAGCGCGTGTCTTCTTTTCCTTGCAGCCGTCCGTGCGTGCCGCGCTTGCCCCGCAGGTGCTGTGGCAGGTGCTGTATGTAGTTTTTATACAGCCCTTCCTGTAGACCACAGCCCGGAAGCTTCGTCCAACTGCCTTGTTTAGGGCTCGTAACTGCCTTTTGGGGGGGCGTGCAGCAGTGAGAGTGCCTTCATTTTTCTTGCTGCCGCTCTGCCACCGAGCTTGCTGCGCACTGCTGTGTTATGACAGACCTGTAAGCCTGCCTGTAGTGCACACCTGGTAGCCCGGAATCTACCTCTGTCTTGCCGAGGGTTCGTAGGGGAAGGCATATGCTTGGAGACGTCGCGGTTAGGGATGTGCAGCGATGAGTATACTATTTTTTTGTTCTTGCTGCTGCGCTTGCCGCGTATGCCGCACAGCTGCTGTCGAGGCAGACCCGTATGCCTGCCCGTACGTAGTGCATTCATAGCCCGGAAGCTGCAGCTGCCTGGTGTAGGGCTCGTTAAATTTGCCTTTGTAAGGACGTGCAACGGTCGGTGCGCCGTTTTTGTTTCGTGTTGTCGCGGCTGCCGCGCTGCTTGCGCCTGCCGCGTGCCGCGCAGCTCCTGTTGTGGCAGACCTGCATGCCTACCTGCATGTAGTGCATGGCCTGGAAGCTACGTACCAGTTGTCTTCTTTGGAGCCCGTAACTGCCTGTATAGTGTACCAGGTATAAGCCGCAGTCTGGGAGCTTGTCTTGCTCATGATCTCGTTGCTGCCTGCGTTTACGAATAGCCCGGACGTTCTCTGTGTCCCCTTCCCTCCCCCCCCCCCCCCTCTTTCTCCTCTGCTGCCATCTTCGTAACCCAAGCGCATGGCGACTAGCAGCAGTTTCGTCCGCCCTACGTAGCCCTAGCCATGGGGTACAAAGTTTGCTGTGCCGCTATTACACGCGAGGGATGCCAGGGATATATTACCTGATACCATCGAACATCAAATCATGTTGTTTTATCTCATGCCTTGGTTCGCATTGGCCGCTAATTGATTGCGTTCGGCCCCTCGATCAACCCGCCTCCTTGCTCTCTCGGTGCCGTTTTTTTATTCTTTTGACGGACGCAGTCTGTTCCGCGAGGCTACAGGGATCGTGGAGGGTCAGCAGGAGGTGGCGAAGGGGACCAAGCGAGCGGCTTTGGACAAGGCTAAGGCGGAGGACGAGAGCACCAAGCTCCGGAAGGTGGGTGGCGCGTTTTGGCACGGGGCATGGGGAGATGGTTGTCGTTATCTGTTGCTGGTGGTGTTACGTACGGTAGATGCTGCTGCTGCTGTTCCTGGTGTTTATGCAGCATGCAGCTACTGCTGGCGTTTCAATGTAATGATGTTTACAGGTGGTTTCTGCTGATGTTGACACCGCACGTAGCTACTGCTAGTGTTGATATATACAGTCGGTGTAGATATATTTCTCCGCGTGTGCGGCGGCTGCTGTGGGAAGTGACGCCGGTAGCATTAGCGGTGACAGAGGGCGATCGCGATCGACTTTTGCGGACTGCGAGACTTGCAATTGTCGTTCGTTCTGTCTCGTTTCGACTGGGCACGGCTTAAAAATAACTTTTCCTTTTTTTGGCACCAGCACACTTTTCACTTTGGCGAAATATTTCGACCAATAATATTCGCATCTTCTCTGCCCCCCCCCCCCCCCTATTTTATATAGGTTGGGTTGACGTCGGTTGGCAACGACACTGTAAAACATGCCGCTCACTACGTGAGCTAGACAACCAGGGTACCGCTTTTTTTTCCTTCTTTTTTTTTGGCGGTCGGTCACAGCTGGTTGTCGAGCTAGATCGTTTGTGCGAGGTGAACAACCTTTACTCCGCACAAGTGGGAATGATTGTATCACGTAGTGTTTATGGTAAGGCACCCAAGACGCAGGTACATAGTACTCCCATTGCTGTCTCTGGAATTGCCTGCACCGGAAACTAAATCAACTCATTAAAGCTGTCATCCATATGCAAGTCCGCCTCAAAAGCGGTTCTTAGTAGGATGCAGCTCACCCTTCATGCGACTCGCCAGACACCTCACGGCGCTGCGCGCTTGGTGCAACCAACGTCTGCATGGTATGTGAAAACCCGACATGCTCCGTCCCGGCATTGTAGGGATGCGAGGGTCTATCGTCACACGATTACGACCATGCGTGAGATCGAGTACATATCTCCTATCGAGTACACCCCCCCCCCCCCCCCCCCCCCCCGTTGCCCGTCCTCCCCCCAAGCTCTATCCCACTGCTTTTGGGTCGACAAGTCAAACACCCAACCAAACCACCAAACAAACAGCCAATCAACGGACTTCTTGCCAACAAACCAACCAACGGATATGAACCAACATGCCAACCACTATCAACCAATATCAACCAACCTTTCTAGCCAACGAACCAACCAACGAATATCAACCAACGTGCCAACCACTATCAACCAATATCAACCAACCAACCAGCCAACCGAACTCGTCTTCGCGCTCCGACTTTTCCGATTTCGACCCTCTCGCGCGTTTCTGCGCATCCCTTTTTGTAAACGCCTCCCTCCTTGTAAACGCCACCGCTGCTACCGCCGCCGCCGCGTGCCCCCGTTCGACGCGTCGGCTGATAACCTCAGACGCTGAAGTCGGCGTGGTCGGCGGTGTCTAAGATGGACAGCCACAGCTGGTTCAAGGAGGCCGTGACCGAGGCCATCGCGGTGGGTTACCACAAGGTCGTCAAGGTTCCCATGGACCTCGGGACCATCCTGAAGAAGGTGCGGCAACATATTAACAGCCTTTGGCAACATATTTATACCTGAACCCTTTGACGAAATATTCATACCTGAAGCTATGAGGAAAGTAGAACCGTAATTCTAAAAATGCAAACGCTTGAAAAAAGCGGACCTAAAAATGGCTTGAACCATACGTATAGCTAAAAAGCGAACTTTAACATGGCTGTCAATCATTTTCCGTTTTTCGTCCGCGTTGGGGGGTAGGTCCTTGACTGGTGGTTCGGTTTAGAGGTTGGTTGGTTGGTAGGTAGGTTGCTTGGTAGGTTGGTTAGTTGGTAGGTTGGTTGGTTGTTCGGTAGGTGTATTATAGCGCAGTATGTACTCCCCTTCGAGTCCTACCACCATGAATGCCTGCATACAGACCTAGCCCAACCTGCCCCATCACGTAGGGAGTGATTGACCCTTTTAGGACCGCGGTCCCGTTTTGGGGACGAACTACTTGAAATTTGAGTGGTTTGTCCCCAAAGTGAGACTGCAGTTCTAAAACGGTTAATACGCTAGCGCTGCGAGTCAGTTTATAGGAATTCACCTTCGCCTATGAGAATTAATGTACCCCTCTCTCCTTCCCGGTTTCTCGTGCTATTTTACAAACTCTGCCTGGTGTGTGTGTGTGTGTGTGTTTTTTTTTTGTTCGTCTTCCCCTACCCCTATCCCGAAATTTCCAGATCAAAGGCGGAGGGTACCCCAGCTTCGGCGACTTCGACCGCGACCTCAAGCTCATGTGGGAAAACTGCCGCTTGTACAACTCGGAGGTGACTTACAACAACAAAAAACGCCTGCTACATCACTCTTCGAAAAGCCCCCATGTTTCAAAGATAAAGACCAAAAAACGTAGGCATCGACCTCCACCGGCACGAGCACGAGCACGAGGATGACGCGAAAAAAGGCACGCCAGTGCCGGCGATCAGAAGCCGCGCGTTTTCGTGCGCAAACCATGGTTCTGTGTGCTCGATCACTGGCGGGTATTGCACGGTTGGGCCCTACCTTGCCCCAGGGACATACCCGAGACATGCCTGCGATGTGCGACGCATTTCGTTGCACTATTTTCTTCGTGTAGTCAATAGTTTGCCGTTTACATAGTATAGGTAAAGTAAAACGCTGTTGTCCATATGCAAGAAAGTCCGCACAGGCGCCGAAGTCCGCCCCACAAGCGGATCGTGCTAGGATGCAGCTCGCCCTTCATGCGACTCGCCGAACACCCCACGTTACGCTTCGCGCTTGGTTGGCGCAAGCAATGTCTCGCCTGTTCGGCGAAGACCCGACGTGCTCCGTCCCGACATTGTAGGGATGTCAGGGTCTATGGTTCTACTTTTACGACTGTGGCCATGCATGACAAGGAGTACCCCCCCCCCCCGCCCCCTCCCCCCCCCCCGCCTCACTACCATCAACAACGCCACCGATAGAGGGTCTGCTACAGTTGCGGGTGCGCCGCGAACCCGTTCCGCGCAAGGGGAATTATCGTGTCACGTACCAGAGAGTGTTTATGGCATGGCTCCCACGAGGCAATTAAACATAGCAACCCCATTGCTGTCTCTCGAAGTGACCAGGCCGGACAACAAATCAATTAATTCCACGCTGTCATCCATATGCAAGAAAGCCCGCCTCACAAGCGGTTCTTAGTGGAATGCAGCTCACCCTTCGCGCGACTGGCCGAATACCCCACGTTACGCTTCGCGCTTGGTGCTAGCAATGTCTGCCTGGTCGGTGAGAATCCGACGTGCTGCGCCCGGCAGTGTAGGGATGCGAGGGTCTATGGTCATACGACAACGGCCTTACTAATTAGTGAAGATTGAGTACACCCCGCCCCCCCCCCCCCGGCCGCCTCTGCCCCCACGCTCGCCATGAACTCCCCTGCCCTCGTATCCTCTCCTTAAACATATAAAACGAAAACATAACTGGTAAAAAAATGCGGTGTCATAGAGTCCTTTGTCGCCTGTTCGTGTGTCCAAACGTCTAAAACTCCTGTCAGCAACATGTACGAATGCACGAGTACGTAGCGTTAAACTAACTGTGGTGTTTTTGTTGCGTTCTACCGGTATGTGTGTCCGCCCCTGCCTCCCTGTGTTTTTCGTGTGCCCATGTCACGCCCTTGCTGCTGAATCTCTTGGCGCAGCGTACGGACTTTCACCAGGAGGCCTTGAGACTCGAGAAAGAGTGGTCTAAGGTTTCAACGTCTTTCGAGGACACTCTACGCCACGGCCAGGTAAACGTGCTTCGTGTTTTCTCTCTCTCTGCATGTTGTCGGAATATTATTTATCTCTTTTCAGTCTGTCCCCTGTGCAATTCTCTCTCTCTGCCTGTACCCCCCCCCCCCCCCCCTCTATTTCGCACTGCTGTGCATCCGATCGTGATTGTGCTGTTCTTTTTTATTGTCCTCACCGGTGCGTTCCGTCGGCGTCCGTCCCCTCCCCCCCTCCGTACAAAACCTTATCGTACTCTTGGTTTTGCCCCTCCCTACGACTACGGCCATGCATGAGATCGAATGCATCTCTCCTATCGAGTACACCCTACCCCCACCAATCGCACGCCTCTTTGTTCGGCATCCTGTGTGTGCCCCCCCCCCCCCTCCCTGCCGCCGCCGGTTCTTGTTGCCGAACGCATCCAATCCATCTCAAGAACCGACCCGGTCAAAGTTCATCCGCCGCGGGCGCCGGCAGCAGCCACAAGCGCAAGGGAAGCTCTTCCTCGCAGGACGACGCTCGAGGCGGTAGTGGCGGCGGTGGCGGTGGGGGTGCACCCTTGACCGCCATGGCCCCCGCCACCCAACTGGACGGGCAAGGCCTCGGCCGCCGCGTGGGCCTAGCCGCCATGCTCCTATCGGAGCCTTTCGTGTCCAAGCTCATGTACCGGCACGCGTCCGAACGCGTGCCGGAGGCCTGCCGTGCGGGCGAGACTCTGCCGCGCAGCCACCCGACATTCGCGCCGCTGATGCAGCTGCTCGAGCTCGGGGACGCGGCCCGCGCGATGTTTCGCGCGGGCAGCTTCGGGGTTCGCGCCGTGGAGCAGAACCTCACGAGGGCCGTGCTTCCCAGCGTCGTGGCGCTTCACGCGCGCGCGGAGCGCGCCATCGCCCGTCGTGCCGCCGACGGACCGGAGAGGCCGGACGAGCCAGACGGACCACCAGCAGCCGCAGCAGCGCCGGCGGCAGCGGCAGCGGCGGCGGCGGTGGCGGCGGCGGTAGCAGCAGCGAAGAAGAAGAAAGCGGCGCTAGAGGACGAGGCAGACGCGGTGGCTGCACCACCGCAGGACTGGAAGACGTGGTACAAGGAATTTCCGGCGGTCAGACGCGTGGTTTGTACGATGCTGTGCCGCGCTCTGGTGAGGAACGGGGATGAGGCCGCCGCGCTGATGATGCCGGCGGCGCGCGCGGCCGTGAGGAAGATGGCCGACGAGCAGTGGCTATGGGCGAGCCTCGCGGAACTGCTGCAGAAGAGCGCGACGCTGGTGGCGAAGGCGGGGGGCGACGCGAAAAAAGCTGGGCGGGTTATCCAACCCGAGGTAATTTTGTAATTATGGGTGTTTTTGTTGTTGTGGTTTTCTTGTTTTTTGTGTTTTTTTGCTTTGGTATTTTTTTGTTTGTAGTCTTTGTGTCTTTGGTCGGGATGGCCGTGCGCTTTTTGCGAGTTTTTCTTCCGTGCGCGGATCTCAGCGGGTCCACCTTCCCCCCCCTCATCTGTGCTCTCTGCAATTAGAGCTTTATATAGTCGTTTCATCCTGTAGCGACTTCGTTTTTTGTCCGAGTATTTGCTTGCCCACGCCCCCCCCCCCCCCTCCCCCGATGGTGTCATCCAAATAAGCGGGGCGGAGCAACGGAGACCCCGAAATTGTTCGCAGCAAGTGTTTCTTTCTCGATGGATCCCGTACCGTCCTTGTAGCGTAGCTCGTCTCGGGCTCGGGCGTGTGATCCCGATTGATGCTCGCATGTCGGCGTTTAGCATGGCACGGAGGAGCCAAGTCACAGCTGAAGGGCGAGGTTAGCACGCAGACCGCGGTGGAAGTAGGAAAAGTGCGCGGCAATGCAATGAACTAAGCCAGCCAACCGCCCCCCTCCCCCCTCCCATTGCTGCTCGCTCCTAAAAAATAACACCCAAAAGACCTCGAAGAGCATTCTGGAGCTGTTCCTGCGCGGCCTGGAATCGGCGGCTGTGACCGACGCGGTTTTTTCCAGGGCTCTGAACTTGGTGGCCAACCTCCTCCAACTGGCATCCCGCTCTGCAGCAGCCACTGCCACCGCCGGCACCTCAGCAGCGTCATCATCCTCGTCATCATCGTCAATGGTGGTAGCAGGAGCCAAGGTAGCTGGGGTGAAGCCGATACGGGCGAAGCCGGGGGGGGTACCGCACGCGGCGCTGGAAGAGCTGGTCGACAAGGCTGCCGCCAGGGCGGTGCGGCCTCCGCGGAAACCCCGGACGGAGGCCGAGGAGGAGCGGGTGAAGGGGGAGTTCGAGCGCGTGTTTTCTCTTGCGCCAGAGTGGAAAAACAAGCTCCAGGATAAGAGGAAGGAAGCCGCGGCGGCTGCGGCTGCGGCTACGGCGGTGGCGGCCGCAAGGAGAGAGGCTTCCGAGGGAGTAGGGTCGAGGGGGAAGTCCGGGGGTGGGAAGGCGGGGGGTGGGAGTGGGAGGGCGGGGGGTGGGGGTGGGAAGGGGGGGAGCGGGAGTGGGAAGGGGGGCGGTGGGGGTGGGAAGGGGGCCGGCGAGGAGGTGCGACCCCCACGCCCGCCCAGGAGCATATCCATCAAGGGACCCAAGAGCTTTTCGATAAAGGGGCCCAAGAGAAAGGGTGGGGAAGGAGGACACGGCGACGGTTCCGAGCCTGCTCCGAAAAAGAGAAGTCGGGGGTAATGTGTGCTGCACGGCTTTGACCGTTTGCAGCCTGCGTACGTCGCGCGGTTTCCGTGCGCGGCGTAAGGTGTAACGGGTGGCACGCCAATCAACCCAATCAGAATTGTACGAGCGTTTCGAGGGGAATACATACTACTTGGAATTTGACTGGGATCGTTTTTGCACTATTAATAGGAAACATGGTTGTGACCCCCTGGTGTGTGTTGCGATCATGAATCACACAAGGTCTGCGCAACTCCATGCCTTTTGACATGGCGCCCCGCCACTACTGCTACAGGACACGTTATCAAGGTTTTGATTTCCCTTGCGTTTTGTGTCACCGCGCTGCGCTCTCGCCGCGTTCACCCCCCTGGTCGACGATGGAACTTTTATTAAACGGATGCAAACCCCGCCTTAACCCTTTTCCGATTTAAAAAAAATATATCTGAATCTATAAATCTGAATAGTTTGTCTCCAACACGTGGATGCAGTTCCGTCGAAAAGAATCGTGCTGACCACAGGAGGACAGTGTCCGAATACGACAATAACATATGGAGTGTAAAGGGGGAGTTATTTTCTGACACGTCGAAGAGAGTTAGAAAATAAATCAACGAGTTACGGCCGGCCGGTACTCCTTGAGGCCGGCGTTGGAAACCCCGTGTAGGATTTTTTGTCTCTCATGGCGACTTCGGACGTGGTCGTCACTCCTCTTGGGACCTATCATGTTGAGGTGCATACCGTAAGAAGCGACGAAAGCTCTGCAAAAACGCCTCCCTTCTTTCGCTCCGTTACGAAGTCTCGTAGGCGAATAGAACTTGACGGCAAAATGTCACATTGTACGGGAGGACTCGTGATCGATCGATGTTTTTTATTTAACCGCCACTTTTATTTTCCAGCTTTAAAACTCGTACCAGGTGGGAGGTTTTACCCTCAGCGGTTTTCTTCTGGACAAGCCGTGGTCACAGGTGTCATTCCTTCCCCCCCCCCGGTACGTGCCTTCATTTTTATCGCGCATAGGGTTCAGCATTCCCACTGCTCTTCGATTTTCATCGAATGTAGCTAACTCATGCTCTGGCGCTTTCTGCTATTAATAGTCCATTTTTACGCAAGAGAAAGTCCCTACGAGTATGCACTCGGTAAAACTCGAACCCATGAAATTGATCGTAGTCGGCACGCGGACCACCTACCAAGCCACCGGGGACGCCAGATAAAAAAAAACAAATTCGGCGTTTTTTTTTAGCTCTTGATGTGACATCCATTCGTATGAGCTTCACGATTGGTCGATACATGTCTAGCCCACAAGCTTCGTTGTCGAGCCAAGCTTGACAATTTGCTGTCGTACCCCCCATGATCTTCACCGAATAAATTGGGGAAGGCGTTATCTGCGAAGCCGTGCTCAACAACTGACCTCTGAAAATTCCTTTAGAGAGCTACGCCCGAGAAGGGTGTGATGCAGACTCCAGACCATGCTAACCAAGCTTCCAAACGAGCTTGTGTCTGTGCGTGTTCGTGTCCGCTTTAGTTCGGCAGTAGGGGCACTCCCTTGAATTTTCGATTCTCGGAATTCTCGGTCCCGGCACACCTTGCTACGCAAACATCCCCACCATTAGCCAACTTTCATCACCTTGCCGACGACCCAAAGTCGCAGCTCCTTTGGTGCCTCCTGCGTCTACGCACTCGTGGCTGGCTTGACAGCGCGTGGACCATTTCGGAGAGCCACGTACGCCTACGCTTGCCGTTCTCTAGAATATTATAGATGGAAGGCGTCACACTACCCTGGGGGCCGCATGTGACTTCGCGGCTTTCCACCACCCACACGCTCACGCGCTTCCGTGCCGTGCTGCCTCGTTCAAGAGAGGGCTGACCTACGAGAGGGCAGTAGCCACAGCAGCGCCTTTTCACTATTAATAATAAATCGTATGTATGTTTCCGTCCCCGCACGCCGCAATTCACTTCGAAGATTAAATCACGGCGAGAAGGGTGAGCGTCGTGACGTTTCTCTTTTTTTGTCGTCTACCGCCACGCCAAAAAAACAAAGATCATAAAGGACAACCACGGTGACAGAACTATTACGGTGGAACATAGTTAATAGGACCTATGGTATACATAAAAACCTACCAGGTATATACTTAACCATTATTACTAACCAAATTTGGTCCTATCAACTATGGTCCCCCGTAATAGTCGGCGTGCAACTCAGGCGAATTCGACGGCATACTGCTGTCAGAATTTCCGCGGCCCTCTTTCCAGCCAGCAGTATTTGTGCGCCGACAGCTTTCCCACCTGGAACCGACATCGATTAATTGCGCGCACGCAACAGCAGCGCTGGCTTTGCATGCTGCCAGCATGAAAAGAAAAAAACGCGCGCCAAACTCGAGGCCATGGCACCCTACATTGATTTGCATGCCGAACCCACCGCTGTGATGACGAACACGGGTAAGCCTTTTTCGTTCCGATATATATAATACCTGGCGCTGTTAGCCGCCCCAAAAGCAACCGCCTCAAGGCATATTACAATCCATGCAGTCATCTCCGACAGCGCTCTAACACTTAGCTCTACGAGCCCCTCCCGTTTTCTTTTTCTGCACATGTTATCATTCCCGTTACAATATGTTCCGACTATTAATATTTCGGGACGATAATTACGGGGGACCACAGTAAAGAGGACCAAATATTGTTAGGAAAAATAGCGAAATATATACCAGTAGGTGTTTGTGTATACCGTAGGTGCTATTTAATATGGTCCCCCGTAGTATATTATCCGCGACCCCCACCCCCCCCCTTGAAGCAACACACATCCCTCGCCTCTGGTGCTAATGCTTTGAAATGGGATGCATGAGATGGGTTTATAGACTCTCTCTCACACATACGCAGCTGGCGTGCGCGCGCGCGCGCTTGAAACAAAAAAAACAGAAACGAGGAAAACAAAGACAAAGTGTCCTGTTTGACCTACGGTGCAACGAGAAGAACCGTGATCATCGTGCTCAGTACTTACATCCCCTTTCACACGATGCGAAACCGTCAAAAGGGCGCGTTGGGTTGCATGCCCACCTATTGTACACAAAAAGCACAAACAAGTAGATTCGCTATTTACTGGTCCCTTCCGCGCTGTCTCTCTCCCCCACCGCACCACCACCGCCACCACTACCACCACTACCTATTTCGGCCGAGCAGGTGTAAATTTATCCCTTTGGAACTTCAGAGGGGGAAAAAGGGTAGGAAATAAACACCAATATTTCAGCAAGTACAGCATCGGCCTCGCGCAGTAGCCCAATCTACTGGGGTCAGTAGCCCCTGTAGCCCAGGCTACTGGTGTCAGTAGTCCCGGTAGCCTAGGCTACTGAGGTAGGAGATGTGTCCAAGGTGTGACTTCGGGAGGTGCACGACACGCGCGCAGCACGGCGACTACTCGTGCCGCCGCGTGCACGCTCGTCCTAAACGGAGCGATAAGACTGCCTTTACCACTCGTTTTCAGGTCGCTATGGCTGGGTTCCTCAAGGGCTATCAACAAAAAAGCATCATCAACCCCCTTGCGACCACCAGAATGGCACTCAGCCGCGAGGATTCACACGCCGATGTCGCCCTTGTTCCGTCGGTACTCAAAGTGAGCTATCAACGCCTCCTTAAGGTGAAAGTGCCCGTCCTCCTTCTCAAGTTTATCGACCTTGCCCTTCCCATACATTGGGCTCCCCCCGTGCCCGACCGAGCTCTCGTCCAACGCGGGCTCGTGGTCCCGAGGGTCGTGCAAGCCGTCCTGCCCCCCCCAGTCTTCCCCGGGCTCCAGCTTGTCCAGCCCCTCCTCCAGCGACCGCACCATGTTGTGGAGGGTGCAGCAGGCCCGGAACATGTTGTCGATGTCCATTTTGTTGTCGTACGGGACCTGCAGCTTGAGGATTCGGAAGCGCCCCTTCAGGGTGCCGAAGAAGCGCCCGATGTCCTCGCGCGCGGCGGCCAAGGCCTCGCTCCACCTCGACTCTTCCTCCGACGCAGGGTACCTGATGGGTCCCATTAGCGCCGCCCACTGCCGGTTTCGGGTGGGGGTGGGTGAGAGACGAGGAAGTGGGCAGAGCAAGGTTGTATTTATTTATGTGCGGTTGCTTGAGTGTGTACTAGATAGGGTTGGTTGTGTGTCGCAGTCGATCCATCGCGTTCCATAGAAATCGTACGATTCAGTCGACGTCGGAATCGCCGAATGGAAACGGTTATTTTTTGCCGATGCATTCATACCGTAAGGTCTTTCACAGGCTATAATAACCCCCACACCAGCAGGGGGGAGGGAGGGGGGGTTGGAGTTTTCTCGCGCAAATCGATCGAAATTCGAGATATTTAACGGCCGCGTCACCTGAAATGAAGGGTAAAAATGGCTTCGCCGGAATCGATAAAAATTGAATCGAGCTTCCTCTCCGATTCAGAGTCCTAGTGTTTATCGATCAAGGATTGGTATGGTGGGCGACGACTATAAGCAGGCGCCAAAAAAAAACCAGTGTGATTGCGGGTAAGGGAGTCGTGTTTACGACTTGGTTCAGAATCGACGAAACGGTTGAACCATGTTGGACACTGAACCCTACTGCAAGGCCGATGGCAATGGGAGCGCGATGTTTCCATAAAAAACGAATCTCGAGCATACTCGCCATAATATGTCAGTACCGTCCGCTATGAGCACGAACGAATCTTAATCTTTACAACAAAAAATCCAATTTTTGGAAAAAAAAACACACGAAAACGATCATTCCTGTGCAAATGTTGGGGCAAGATCTGCTTGAGAAAAACTCGGCGAAATGTATAGTTCGAAGGAGCGAGATTCTGAGTCCTCGACAGAGATCGATCGATAAACCGAACGATTGCGGCATGACCTCTGGAAGGGGCGCGCTCGTTAGGGGCTCCAGCCCACCGTAGGGTCACAGTGTTTCGACTGCGTCATGAACTATGGGCGGGGCACGCTCGTTAGGAGCTCCAACCCGCCTTCGGGGCACAGCAGTGTTCACCCAATAGCCTGTGATATGTGGCGGGCGCTGGCCAGGGGTATTATTTATTATTAAAAAATGGATGACCGCTGGTGTGTAGAAAACAGACGACAAAAGTACTCGATCCCTGTAAGTCGGCCAAAAATATACTGTCTTTCAGGTTTGGCAGAAGAGCGTCGAACGTCGCCGGCAAGCTCTCAGACCCTAGACCACGGATCCCCCAGATATCTTCGGGGCCGTCATCTACATTCGCTGGCCTTGCCCGACACCAAGCGGGTTGGCCGTTGGTTGAGTCCATGTCGAAATCGAAGGTCTATCGTCGCATGAGCTTGTTTTTCATCAGCGTGTTGACATCTTGCAACGACAAAAAACAATCGCGCCGCCCGCAGCCGCGTGAAAAAAAAAGGACGGTGGTCTTTCCTTTTTTCCTATAGCGGTGGTACGAGAATAACTTCAGCTGTTTGTTGAAAGGAAGAGTGTGGAAACAAAACTTTGCAACATCGCGTTTCCATTAGCATCGGTCTAAGCCTAACCTTACCTAACCTTAATCCCCAGCCTTGACCCTTTCCGCACGGGAAAACTATCGGAATGAAGCTGTAAGGAGGAGTTTGTGTGCTTTCTCAACCGTTTTTTCGACTCTGATGGGCCGAGTTGTACCAGGTTTATATTACTTTGTACCAAATGGCCGTTTTTTCCGGAATAGTTCACTTTTCTCGTTTGGCCGCGGGTCTTTTCTCGTGCTTCCTGCTGCGGGGATGCTCGAGCAGTACGCAGCAGTAAAACAACAGCAACAGCCGGCGTACGAGTGCTGCTCGAGTCGAGTGTTGCTCGAGTGCCGCTGGGTGCTACTGCTGCTGCTGCTGCTGCTGCTGCTGAGTGCTCGTGCCCGTGACCGCTTGGCCACGCCGTGCTCGTGTTTGTCTCGTGCTTGTTGCCCTTGATCAATCGAGTCATCGTGGTACTACTGTGTCCTTTTTTTTTGCGGTGCAATAGGCCATGGTTGGAAACCTACTCATGCTCGTGCGCTCGAGTGCTGCTCGAGCGGTACGCAGCAACACAAGAACAGCAACACCAGGCGTACGAGTGCTGCTCGAATCGAGTGTTGCTCGAGTGCTGCTGAGTGTTGCTGCTGCTGCTGCTACTGAGTGTTCGTGTGCTCGTGACTGCTTGGCCACAAGAAATGAGAGCACGCTGTATCCACCACGTACATACCTGGTAGATTTTTTCAAACTGATCCGACCCGGTAAAGAAGTACAGATCACACAGATCCCACTCAGGTGCACACCTGTGAAATATCCGCCTCATACAGATCCATCCCGGCTAAACATGATGCAAATAAGTCTGAAGTATCCAGATTTCACAGATCCTCCAGACCATACAACAATCCCGCAGGTCATGCAGATCCTGCAGATCATGCAGACCCACCGAAAAAAATGTGCGTTTCATGCAGATCGTACATACCCTATTCCGGTGTACAGATCATACAGACCATACAGATTCCACTCAGGTACATCATACAGATCCTGCAGATTATACTGATCCTGCAGATCGATGACACCCACCGATAAACATGTGCAGATCATGCAGATCGTACAGACCCTATCTCGCTAAAGATGTGTACAGATCGGCAGATCGCACAGATCCCATCCCGGTCAAACTGTACTGATGGTACAGATCACACAGCTTGTACTCAGGTACACATCTATGAAAATTGTAACCAGACAGATCCCCTTCCGGCTAAACATTTGCGTGTCATTGAGATCAACCAGATCCCACTTCGCACACCAGTGGAAATGATACGGAACATATCTGTCTCTCAAGGCAAACTAGTAGGAGTGTGTCGATAATTGATCCTTCGGATCATTCATGCAGACCCTCCGCATCATGCACACATGGCGTTCAGATCATCCCACCCGGCACGCAAGTGCAATCATCAAGACCAAGCAGATCTCACTGGCAAAACAAGAGTGATACATCTACATTATACAGACCCTGCAGATCGTACAGATCCTTCAGATCATGCGGACCCACCCACGCAAAGCTATTCATCAGTTAATCACGGCACATGCATGTTCGATTAACATGCATGTATGTGTAGTTCATGCAGATCGTGCAGACCCCACCCAGTAGAGGTGTTCAGATCATCAAAGATCACATATATCGATGATACAGATCCCACCCAGGCGATAAATACCTGGATGATACAAACCCCGTCAGTTTCCTTCTGAGTGCTACGCTCTCCTCTGAGCAATACAGTGGTCCATATCTCCTACCAGGTATACACCAAGACATGCGAGAGCATCGAAGACTAGACTACTACTCTTCGCTTTCAGGACAAAAATCTGTAGCCCATGACTCAGTTAAATCCGAGATCATTTTTACCCAAAAAAAGAGGTGCAAGGGTTTTACATGCGTCTCCCTTTTCAACTTGCGACACCCTCCCGATTTCATGCCACCCACAACCCGAAGGGGAACCTTGTACTGTAACGTATTGGATCAAGGCTACAAAAACTCGCCACGCGCCAAAGATTCGTCTACGTGCTGCGTCATTGAGGAAGGAAGGAAGGAAGGAAGGAAGGAAGGAAGGAAGGAAGGAAGGAAGGAAGGAAGGAAGGAAGGAAGGAAGGGAAGGAAGGAAGGAAGGAAGGGAAGGAAGGAAGGAAGGAAGGAAGGAAGGAAGGGAAGGAAGGAAGGAAGGAAGGAAGGAAGGAAGGAAGGAAGGAAGGAAGGGAGGGAAGGAAGGAAGCAAGGAAGGAAGGGAAGGAAGGAAGGAAGGAAGGAAGATAGGAAGGAAGGAAGGGAAGGAAGGAAGGAAGGAGGAAAAAACAAAAGCCGTTCTGAACAGCACAACCCACCCTCCTTCGCCTTGCCACTGAAAAAATTCGTAAGAGCCGCCCAAACGAGACAACCGAAACGGCAAACAAACAAACAAACAAACACCAAACACCACGAACAGACTGGTCGCGGAATACCCCTCCCTCACCATGTGATTATCGCTGTCCGAAATGCAGTAGTTGCCCCTGTGCTCGACCAGCGTGCCGTCTGCTTTTCTGAGGTGGTAAACCTTCTCCGTGTACGTCCGGGAGTGTCGGAACGACGAAATCGCTTGGTCGTGGCGGATCACGGTCTTGTCGTTCATACGCCCCGCCAAGCCCTTTGTCACTGCCAGGGCCCGGCCGGTGTGATCCACCGTCGCCTGATAAACGAGGACTGGAAAGTCCTCCTTGCCCGTGTAACCGCTCTCGCTCGAGGGAGGGCAGCTTCCCCAGCGGACCCGCATGACGTCCGTCGACCCGATAGCCCCCGTGTACCCAAGGCGGTCGTACTGGGCCATGACCCTGTCTTGCTCGGCTCCCTCGGGGAGACGGACGTGCTGGCTGAATACTTCCCGGGCGAGGCGGCTTGCGAACTTGTGGAAGGTCGTCTGGACGGCCGCCTGGGTCATGAGGGACATCCGGCAGACGTCTTCGAGGCAGTTCATGCCCCTTCCCAGGATGTGGAGCGCTGCCAGCACCTGCCGGGGGGGGTACGTACGATAGGTGCATGTTGTTCTTCCCTTTCAAACCGCTCTCTTATACCTGGCATATACTTACTTGTCGACATCCAGGACACTCAGTGTCCGCGCTGATTTCTGCTGCATCCTACTAAGAGAGAAGCACAAGATCCGGTGGTGACAAAACTACGAGATAGAGATAATATCTACTGCTGTAGAAAAATACGGTAGGCCTAGTAGACGTTGCACGGCAATATCAAAGGCGCCAGACACGAAAAGTAAACATGAACGAGGGACAAAAAGAAGAAGATATAGACAACGGGTTCGTTCGTGTACACGCACCCGAGTCATCGCAACGGCGCGGAGTGAGTTCCTTGTCACAAACATCTGGTATACCAACACCATGGTCTACTTTTTTACCGCAGCGCAGGCGGGCTGTACATCAAGTAGCCTGGGGGGGGGGGAGGCCAATTTTGCACACCAAGGGTGAAAATGCACTCGACACACCCATTATTAATACTATATTATGGTTCTAGTGTAGATGGCTTTTTGCTGTGGCCGCTTGGAGGAAAGCCTCGATTTTGATTGATGAGGTCGGGGTGGGATCAGGATGCCAGGTGGGCCCTGCGGGCGGCTGATTCTATACCAGGTATCATCGAGGTTCAGTTTGGAGAGCTTACACCCGGGCGGGATCAGGTCGAGGTGGCATCAAGGTACCAAGTGTAACATATAATTTGTACTCCCCGTGTGCAGGTAGGACTCGTCTATACGCGTAGCCTGCTACTCCGCTATTCATAATGTATTCTATAACCCTTGTGCGGCTTCAGACGGCGAAAACACAATTCGAATCACAGGATTGTCCACATGGCGCGCCCGGGCTGCTGCCGTGTTAGGGGATTGTAGTGTCAGTGTCCATGCTGTTAATACTATGCGAGGGGGTTGGTACGACACCACCGCCGCAGCATGCTTACACGCGTACCCGCTGAGGGCTAAGGGTATACGCGAATATAATCTGTTGAGGTCGCTGTACTTCAATCAAGTCTCAAACGGTTGACATGAGTATAGACAACCCTTTTTCAAGTGTGTAAGACTGAACGTAGGACATATGGTATTCGTGGAGCGGGATTGAATCTTAACATACATGGAAGGCATGTTTGGCTAGCGGAAACGTCCGAGTATTGTATAGTCTAGTTGAAGGCGAAATCTCATTCAGGAGAGAGACAAGGACACGGGGGGTAATAGCCAAGAAAAACATGTACTGCAGAGGATAGGAAGCTGGCGGTGGGTATCTGACTGGCAACATCTGTACTGGTGTGCTGGCGGTGGGTATCTGACAGGCAACATCTGTACTGGCGTTGTGAGGACTGAGAGACTGAAGGGGTTGACCATTTTGTGTTGAAGAATTGGGGATGCACGCGTACTTAGGGGGAATCAGCGTTGAACATGTTTCCGAAGCAAACTGTCCTGGTACCAGGTAGTAAATTGCTGCCAATCTGGATGGAAATACACGGAAAGTTTACACATTGATATTAGTACCAACGGGTCCATATAATTCCGTCCAGAGTGGTGCTTATATACGTGCTGGCTGCTGTAACTAAACTAGGGCATGTTAAGACAGCGGGAAATACCTGCCCCGGGGTACGATGAGGAGGGCACTTATACTGCATCAAAACGCTGCAACAGGGGAGAGCAGGGAGGATATCATACCTTTTTTTCCCCTGCTGGGTTTTCTTCTTCTTTCTGTAGCTGCTTACGAGTCATCGGCGATTTAGTTGCGATGCACGTCATTGGAGGATGCCAAGCATCATACCGGTGTGAAGAGGAAGGCGGAGATATAAAGCTGGTAAGGGGCACAGGGATGTCGGTGCTGGGTAGAGCACGCTGCGTATAGTAGTTCACGAACTTCTTCTTATTGCTCCTCAAGTGAGTTGAGAGGAAGCGGGAGAACTCGAGTGAGAAAGGAGGGCATCGTCGGGGACACAACTCAGCCCAGACGTTGACCAAAACCAACCATTAACACAGATACAGGCTGTCGGGACGTTGTCCCACAGAAGATTCCCAACGGTATTGAGGCGCCAAACATTAACCCTTGTCCGTACAGTAGGACTGCCGCAGTACGGTGTGGGGGACAAACCACTAATATTATAAAACTGTACTGCAGCTACAAAAGAGCGACCGCGAACCCATTCGTACGAATCAGCTACCGGTACTTATTACTGCTGTAGTACGAGACGCACTCACTCGTACCCGGCCTGAATATCCAATTTGCATGATGATATGATGGTACCCTACAGAAGAAGAGGAGACCGCAGGTAAGAAACATTATGTTGAGAAAAATAGGCTCTCAGATCGGCACGAACAACAAGAAAATGAAGAAACACACCTCAACAGTACGTAGTGGGGCCATCTCTGAATCCTAACCGGTACCTAGTACCAGGTACCTGGTATGCAATATGGAGTTTATGACTATTTTACGGGGGACCATAGTTAACAGGACCAAATATTGTTGGTAAAAATGGTTAAACATATGGGTTTTTATGTACACCATAGGTCCTGTTAACTATGGTCCCCCGTAGATCATGGTCGGCAAAAAAAAAACAAGGCCTGCACACCTTGACGCCCACTCACTACTGTCTGTACGATGGTGCCTGGTGTTTCTCATTACGTTTGACGCCCACTCACTACTGTCTGTACGATGGTGCCTGGTGTTTCTCATTACGTTCAATTGATCCATCATGCGATGCTGAATTTTGAAATGAAAACAGCGTGCGGTTCTCTTGGTGCCGCTGCCCCTGTAAGTATGTACGCGGGTACAGAACAGCGGGTAGCAGTACATTCTACACTGCATTGCTCGTAACATCAGGCACTTGGGACGTTTGATGGTGTTGCTTGCTTCACCTTCAGCTCAGCTGGAATGCACTGCCGCTCCTCAACATCCTCGCGGCCGAGCAAGAACCATTCGCGCTCCTCCACCAGCTCCACGAGCTGCAGAAAGAGCACGTGCGGGACACGGAACCATCCTCGAAACAGCGCTGCGTCTCGCGACGTGCTGTCTGCGAGGCTCCCCGAGCGGAGCAACACAGCCCACGACGACGCGCGGAAATCTACCCTTGGGCGGACACGTCGCCGGCGCTTGATTCGTGGAGCGCCATCGTCGTCGTCGTCGTTGTCGTTGCAGGAACCCAGCCCCGAGTCGTCGCCCGTTGCTGCTGTATCTTCGACCTCCTCCATGATGGCTCGCCATTGGGCAAGTGTTCTAGGAGTACGCCTCTCCTGCTGCTGCTGCTGGCCCCTCTCGCTGACGCGCATCGCAATGGTGATGAGAGCGTAAGGAGTCCATTCGAGTAATCGATGTCGTCGAGGCGAGACTCGGACTTCTTAGACTCCGGAGGGAACACCATCGCGCCACGGCCACGGGGTGCTTTGCTGTGCGTGCTAGTTAGAGATGCTGTCGCTTGGATTGCTGCTCGTGCTGCTGCTGTGCTGTTGTTGTGGTGGGCGCGCCTCGCGCGGGTATATATTCGTAGCTACTGGTTGGTACGATAGGTATTCCCAAGTTGATGTTTTTTTTTGTGTCATGCACAGCGTAGCGTTGCAGTCCACGAGCGTTAATTTCAAAAACTTCCAGGACCTAGCCTAGCTAGTTGATGCTACTTAGCACCTGAAGAAGACCCGATGTGTCTATTTTTGCGAGCCTCAGCACCCAGCACGCAGCACTGCCTAGCGAGCACCGCACCGTGTTGTCTGATCCGGCGCCAGGTGCGCAATTTTTCGGTACATTTTTTTTCAAATTCAAATTTCATGTTTGTCCCTATATATAACGCCTCCAATACTGCTCCTGGAACTCCCCACACCAACCTGTCAGCCTCTTCGGCTTCCAAGACTGTCAATTGCGGCCTGTAGGGAGTTGATAACCACCGCGGAGATGGAGCAGGAGAACTCTGCGCAGCCACATGTCCTCCGAGACCTTGCACCTGTTTTCGGCACTGAGAGTCTCGGAGGTTCCGATGCGAGCACTGCCAATGGTAGTAGTCGGTCTGCAGCGACACGGACATTTGACACAAACTGCAAAACAACAACAACGCTTCGAGGCAAGGATTCGGGCGGAGTAAAGCAAACAGCACCAGCAACAACCGGCATCGATGAGGACACGCAGCAATCTCACACCGCACCATTCCAAGCACCGCCTCGACAGATTCGAGCTCCGCGTCAAGCGCCGGTGATCCCGACAGTAGTGCCGACCGAATTCGGCGGAGCCGAAAATTCGGAGCTCCCCGCCAGTGGTGCTGGTGCTGCTCCCTCTGCCGCCTCATCAGCAGCGTTGGCTCGTCGTGTCGGCAAGGCTACAACCACCATCTACAACAACACCAACACCATTAGCCGGACACAACACTCGCCACCCTCCTCCAGACCGCCGAGCGTCGAGGTGCCAGACCATACTGGTGCACCGCCCATACGAATAATCAGCTGCAGCAGCAGCAACAGCAGCAGCAGCAACAATATCACTGGCAGCAGCAGTGGCGGAGGCGGCGCAACAAGGTCCGCCTTCGACATCTTACCCCCAACGCCGCCTTGCTCCGAGCCGCTGCCTGATGCGACAGTAATAGTAGCCACAGCGGCGACATCTACAGCGACAGCGGCCACAACAACAGCTGGTTTACCGAGGCCCAGCTCACCAGCCACCACCACCACCACCACCACCCCAGGTACTCCTTCTCGTGAAGTCCCCACCGCCGTCCCGGCCAAAGAACCCAGCAGCAACAACACCGCCACCACCGCCTCCAACAACAATAACGACGACGAGGACGACGTCGAGGACGACGATGGCGGTCGAGTTCGAGTGCTGTGTCGATTTCGGCGCTTTCTGGACGCGGAGTCGCAATGGGCCGCACGCCGAGCAGGCTGGCTCGATTTCGATACCAGCGGCGGCGGTGGTGGAGGCGGGGGGGGGGTCGGGGGGGAGCAGGACGAGGGGCTGGACATCGTGGCCGCCCGTGTAGGCGGCGCCTGGAGCAGGAGGAAGTTCGACAAGGTTTTCAAGCCTGGAGTCGGGCAAGGGGAGGTGAGGCACCGACATGACTCGCCATGTTGCGATTTCCGTCGCGTGTCATGCATTATTTAGTTTTTGGAAGAGTTTTATACCATACATGTAATTGTGTACCAGGTAGGTTTGTATTTCTGGTTGACTCCTGTACCGATATGTACCCAGGTGTACTGCTGTCGGTGCATCTGCGCTGCTGCTGCTTCTGCTGCTGCTGCTGCTGCTGCTGCTGCTGCTGCTGCTGCTGCTGCTGCTGCTGCTGCTGCTGCTGCTGCTGCTGCAGTATCAGAACATATTATTATCATACCATCACTCGAACTCGTACATGAGCAGAGTATCGTAGAGTCGTAGATACCAGGTACAGCAGTATATAGCTCTAATTAATACTGGTCGTACTCATACGCTGCCGCTGCTTTTTCTGTTGGACGTACCCTTGTGAAGGCATCCCACTCTCTTTGTGGCCGTGCTGGGCGGCGTGGGCGAGGCCAACCAATGACTGCTCGTAACGATGACTGGCGGTCTGGTACTTTTTCGGTTGGATTCCTGTCCACCGTCGAAGATTCCTCGTGCGTTCAGTACAATACCGTTCATTGCCTACGAGGCGGGTGCGATGAACCTTGAAACTCAGAACTCGGAATCCTCCAGCCCCTGCCGTAGTTTCAGCGGTGAACAGCAATACCGTACTGGTACATGCAAACGTTATCCCTTTAAGATTAGGACTGCAGTCCCGTTTTGAGGACAGACCGGCCAAACTCTTGAGTAAGTTTGTCCCCAAAACGGGACTGCAGTTCTAAAACGGTTACCTTAAGAAGCTCTTAAGATTGAGATTTCACCATCGCCACGAGACAGTCTCCTTATATCATACCTGGTACCTGGTGCTAATTACCTACCATGTACCAGGTATGAATTACTTCTGTAGCCCCATTTTTTTCGTTAACCGCATTTGTGCGAGTACCGCAAGTTGTTGCACGTATTGCAAGCTCCCAGACCCCCAAAGGTTTCACCTTGCAATGCCCTCACGCGATCAATTCCAGTGCGATACCTATCATGAACGCTACCATCCTCGAGCAGTTTTATTCCGGCTTTCCTCCACGCCTCACTTCTCCTCCTCCTTTTCCCTCCCTCTCTCCCTTTCCCCGTCCCTCTCCTAATCTTCCTGGCCCTCTCTGCTCTTCGGCTGGCTCCATGTTAAAAACGTAAATAACATAAAAACTGCAAACGTCGCGACAGGTCTACGAGCAGATAGAGCGCGTCGCTCACGGCGTGGCCCAAGGCTTTAACGGGACCATCTTCGCCTACGGCCAGACGGGGTCGGGCAAGACCTTCACTATGGGAGGCTCTACCACCACCACCACCACCACCACCACAGCGATGTCCACCCCTCCTCCTCCCCACCCCTCCAACCCCGACCAAAATCCCACGGAACCGTGCAAGGCCGGTACGATGGGAGAACCTCCGGCGCCGACGGTACCCCCACCGTCATCGCCTCCGCAGCAGCAGACGGCGGTTTCAGAACCGCCTCCTCTGTCTCCTGCAACGCTGAGAATGCCTCCGCCACCGCTGCCGGGGGGGAAGTCGGGGCTGCGACGCCCGGCTGCTGTTGCTGCTGCTGCTGCTGCTGCTGCTGCTGCTGCTGCTGCTGCTCCTGCTGCTCCTGCTGCCGCGTCGGGTGCATCGGCGCTGGGGGTCGAGGCGGGGGTGATTCCGAGGGCGGTGGCTACGGTCTTGGCGGACGCGAACGCGCAGAGGGAGCAAGGGTGGGAGTTTGTCCTCACGGCGACGTACGTGGAGATTTATAACGAGCGCATACGCGACCTGCTGTCCCCCGCCAGCGATAACTTGAAGGTAAGGGTGGTAGTCGCGGGGGAGGGGGGGGGGGGGGGGGGGGAGGGAGGCAAGAGGTGCTCGTGTCATGCATGGCGGTAGTCGTAGGACAACGGGGGGGGGGGCTGATCATGCGTCAACGTTGGCTGGACCTCTGGCGTTTTGTTGCTTTATAGCGAGCGCTCCTCGTCTGGGCATCCTGTGTTGCGTGTAGCAAGTAATTCACACGTCGGACAGATCATGATCTATCTATGCACAGATGAGGTAGATAATTTACTGTAGATCCTCACCGGCCGTTATGATATCTTGTGCAGGATCTGTATAGTGCAGAGCATATAGCTGCCCTGAAGGATGTAGACCATCAAGTGTGTGTGTGCTCCTTCACATCAAACCGTTCTTTCTGCCCGTCGACATCCAGCACAACCAATGTCCGTGCCGATTCTTCAATCCTAGAGAGAGATACATGTTCTGTGTTCACGAAAAATCGACACAGAGATACTACGTCGTTATGCAGTGAGCAGAATAGACATCAGTGCAATGCCATGTCGTCGTACTGGATACGACAGGCACGGCATACACATTCTATGCGAGAAACAAATAAAATGATCTGTCCCGAGATGTAAACTATTGTGTGCGTTGCAAGCATACAGAATCGGCGCTCTCAGTGGGAAAAAACTGCAATCAGATGTTAGGCTAACATCCACCTGAAGTCAGATGTTAGGCTAACATCCTTCTCCTGGCTGTAGCGAGAAGGGGGGTAGATTTTCTTGCAGTTTCCTGCATTCGGGGAGCGCCTAGGCTACATACGGTAATGGCCCCTCTACAGTGCCGGTTACGCATTGCCGGTTGCCCGCCATATAGATTACGGGGGACCAGAGTTGATGGAACCTATGGTATACATAAAAACCTACCGGTACATATTTAACCATTTTTACTCACAATATTGGGTCCTATTAACTATGGTCCCCCTTAACAGTGCGTGAGTGTGAAATCGCTGGGCGCAGATAGGATTAACCAGTGTGGCAGTGCGGCAGTGCGCGGGGTAAATAGTGCCGGTTGACGCTATAGTGCCGGTGTAGTTGGTTGGCGCATACCATGCCGCCACTATAGTGGGACCATTACTGTACCTGAGGCAGTAACTCAAGGCTAGATTTATTTTCAGAGTCGGTTTTTTTACGAGAGAACCGATACTGTACTCCCGGTATGTACCGTATGCGCTTTGCAAGCATGCGTGCGTTGCAAGCGTATCCTCGGCTTGTATGTTTGTACGGTATGTGCGTTGCGATCACGTGTGTTGCTGTACGCAAGCCGCTAGAAGGCAGCAGGGCTTTTTTTGTTGGGTTTTTGTGTTTTGTCGTATCCCGTCACGGCGCGCGGGATCAAAGTCGCCGCTTCCCCTTTTGCTCGGAAGCTGTTGATGGATGCGCGGCCGCTGCTGCTGTGGGTAAATTTACTCACATGGGCAAGAAACCCCGAAAAAATATACCTGGTAGTATTATTTCATACCACTCTGAGTGTCTGTCTGTCTGTCTGTCTGTCGATATTAGGACCGATTGGTCATCATGTTAGTGTCTAAATGGTCCTTATATTCCCACCCAGAGTTGTACGTATTATAGATCGGCGGTAAGCACGCCCGTCGGCCTTCAGAGGCGCTTCTGACGCTAGCGCTGACCTCCTATTTTAGGGCAGAGAGCGAAAACGAAAAACATGTCCTTACAGAGTATACTTATCTGAAGAGCGCAAGCCGACTCGGACAGGTGTCGGAGCGGTCCGGGCGCGGGGTCGAGGTGGCCGGCGCGCGAGAAGTGCGGGTTTCTACGCTGGAAGAGGCGGTTGCTGTGCTGAGGGAGGGGGCCAAGCACCGGATGACCGCAGCGACTCTAATGAACCAGGCCTCCAGCCGGAGCCACAGCATCTTCATGCTTAGGCTGGACCAGGTATGTATTATATGATACGGCGTTTTTGTTGGCTGGTTGCAGAAAGTTCAAGTTTTGATGCGTACGTACCCGTATCGTGTGAGAGATCACAAGGATCTGTTTTTGTCGATTACACTCTGGAGTACCCAGCTATGTAGCAAACCTGGTTCTTTGGTTATACGCGGGTATGTATCCGGGTACCCCAGAGTATATGCCTTGGTTGTTCGGTTGTACTCGGGTATGTACCTGGGTACCCGAGAGTATATCCCCTGCTATCACTAGCAAGCAGGGTACACTCTGGGGTACCCGAGTAGCAAACCTGGTTGTTTAGTCGTGCTCGGTTATGTACCCGACTACCTCAGGGTATACCCCCTGCAAATAACATGCAGATTGTGTACTCTGGGGTACCCGAGTAGTGCACCTGGTTGCTTGTTCATGCATCGGTATGTGCCCGGGTACCCCAGAGTGTATACCCTACTAAACCGGGTATATACTCTGGGGTACCCAGGTGGCAAACCTATTTGTTCGGGTATGCTCGGGTATATACCCGGGTAGGTACCCGTGTAGGTATCCGGGCACCCCCAGAGTATATAGAACTACATACTTAGATCACAACCCCTGAGCGTGCTCGGTTGGTGCATCCCTGGCCTCTCAGAGCTCCCACTTCCAAACCGCCTCCTTTCATTACTTGCCGGACCTTTCCAGCAGTTCTTTGTTTTCTCGGTCATTTCTTCCTTTTTTCTTCTTTCGTTTCGTGTGCGTGCGTGTTCTCCGAGCACGGCATCGCGGGAGGACCCGGCACCGTCGCGGGTGCCAGCGAGTGCTGGCGGGTAAAGGGGGGGTTGCAAGGAGCGCGGTCGCCGCTTTCGTGCCTAGGCGTCGCGTGTGCCCCGATGCACGAGGGATGCATGAACGGGCTTTTTCTGGCTTCGATTTATGATTGTTGATAGAGTATGTGCAAGTTTATAAAGGTCGTGCGGGAGGGCAAGATAATATTCAAGCGGTGCTTATTTTTGCGACCACGCTGAAGTTGAAAGAGGGAGGTGTGCAGTTTGAACACCAACGTTATCGAGCTAGCGAACGACGGCCACGGTGAGCACCGGGCTTCACGCGGGGCGAGGGACGGGGCTGATTGTGGCAGAGAGTGATAAAAGCTTTACCCGGACCGAATCGGTAGCGCGGTGGTCGCGAGAGGGGCGGGCGGCGTACGAGGCTGAGAGAGAAGCTCTTCTGTGCGATTTTCTCTTTCCTTATTTTCGACCGGGTGTAAGGTGTTCCAATCAGACAGAAAAATATTACACGAGAGGGGACGGGGATTTTTTTCCTTTCCGAGTTTTCGGTTTAATTTTCATTGTTTTCGCTGCTGTGCCGTGCTGTGCTTTCGCTTTCTTCGTACATACAGTATAGACGTAGAGCATATCGAAAGAAGAAAATAAGTACAGACAGTAGTACCCTACCTGGGGTGTATGTACGTACGTACGACATCCGCGACGCAAAGCGTATATGTGGCATCCAAGCTGACGTCGGAGCTGTTTTTTCCTGAAGCATGGCGGCGGGACTCTTGGCATTATCAAGTCGCCGGTTTTTGCAATTACGATCCTTGAAAAAACTAAACTCAATCCTGGACCTCTGTTCGCTTCGCATAATAATTTGATGTACTTTTTTTCCTTCCTGAGCGAGCGTAGCGGGCGGCGTAGGCCGCCCACGGAGCGAAGCGCCTTGTACGTACTATTAATACCAGGTATGTAAGTATTACAGGGGAACATCGTCGTCAGAACCAAGTAGGATTTTTTGAACGTAGATGAGGGGTTACGTTTTCTGGTTCCGTCGTGGGTTCCGATCACTATGTATTGCTGTGCCCCCCGCGATAGGCGACACCCTTGGTAGGTCGAGGCTCTGCTGACTACTGGTATGCGGGAGAGCACCCCCCGCGTTTACCACCACTGCAAATGGAACAACATTTGAACGATACGTCACAGCAGTAGTGATATCATACTCGATTTATGTATATACGTGTTTGAGTTTCCTTTTTCACCTCTTCTACCTTGTCTATAACTTTTACGGCGTTTTTTTTTTGTAATCGAACTTTCGTTTGTCCCTACCCCCCCCCCCCCCCTGGATGATATCGAGTACACCCCTGCTCCCACCCTGCCCCCGCTTCCGCTCCCGCCTCCTTAATTCCGCTCCCCGCCGTGCTATCATTGCCTCTACTAAATCGCGGAAACCTTGTTGTGCTCTGTTACGTACGCAACTCTTGGCCGTTTTTTCGATGCGTCGCCGTTTTCTGCCGCGGCGGCGGACCACGACATACCGGCGCCCATCGGTGCGTGAATCTAGCGGGATGTCGTGCGCGGCTGCAAGGTCTCCGGCCGCCTCACCCTCGTGGACTTGGCCGGGTCGGAGAGGGCGGGCAAGACGGGGGCGGAGGGGCGCAGGCTCGAGGAGGCCAACAGCATCAACGTGTCTCTGCACACGCTGGGCAGGGTCATCAGGACGTTGAGCGAGAACGGGCCACACGTGCCCTTCCGCGACAGCAAGCTCACTCGCCTCCTGCAAGAGTCCCTCGGAGGGAACAGTCGGTGAGGAGGGGGGGGTTAGTATCGGTCGGTGGAATACTTGAACACGCCTCGGACAAATTGGTGATCTACAGATAGATCACCTACAGATTGATCGTGATCTAGAGTAGACCATCTAGGTCCTCACCTGCCGCTTTGAGTTGTTGCGCAGGATCTTTATAGTGTATATCCAACTAGATCGTTGCAGATTATGCGGCCCCCCCGCGGCAACATGAGCTAGATCATACAGACCATACAGATCAGGGATATATATGTCCTGCAAGATTAAAATCATCGCCTAGGAATGATCTATAGATGATCTGTTGGATAAACTGTTTGATGATCTGTAGATGATCTGCTAGATGATCTGTTTGATGATATGTAGATGATCTGACCGACGTGTGGAAGGAAAACTTCAAGGAGGCGTTATACTCGTAGGGGTTTCGTCATATGTCGGGGGAGAACGTTTGTTTGTTTTTGTTTTCTTTTTTTTTTTTCGGTAGAAAAGTATGTCCTCCAAGTTTTTGTTTCTTGTATTTTACAAGAGAAAATATTTGATTTGTCGAGTCTGCGTCTGCTGGAGAAGAAAGAGTTGAGGGGGGCGTGGGATAATAATTTGAGGTGCTTCTCGCTCTTACCCTCGACGTACTTAGGGTGCTCAACGGTAGGTCTCCTTCGAAAGGTTCGGAAGACATTTTGACGCCAACGAGGACCTTTTCGGACGAGGCGTATGCTTTGCTTCTTCCGATTGTCCTCTGAGCGTTAGCCCTCCCGTTGCTATGCTTCGTATAACGGCACCGGGTATGCCAGGTCAGTTTGATCGCCCCATGGAGACAAACCAACTACTACTTATAATACAGTGTCAGTAGCGTACGCAACGTTTGTAGGTTTTGTCATACGTCGTCACCACCAACCCTTCTCCACCCCCCCCCCCCCCCCCCCCCCCCTTGCACGCCTCTTGTGTATGCACTAACGCCTGCACGGCAAACCAAACCAAACCACCCTCACCCCCCACGACGCGGCTGGCCTCTGTCAGCACGGTGCTCATCATCTGCTGCAGCCCGGAGGAGGCGCAGTCGCAGGAGACCCTGTCCACTCTGAAGTTCGGCGAGTGCGCCAAGCGCGTCACCACCTTCGCATCCGCCAACGTTGTCGCGGCGCCCGATGAGGTCGCCGCACAGCTCGCAGAGCTCCGCGCGGAGGTTGTCCGCCTCAAGCGACAGGTGAGGCGCCGCCGGGGTTCGCATGCATACCGACAGGCGTTGTGCTTTGACGGAGGAGTTGGGGGGGGGGGGGGGAGGGGGGGTTTGTCGCGGGAGCCTGAGTGCTGATTGGTGATTGGATGCCTACCTGGAAGCGTTGCTTTGACGGAGTTAGGGGGGGAGGGGGTGTGCGCCTATTTTTTTGTGCATGGCCGTAGTCGTGTGACGATAGACCCTCGCATCCCTATGATGCCGGGACGGAGCACGTCGGGTTTTTTCAACCGACCAAGCATTGACATTGCTTGCGCCAAGCGTCGTGAAGCGCCGTGAAGTTGTTCGGCGAATCGCATGAAGGGTGAATCCTTCTACAATAAGAACCGCTTGTGAGGTGGACTCTTGTTGCATAAGGATGCCAG
The DNA here is from genome assembly GCA_031213475.1 of Nereocystis luetkeana. Taxonomy (NCBI): domain Eukaryota; class Phaeophyceae; order Laminariales; family Laminariaceae; genus Nereocystis; species Nereocystis luetkeana. Next base: position 8,954,816 of record JARUPZ010000018.1, read on the forward strand.
CGTCGCATGAATAGAGTTTTTTTTTAAGGGGGGGGCGGGGCTCTCGCACGAGCCTGATTGCTGAGGGCTGATTGAATACCTGGTATGTAGTAGGGAGGGGGTTGCGTCACCTTGTTCCAGCTTTCTGCACTAACTTGTGCACGTGTCTCAGACGAAGCTGGTTACTTACCGGTCATACTTGAGTAGTGTAGTATTAATATACGGATTGGTGTTCTGGGCGCTCAGACGGTTGCACGGTGTCCGAATTGGTCCCGTTGTCATGTTAGATTTTCCCCAAACATCCCGGGTTTCCAGACGAAACAGGCAACGAAAAAGTGGGGAAACGTGAGTGGGATTTGCCCGCCTGCCTGCCTGCCTGCCTGCCTGTCTGTCTGCCTGCCTGTCTGTCTGCCTGCCTGTCTGTCTGCCTGCCTGCCTGCCTGTCTGCCTACCTGCTTCGTGCTTATTTGCACCACCATGTGTTGGTGTGTTGTTTCGTGTACAGCCTATAATATTGTCCCTGCAGTTTAGTACGCCTCTTCCATGGCGCTTGCACGCGCTCCGCCCGTGCGACCTTCAAGTGTTCCCTCCATTCGTCCCCCCTGCCCCCCCCCCCCTATTCCGCTCGACGTTGTCAACCATATGCAAGACAGCCCGCCTTAAAAGCGGTTCTTATTATAGTAGGAAGCAGGTCACCCTTCATGCGACTCTTCGAGCACCTCACGGCGCTTCGCGCTTGGTGCAAGTGATGTCTGCCTGGTGGGGTGAAAACCCGACGTGCTCCGTCCCGGCATGGAGGCGAGAGTCTATGGTCGTACAACCTCGACCATGCATGACATGGGTACCCCCCATCCCCGTCTCTCCCACTAATGCATCCTCTCCTGTGAACTCCCTCTCCTTGCCCCCGCACGCGCCCGCAGCTCCACAGCATGCATCTGCGGGAGGCGAAGAGAACCGAGACAATGGCAATGATGTCTGCCGGGAGGTGAGGAATATGGAGGCGTTGCTTGTGGCTGACCATGGATGCGCCGATGATGTTGTTGTTGCTTTGTCGCAGTCTCAGGAGTGCTTGAAGGCCAGCGGCTTGCCTGTCTCGTGCTCTCTCTCACACACGGTGTCCCATGCAGGAAATCGCTCATTTTTTTAATTCGATTTTCCGATATTTCCATTTTCCGAATTTCCGAATTTCCGAATTTCCGAATTTCCGAATTTCCGATTTTCCGATTTTATTATTTTTCCCAAATTGCTCTTGTCCGTTTTTCTTAGTTTTCTTAGGTTTGTTTTTTTCCCTTTCGGCCCCTTTCTTTTTTGGCGGAAATTTGCGGAAATACTTGAATACTGTGCGCGTGCGTGGGGTATGAGATATTACCATCTGGTTGTGCCGTACGAGCGCGATGAAGGTCCGTCCTCCGTGCTCCCCGGTTGACCCCGGTCTCGGCATCGACGGTGGTCTTGACTTTCCTCTCTTGAAACGCACGTGCACATGTCCGTGCCCCCTCTCCCGCCCCCGCGCTTGTTAGCCCTCCCCACCCACCTTCAATCAGTGTACGCATTATTGCCCATTGTATGCCCACTGCTGTCTCTCGAAGTGGCCACGCCAGAAAACATTTCAATCGGTTCGACGCGGCCATCCACATATCATCTGCAAGAAAGTCCACTTCACCACCGGTTCTTGACAAAAGGGTGCAGCTCACCCTTCGTGCGCCTCTCGCCCAACCCCTCACGTTTCGCCTCGCGCTTGGTGCAAGCGACGCCTGCATGGTCGGTGAAAACCCGACGTGCCCCCGTCCCGGCATAGCAAGAATGCGAGCGGGTCTATGATCATACGACTACGGCCATGCACGACCATGAGCACACACACCCCACAGCAGGAAGGGGAAGAGATAAGCCAAAAAGTAGTGATGTCATATATATGTGGGAAAAACGTCACGAGCGCCCAAATGTTGGAGGCATATCTCTTCGGAGTAGGGACGGTGCTCCGTCTCGAAAGGGTGTGAGGGTCTATTGGTCATATGACTACGGCCAATGCATGACAACAAGGACCCCCCCTCCCCCCCCCCCCCCCCCTCCTTCCTTTCTTTCTTTCTATCGCCCTCGAATGTGTCGCACCACACGGACTTTTTTCGTGTTTGGCGTTCAGGCGATCAAATCGGTCGTCGGCATGCGCTGGCGATCGAGGGGTGGGGGGGGGCGGTGGCGCCCCTCGCAGGAGATGGGGCTCGTCGGCGTTCAACGTCCCTTTCGCCACGGGGGACGTCGGCATTAGCAGGTGAGCGCTCGACTTCATTCATTCAGCCCACGCGTTATTGTCTACGGAAACGCTGTTTACCCATGTTGTTCGCAGTCCTCAACACTTGGTCGTCTGCTCTGTGGCCCGCTAGCTCACGCGCCTTAGCTCGCGCGTTAGCTTGCGCCATAGCTCGCGCCTTAGCTCGCGCCTTAGCTCGCGTATTAGGGTTAGGGAAAAGTGACGCGCTGGATCACGTGCTACAGCGCACGCGCTAGTTCATGCGGTATTCCTTGCCTCGGCGTACGCTCTAACAATGGCATGCGCTTTCGAGCTTTAGCTCACGCGTCGGCGTGGGGGTGAAGGTCAAACTCGTGAAGGTGGTCACCCTTGCAAAAACGGTACGAGGGCCGTCTCGGTTTTTGTTCGCACGGCGAGCGTACGGGTCACAGCCGGTTCGGCGCGGATATCTTGGCTCTCGGAAGGAACGAAGCACAAACACTCGATTTTTTATTGGAATGTATTCTGCTGTACCCTGTGGCCTACGGTCGTGATCTGGATCTTGATGCAAACGAGCAGGAGAGAAGCGAATCGCAAAGATCGTTACGAAGATCGGTATGAAGCCCGTTATTAGTTTTGCCGCGTTTGCCTTCTCCCCCCCCCCCCCTGCCTGTTTTTTCTTTTTTTTTCTTGGCGGTCGCCGAAAGCTGGTTGTCGAGTTAGATCATTTGTGCGGGGTAAATAATCTTTACTCCGCACAAGGGAATTGATCGTATCACGTAGTGTTCAAGGTAAGGCACCCAAGAGGCAACATAGTACTCCCATTGCTGTCTCTGGAAGTACCTACACCGGAAGTTAAATCAACTCATTGAAGCTGTCATCCATATGCAAGTCCTCCTCACAAGCGGTTCTTAGTAGGATGCAGCTCACCCTTCATGCGACTCGCCAGACATTTCACGGTGCTTCGCGCTTGGTGCAAGCAATGTCGGCCTGGTCGGTGAAAACCCGACATGCTTCGTCCCGGCATTGTAGGGATGCGAGGGTCTATGGTCATACGACTACGGCCATGCATGATAATGAGTGCACCCCCCCCCCCCCCCCCCTGCCCTCTCTCCCACTCCTCCCGCTTACGATGCAGCGGTGACGATTCTTGGGCGGGAGGAACAACGCCTCAGGGATGGGAGAAAAACGCCCCCTCCTGGAACAGCGGGGCTGCCGGGCTGCCGTCCCCTTCCACCCCAGGGTGGAAATCGGGTGCGGCGGCGGCGGCGGCGGCGGCGGCGCACCGCAACGAGCCTCAGTCGCCGCTCGGCGCTTCTTCCGCCTCCCCCGCGATGTCTCCCGACCTCAACCTTAGCGCCAAGGGTGGGAGCGTCAAGAGCGGCGGTGGCGTTTGTGCCACCGGTGCCGCCACCGGTGCCTCTTCCTCGAGGGCCGGTGGTAGGCGTCGCGGCGGTGGCGGCGGCAGTGGTACCACCCCGACGAAGCTTCTCCGGGCTGCTTCTTCGTCGTCGTCGGCGGCGGCGGCGGCGACAGCGGCGGCTAAGAGCGGCAGGAGAAACGAAGGCCGGGGGTCGGGGCGAGGCGGCGGACGCGGGCGCTGCTTGTGGCGGTCGGAGACGGAGGAGGAGGAGGAGGAGGAGGAGCGGGACGCCAGGGTGTCGATGCCGGCGCCGGTACCGGTTACATCGGCGGCGCCTTCCGCCGGCGTGGGCGTGGCCGCGGTTGGAGTACGCAGCGGTGGTGGTCGTGGTGGTGGTGAGGGTGGGGGTGATAGGACTCCCGAATCTAGCGGGGGTAACGGTTGCCACCGGCATTGGGAGCAGGTGGAGGAGGAGGGCGGAGGGGGTTCCAGCTGGAGGAGAGTAAAGCGCGTCACTCACGAGGACTCGATGTCTGAGTCAGGGACCGAAACAGCGGGGGGGCGGGGTGAGAGGAGGCCTCCCACCCCCGCCCTCGATGATACTCGGACGGGGGAGGCGGCGGGGCGCAACCACCGGAGGTTCGGTTTCCAGCCGAAGTCGAAAGGGGGTGGAACTCCCGGAAGAAGGCGTTATAGCCAGGGGCTCAGGCGGGCGCAGCAGCCGTGGTCGCAGAGGGAAGGAGAAGAAGAAGAAGAAGAAGAAGACGACGACGATCAGCAGCGGCAGCAGCAGCAGCGTCGATCGAACGGCCAGACCTTGACACCCTCTTTGATACCCCGGCAAGGGAGTGCGAAGCCTCGGCGGCCCGACGCCCCGCGTGGGGTCGGTCCAGCCGCGGGAACGTCCGTGGGTACCTCCGCAGACGTTTCGGGCGACGACGAAAGCGGCGGGTTCTGGGCGTCCGCTCGGGAAGGCACGAGAAGCAGCGCGAGGGGGCCTCCCCAGGGAGGGGGCGCGGGGGCGTTGGCGACGAAAGAGGCGGTGTTTTTGGCTGGGGCGGGGCAGCGCTCGTCCTCGGCCGGAGGAATCAGGGCGGTAGCGGAGGGGGGGGGAGGAGTACACGAGATCGATCGGGTTCCGTCGTCTTCGGAGGGCGAGGGTCTGGAGAGGCACGAGCTCCGGGTAGCGCTCGTTCGGATCAAGCGCTTGGAGAGAGGGTGGGAGCAGAGGTCGAGTGCGTTCGAGGTGAGGGTGTGGGGGACGCGGCGCGGCGGTGGCGGAGGCGTTACGTTGCGCGACGCGGCGTGTAGCGTGTGGCGTGTGGCGTGTGGCACGGAGTTGAAACGGTATGAGTATTCTTGTGGTGTCGCACGCTTTTGTTGTTTGTATATATATATCGTTTCTGTTTTTTTTTTTGCATCCTGGTGTACGTTAACCGTTTCTGTGTATTTGTCGCCTTTTATTTTTCCGTTGGGGTGCGGGTGAAAAAGGGAGGGTGGGGGAGGGGGGGGGGGTATGAGACATATAGGGGATGTGTCGAGGAAATGCGTGTTCGACGGCGAACGGAAATTGCGGCGAAAGTCGCGCTTGGAAGCATTATTTCAAATTGATACCAGGCACCAGGTGCATGATAGAAGTGTTTGCTGCAAGACGTGTACCAATATGTCCCGAACTATGCGTAATTCTTGGATTAAATGTCAACATAAAACAGTTTCACAGATTCCAGTGACATGGTGGTATGTTGTGTCGGCCGAAACCAGTAGTCCGTTGCCGTGAACAATACACCTGGTACGTACGTAGCGCTTCAAGGACCTCTTGCGAGGCAAGTACCCATCCTTCGCGCCCTTTCCTCCCCGCGGATGCCCAACTGCCTCCTTACATTGACCCCCCCCCCCCCCCCCCTCCCTCCCTCCCTCCCTCCCTTCTCTCCTTTTCTCTCGGGCCGAAGGTGTGGGTGGTCACCTTAACCATCGCCAAGTTCTAATTCCTAACCTCATCCTCCCACCGTTCCCTTTCGCCCAACCCAGAAACTGCTGCGGCTAAAGGACCTCCGCATAGAGTCCCTCATGCTGCCCCACAAGTACGGGTCCCTCTCGGGGCACCCCCCCGGTCGGAACGGGGGGACCCCCGGGGCCCCCACCGGGGGCCACGGTGACGGTTTCATCGGAGGCAAGGGGACCCCCGCTACAAGTACCGCCTCCAGCGTTAGGACCAAAACCTCGTCGAGTGATGGACGAGCGGCTTTCTCCGAACCGCGTGGCTTGGCGAGCAGGGGCGGAAGAGTGGGGGTTGGGCACGGGCGCGGGGTCGCGGATAGTGGTGGAGGGGGCGGGGTAGGGGAGGGGGGGGGAGGGGGGGGGGGGAGGGGCGCGGCACGCCGAAGAGGGTGGAGGGGGCTGAACGGAGGAGTCTGTTGCCTAATCGCGTGTTTGTCGCGACCGCCCCTGACCCCCCGCCGCCCTCCCCGATGAGGCTCAAGCGGCTCGTACGAAAAAACTGCGATACGGAGGATGATTACTGAGGAGGAGAAAAAAAAAAACGGCGTCGGGGTTGTTTTTACCACGCGGGAACTGTGCCTACCCTCTGTTTTTTTTTCGAGGCGGGGGGGGGGGGGGGTTGTTTTTACCACGCGGGAACTGTGCCTACCCTCTGTTTTTTTTTCGAGACGGGGGGGGGGGGGGGGTGGGAGTACTCATTTGTTGCTTGCCTTAGTCATTTGACCATTGACCACGCATCCCTTTCGAGGGGGGGAGGGGGGGGGGGGGGTGTACTCGATAGGAGAGATGCACTCGATCTCATGCATGGTCGTAGTCGTATGACCATAGACCCTCGCATCCCTACAATGCCGGGGGGGGTAAATTACTTGGAATGAGCACTGGGTTGCTTGTGCTGCGGTGTTCGTACAAGGGTGAATTAACGGGTAGTATTCCATTCCGGGAATGGTCCCAATCTTGAAAAATTAAAAAATAAGATATTTTTTATGGATGAAAATGATTGAAACCTTTCCGAGTAGTTTTTTTGCCCCGAGAAAAATTGGGAGGTAGGCTTCTGGAGGGGGGTACAGGTTAGCCGTCGAGTTTCCTTTTGTTAGCGGTTAGCGGTGGGGGCGGTGACGGTGGGGGTCCCTACAGAGCACGGAACACAACAGGTGAGAAGTTGCGGAGGAGCAAAACCTATGTATGCTTTTTGCTCCGCGTTTGTCTGTTTTTTTCTCGAAAGACAAGCACGCCTTTTTTGTTTTTCTTGTTACGTATTGGTGCCGGAGAGACACTCCCTGCCTGGCGTAATTATTAGAGCCTTTCGCCCGCTATGAAAGTAAACGGGTGTCTTGTGTGGTATTGCCTACTTTATAGTGGTGGTGGTGATGGTGATGATGTTGGCTGTTTTTGGTTGCTCGTGTGTGTGTGTGTTTTTTTTTTCTTTCGGTGTTGTTTTTTGCGGTTGTTGTTGTTGCTGTCGTTCTGACGACGTATTATATGTATACCCCGGGACACAAGAAAAAAAAATGACAACGATTTCCGCTTGGTTGACGGACAGACGGGCGGTCGGTCGATCGGTCGGTCCTGCCTGTCGTTTGTCCTGGCACTGCTGCTGCTGCTGCTGCTGCTGCCTCTCGCCGTGAGGGTTTTCCTGATTTTGTTGGCGTTTTCGCGGGCAAGACGAAGGCGTGTTTATTCTAGTATTTTTTTTCTTGCCTTTTGGGTTCATGGTGAGGTGCTGGTGAGAAGGCGGAAATGCCTACTGTTGGAGGGTGGTTGTTGGGTTATGTACGGAATGCAAAGGGCGTTTATAGTGAGGGGGGAGGGGGAGGCGTGTTTTTGCTAGTAGGGGGTTCAGGGGACGAAAACGGCGGGAGAGACTATATATGAATCGGTTGTGAGATGAAACGCAACGTAAGTCCATTGGTGGAAGGACGTTTCTCACTGGTATGTACTGGTCGGAAATATAGTACCCGTTTGATGTTGAATTCAATGTTGAAAGGGGGGTTATATTTACGTCCAGGGTGGTACCATTTACTAATCCAGGTGGAGGCGACGACGTTTGTACCCCATCTGTTACGGGGGGGGAGGGGGGGGGAGGGGGGAGGGAGGGGGGGGGGGTGGGTTGGTTTTCTTGTCGTGGAGTTTTTGAGCCGTTTTGAATCATATGTCATCAGTCTATTGATAGGTGTAGTTTATACATCTATTAATAGTTGTCTAGTGTTTGTTTCAGAAGAGGGCTGCAAATGCATCACGTGGGCTTCCTTCGTAGCAGCGCTACAGCAGTATTATAGCGTCCCCTTGCTTCAGCTTTTTAGATCAGATCGTCCCGGACAAGAGAGGCAGAGAGAGAGAGAGAGGGCTTGCGCCGCCTTCTGTGCGATGGTAGCGCGCGGCGCGAAGCTACATTTTTTTTTACGTGACACCAGGTGACACGGGGATAGATACCTACTCGCACGCTTCAGGACTTTCGGGATAATGTGCCGTTTTTATTTAGATCGACGTTACTTACAGCAGTACAATAGTATTTCCGTTAATTTCTGGTTTTGGTCTTTGTTTTTTTGTTTCGTGGTTGGAAGTTTGAGTATCGTTTTTTTTTGTTTTTGTTTTGCGTAATTAGTTCCGACTTGATTTCAATTTTCTTTTAGTTCAGATTTTTTCGTTTCCGGTTTATTTTTTCCCCCCGGTTGAAGCAGTGGCAACCCGGGTTTTTCCTTCCCGTTTTTGTTTGTGCGCGCATTTTGTATGCCTCGGTCTCTTGCCGGACCAAGTAGCCAAATGCGGAGGGACACATTAATCAGAACCCGAAAGTGGTCTGCAAACACACTGGGATACACCCCTCTGGCCGGAAATATAAGGAATGTTTCAGCACTAATATCAATCCCAAGCAGTCCTTATGTTTTGGGTCAGTGATGTGGTTTTCGGGTCCGTCGTGGGTTCTGATTATGACAGCCCCTCCTATTGGAGCATTCGCGGGTCCATTACATCTTCCTCGAGCTCGTTGATTTTGATTGGTGGATGTGATTGATTGATTGATTGATTGATTGATTGATCGCTGATCGATAAAAACCGTCGTCGTTTTTCCGCCTCTTTTTTTTTTTTTTTTCGTGGAAGACGCGTAGCACCGGCTAGCCTTTTCTATCCTCGAGAGAAAAAACAGAAGTAGATTCGTGTTAAGGAACGATGTGCGTTCGCGCCTGTTCGATGTGTGCTTCCAGGAGTTCGAGCGGAGCGGTGCATTTATTTATTTTTATTTTTGTAGGGATAGAAGCACCTCTAGTCTATATATAGCGGCAGCGACGCGTCTTGAGCGAGATTTTATTTCCAGTCTTGTTTTCCGTCGCCTCGTGCTTGATACAAGAAGTTAGACCGAATCGTGGAGGCATCATACTACTACGCAGCCGATTGGTGCAAATATATCTTACAATAATCAGCTGATTGGAAGATATCAGTGTACCGTACAATAAGCAGCTGATTGGTGGGCGTATCGTGCAATACGCAGCTGATTGGTGCGGGTATCGTGCAATAAGCAGCTGATTGGTGGAGATGTCATACAATTAACAGCTGATTGGTGTTGGCATCGTACGGTATGTAGCTGATTGGTGGGGGTGTATGTTAGCCAAGGCTGATAAAGTCATAGCATAGCTTTGCGTAGAGTCGACGAGACGCCTCACATGTCCTGTCCACACTATTAATATTATACTACGAATACTTCACCCGGAGGAGTTCGTTGTACGTTCGTGTGGTTCCAATGTTTTTGTACTGCCCCTCCGCCGTCGGGCAGTTCCTGGCATCCATCTGGCATCGTTATGTTTTATGTGTTCCTTGCGCCATTGATGATGGATAGATCATCTACAGATAGATCATGATGTAGATCATCCAGTTCCTCACCTGCCGCTGTGAGGGGTTGTACAGGATGTACATGCATAGTACGCATCCGACCCCGAGGAAACTTGTCCTGCTGCTGCTACTACTACAGTAGACCATGCTGATTGTACGGCTCCCACCCGGCAATATGATTGAGCTCTACCGTAGATCACGCAAGTGATCGTCGGGAAAAATACAGTAGATCTGCCTTGAAAAAGTCTAAATCGTGGAGTGGGAATATATTATCTCGTCCAAGGTGTGAACACTCCTGTTTATCCATCACGTTCGACCGAAAATTTCTCGTACGTACGTAGACCGTGTTAACACCCACCCTCCGGCGGATTTTCGTAGCTTGATTGTCTCGGAATCGGGGAGAGTCCGAACGCCGAGTGGTATACATACATGTATGTGCGGGGTACGTACTATGGAAACATCTCGACGAGATATTTCGGAAAGACCTCGACGAGATAGTTTGGAAAAAGATGTCGGCGAGATAGTTTGGAAATATCTTGACGAGATTAATCGGAAAGATCTCGACGAGATAAATCGGAAAGATCTCGACGGAAATCATCGGAAAGATTTCGACGCATCTCGACGAGATCTATCTGTCGGAAAGATCTCGACGAGATATTTACAAAGCCGCCACATTTGTTTGTGTTTGTGTGTACCCCCCTTGGGTTGGAGAAGCTCAGCTTTGGAAATTCATCACAGGGGGGGTGTTATCTCACCACCCGGGTGTTATATTATCACCCCCCTGTGATACGGTAGTGTGGTCATACATACGGGTGAAGTCTATGCCAAAGACACTTTATGTTAACCCCTTTAGCACCGCAGTCCCGTTTTGGGGACAAACCAGTCAAATTTCAAGTAGTTTGTCCCCAAAACGGGACTGCGGTTCCAAAGGGGTTAACCCCTTTTGTAACCCCCCCCCCCCCCCCCCCCACCTAGATAGCGATCAAAGCAATGGTTGATAACTTCATTCAGTGTCATCAACCATCTACGAGGAGCAGTATACGGACAGAAACGATCACGTTGCGCCTGTGCCGTAGACGCATTCTACTATAGAGGTAGCACATTTCCGCTATATATTTTTTTCCGAATAAAGGGACCCCATAACCCCAAAACCGTCGGGATGCCAATCTTGCTTCGAAAAATGAAGTTTTTTTTTTGTATACTTGGACCGCGGGATTATTCTTCGGAAAGCAATTCGATTCTCCTGAAGTCAGTTTTCGGATGAGGTATGGAGCTCCTCAAGTGAGGAGCCTCAGAAAAATTAGGGTGAACCTCTATCGTAGAGCGCCTCCGTACGACTCCTTACGATGTACCCAGGGTAGTTATTATTTGTCACGAAATATTTTTTTTACAAGGAAAACTGATTGTAAGTCTGTCGCAGTCTTGAGACAAGCAAGACAAAAAAACATGAACATTTTTTTTTTTTCCAGAAAACGTGACATGATAACGCCAACTCTTTACGAAACAACTGTCACGAATCGTCCTTTTCTCCGCGTTTGTTTGAAACTGCCGCCCTTTTACTGCTTGCTGCAGCACATACCGAGCGTATACGTACCCTATCATATCATAGGTAGACACCTCCTGCGCCATGATCGATCGTGGTTGGATATCGTGCACGCAACTCGGAAAAATATCGGTATTTTACCCCTCCCTGTAGCTCACTCAGTAAATAACACCTTTACATTTGACGTCGTCCAGGTCACGGGTTCGAACCTCACTTCGATCGCTTCCTTTACAGAAACGCTTGCTGCGCGTGCATCCCTAAAAACACATTTCCCTGGTTCCCCAGGTAACGAAACGAAGCGGGTAGGTCAGCGTACAGTGGTATGTGTACGGTTCTGACGCCCCAAAAGATCCCGCCGTTTAGAGGGGGGGGAAGTGTTATAAGGATAACCCTGGGCTGGGTAATCGATCTATTATTTTACCCCTATAGCTCAGTAGATAACACCTTCACGCGCATCATCAACAGATGGATCATCTGTATGACGTACCATTTTTTACCCTAAATATAACGAACTTTTATATTGATGTTAATACTCGAACGCTACTTATATTTTGAGACAGAGTGGCAGTTCCTAACCTGCCGATATGGTATGCTGTACGGGATCTCTATAGTACAGTGCATATCCAACTCAGGAAAGTTGTCTTAGAGCATGCAGATTAAATACGGCTCGCACCCACAGAAGCACGAGCTATGTAGATCATACAGATCACACAGATCGAACAGATCCTACTGATCATCTGCCCTGAAATATCTAGATCATGAACTGTGGGAATGATCTGTATGATATGTCCCACATGTGATATCGAAGGGTCAGGCAAGACAGACAGGAAAAATAATTTCCAAAATGGAGACCCGCCAAGCCGACAACGGAGTATATATACGGTATGACACTATACTATCACACTAGGGTGATAAGATAACACACCCCCTGGGACGAATTTCAGACCCGTTTTCCTCCAAAACATGCCTTAAGGGGCGTACACAACGCAAATGGCGGCTTTGGAAAGATTTCGTCGAGAAGGTTGCATAGACGCATCGCTCGGCGTATTCAGTACGCCCTCTCCGTTATCGAGAAACCCAGCTTTCTTTGAAAATCGTCCGAGGGGGTGTTTGGTCTTGCGTGTTACCACTTTGGGCGGAAATGTAAGGGCAAAATATCCATACTATTACGGGGGACCATAGTTAATAGGACCTGTGGTTTACATAAAAACCTATATATTTAACCATTTCTACGAACAATGTTTGGTCCTATTGACTGTGGTCCCCCGTAATAAACGATTCTTAAATTTCCGTCCAGGTTGGTATGAGGTAACAATAACCCTTAAGAAGAGGCCCTTACGGATAAAAAGGGGCAAACGCAACGACGACCAGTGAGTGAGTGAGTGAGTGAGTGAGTTGTTGGAAGACGCTTACTTCTTTTTGTCTGTTCTATTGAACGACGCAGAAAGTCAGTGTACGTCTCACGATCGCTCGGTGTCATGGTGTCATCACACCCATCTGCGAGCGAGTCTCTCTTCACGAGACGCATCAATCATCATCAGCCACACTCCACCATGAGTGAGCGCTTGATGTTATCGACGGTCTGGCGTGGGCGTGCGTGCCGCCCGTAACACGGCGAGTGCCTATACCATACCAGGTATACTTCGAAGTATGTGACGTTCCCGGCGCTGTCGTACAACTCATCGAACTCATCGATTACAGTTTGCGTTGGCATACCCCGTACTACAGTAGCTAACCTCTACCGTAAACCCCTTTTAGAACCGCAGTCCCGTTTTGGGGACAAACCAGTCAAATTACAAGTAGTTTGTCCCCAAAACGGGACCGCAGTCCTAAGCGGGGAAATAACTTCGGTGATACCAACCATATCTACGCGAGCAGAGCACAGCGTGAGCGCCCCACCACAGCAGAGTTGCTGTACGGACAAGATCATGTTGCGGCCGCCGTGTCGTACGACTCCCCTTGCCTTCAACCATTTTAACTCGGGACACCAACCCTTGTATGTATCATCCCCCAATCACCAATCACGCAGTAACCGTTGCCATAGTCGTCACATTTCACGGTCAATTTTCCACTACTATCTCACGTCCTGGACGGGTCAGCAACAGCCACCGCAGGTCCTGGACTGCTTCACGGAGGCGTTCTACGATATATAGAGGTTCACCCTAAATTGTCTTGAGGCTCCTTACCTGAGGAGCTTCACACCTCACCCGAAAACAGACCTCGGGAAAAAAATCGAATTGTGTGCCGATGAAGTAATCCCATAGACCAAGTACACCAAACTTCATCTGTCGAAACAAGATTGGCCTTGCGACGATTTTAGGTTTGAGGCGTCCCGTCATTCAGAAAAAAAAAACTAGCGGAAATGTGCTACCTTTATCGTAGAACGCGACTTCGATACGGGCGATATGCCGCGATCAAAATCGCCCGTCGTCACTATTTTGTCCGGCTCTCCTCAGAGGATTTTTGTTTGCTGTTTTTGTTGTCTACTCACATACCAAGCGCGATAAAAGACTGACTTGGTGGATGGAACACATTTACATATTTGTCCGTTGCAGCACGTACGCATTGTTTGTGATAAAACTATCACACGCGTGGTCAATCACACATACATACATTCGTACAAGAACAGGTCGTCGTGAAAAGAAAACAGAGTGACCTCGTTTCGACGCGTTATACGATAGATAAGAGGTAGCACATTTCCGGGGGGGTTTTCCTGAACGACGGCCTTCCTTAACCCAAAATCGTCGGAAAGCCGTATCTTGTTCCGAAAAATGACGTGTGTGTATACTTGGGCCATGGGATTATTCACTGGGATGCGACTTGATTTTTGCTGCAGTCAGTGATCGGGTGAGGTATGGAGCTTCTGAAGTGAGGAGCCTCAGAAAAATTAGGGTCTACCTCCATAATATCGTAGAACGCCTCTTTGATGGGAGTTTGTTTTCATGTATAGACCTTGATTTACCAAAGGTGTGTTCCAACCTCTTATCGTAACCTTTGTTCCCAAAAGGTGGATCCATCTGATCTGATAACGATATTGTAAATCAACTATTCCTGTCTGTCAAACCCTTTCGGAACTGCAGTCCCATTTGGGGGACAACACCGCTCAAATTCCAAGCAGTTTGTCCTCAAAACGGGACTGCAGTTAGTTCTACTACTCTGAATGGGTTACGGGATTATTTCATGCAGGAAGTGTTGGACTGCATAAAGCCTCATGGCTCGACCGCGATGGTCCCAACCAAATCTTCTTACCCCTTTCTTTGGTGACCACCGGCCTAGCCTACTACCGCAGAGCGGAGCCCCGTGTCAACTGACCTCACCCAACCAAGTACCCCGACGAAAAAAAAAACGGGGGCGACTCCACCACACGAGGAGGCTCATCGTGTACGTCCCGTGTATACGTGTACACAACGGTTCATATTTTATTGCTGTAGTATTTTCATAGTTTACAGATTTTGGAGTACAAAACACATATTCGAGGCGTCTCAACCATTCTGCCCAAAACAACATATGCTGTGGCACAAAGAAGCATCACAACTTCCACGAAGAACTACCTAAGAACAGGCGCGTGTGCAGATTTCGCGTTTGTTCTTCCCTTGCTCCCGATTACTCTGACCCCCCCCTACGGCCATGGATAATATATCGAGTACATCTCTCCTATCGGGTACCCCCCCCCCCACCCCAACTTATCAATAAAACACCAATGAGTGTTTTTTTTTCTTCCACGAAAAAAAAAAAACATTCGCATGGCGATTGTTTTCGTTCACGCAACGACGACTACTTTTTTTGCTACTACAGTACGACTAGACATCGTCTCGACACTACCTGACCCTTTTAACGCAAACTACAGCCCCATTTAGGGCACAAATTACTCAAATTTCAAGCACTGCGTCCCCAAAACGGGACCGCGGCACTAAAAGGGTGTTGTCGGTGCGACAGTTAGTACGACATACCCCTCAGAAAGAATCAACCAAAAAAACAACCAGCCCATCCTCAGCACCCGCCACCCCCACCACCTTGCCACCAGATCCCACGATTGCTTGCACCGTGCACATACATACACGCCGCTGGACCCCTAAAACAACGAACTCCAGCCCACGATTTTTCATACCCCGCATACACACGCCGCTGGCCCCCGAAAAAACAAAACTCCAGCCCACCATTTTGTTCAACCCTCTGCACATACATGCCAATCCCGGGCCGCTGAATAACACAAAGACTCCATCCAGCCCCCCCCGAATTTTCGAAGGATTCGACTCAACCAAAGCTAAAATCAGCTCGTCAGGCTGTACCGCAATATAGGGTATGTTTGGCTGTTAATATGAATATCTGAACGATCCTTCCTTTTTTGGACAAGAGTGTGTTATGGCTCGCGCACGACGTAAATAATGGGAACAAAAAAAGCCATCGAAAAAAAAAGCATCTCACATTTCATGCACCATCTAGAATGACGCAACAAAAAAACACCACGCTCGGTGAATCAATGAAGCAAAGGGTGAAACAAAACACGCACCAGGTACTTTAGTATATCGTATGCATCACACGTACATACTCGTTCGAAACATGATAGGAACGAGGAGTGACGCTGCTGCAGGTTGCTTGGTATGCCCACCAACGAAACATGCTACGCAACAGAACAAAGCGCGGCAGCAAACACCAGAGGGGAGAACGAGGCCATCCACATGCCTTCACACGATTGCCTCCAGGTAAACCAACCGCCCTTCCGCATCGTAAACGCATGTGTTGCTGCTGCAGCACCAATAAACTGGTATACCGGTATAATGGCATATCAGTACCAGTATACTGGTACACCCAGCACCAGTATACCGGTATATCAGAGTTACCTATTTTACCTTTTACTTGGAACTACATACTCTACAAAAACAGTACCGTTGCCCTGTCGTTCTCCATAATTGCTGCACGGAGGCATTTTGGAAAAAAAGCGGAGGGGGCGCCATCGCAATTAATAAAAGAAAAAACATCGGGCGCAAAAGAAGAAAAACTACAATATATATATATCACGTTTATATATATTGGGAAATTCTGGCCTGGATAACGTGTGGAACCAACCTCACCTTAACCTTGTCGCTAATACGTACAGCAAAAAATATCCTACCCCAACTCCGAGTAGTTTTGACCCAAAGCCGAGGGTTTTCTAGAGAGCGATGTCTAAGGCAGCATTCAACACAACCAAGTGATGGATATCGAACGATAATCGAGTTCGATATCGATACACGAATACCAAATCGATGTCGAACGATAATTGGTTTCGATGCGATACCGATAGACGATACCGATAAACGAATCGATATCGAACGATATATACTTCGATTCGATATCGATAAACGCAAAGCCAAATCGATTTTGAACGATAATAATCGATTTCGATACGATAATCGAGTTCGATACCGTACCGAAAACAAAAAGCCAAATCGATGTCGAACGATAATCGGGTTCGATGCGATGCGATATCGATATACGAACAACCGAATCGATATCGAACGATTATCTGTTTCGATACGATATCGATAGACGAAATCGACAAACGAAAACCCATATCGATATCGAACGATAATAATCGGTTTCGATACGACAAACGAAACACCACATCGATATCCCACGATAATATGGTTCTCGACACGACGTCGACACACGAAACACAAAATCAATATCGCGCGATGATCGAGTTGGACACGACATCGACAGAAAAAACAAGTCGATATCGAACAATAATCGATTCCGAAACAATAAAACAGCCCAAATCGATGTCGAACGAAAATCGAGTTCAACACCATGCCGATAAAGAAAAAAGAGATGGAATCGAACGATAGGCGAGTCGAGTCCGGTAAAAAAATCGCTATGATATCGATAAGCGATATCGTTCTTCCTCCATAAAAAATACGGGAATGCCAGGGGAACGATGGAGGGCAAAACGCGTTTTGATACATCGAAACTTCGTTGGAAACTTCGCATATCGAAACTTCCGATACGATATGTATCTAACACCACAAAAAATACATCGCGCGAGCAGGAGTCCCAACTTCCCCCCCATCTCCGGCGCATTTTTCTTTTTTGGGGGGGAGGGGGGGCTGCACAAAAATCTTCCGTCACCAAAGCCTAAATTAAGTCAAATACACACGCGCCCCTCTACGCGTCCATGATGAAACGCGTCTTCTTCCAAACAGCAAGCAGGCCATCTGAACCTGCGACTAAACTTAGCGGCGACAAGAACACACACCCGCACGCGGGATGCCTTACCGGAGTCGCAGCAGTTTTTCTAGCACTCCAGGCGGCATGTTCTGTCCCGGACAACACCTAATATACTCGCGAGCGATTTAAAAAAAAAACAAAAACATACAGCCATCTAAAAATACAAAAAATCGGACTTTTTCCCGGAGAGTTTTCCGTGGAAAACAAAATCGATCGCCCACGCAAGTTATCTATACCACTGCTGCTGTATGTATTATACTAGACTCAAGCCAAACATTTTCCCGAAAAACATCGCGCAGCCATCTATAATAGCAGAGCAACGAACGAGAGTACTAGCAACGCAGGAAAAACTGTACCTGGTAGGTGCTTTACCCCACACAGGCCGAGTCCAACAAAAAGCAGAAATGGTACATTCCTCGCGGATGCAACCGCCACCACCCACCCACCCCACCCTCCCGAAAAAGTAAACACATCAAGCACACCCTATAGGGCGTTTTTCCTGCGCGCCGTTTTTCCTGCTGGTCAAGTTTGTTCTTGGAGGAAACTTCTGGTAACCCCTCATCGCTTGTGGTATACCCGCTCCGCGAATTCAACGTCGAGTGTAGCGAAACGGCCGCTCGCTCGCTTGCGCCGGGCACGGCAGGCAGTTTCTTTTGAAAGCCTCGTGCTCATCAACACCAACCACACTAAGGAAACATCCCGACCGGCTTTCACCTTCCACCTCCCCCCCCCCCCCCCCGCCTCCTCCCCCATCCACCCAGTCCACCACAACACGCTAAACACAAAAACTCTCGACACCCACCCACCCATCTCACCACCACGATCGCAAGCCAACCGCTTTCATCTGCATCTCCAGCACGCCATCTCTGCCCCCCCTCCCCCCCCTCCCCCCTGCCACCCCTCTTTCCTGGCCCTCTCGCTGCGCATGGCACCGCTTCATTTCGTCACTTGGAAAAAAAAATCCCAAGACCCGCTCATAAAAATCTTTCAGATGGGGAGAAAAAAAAACAAAAAAACTTGTCGTCCTTCCCGACACAAAAAATCACAACGAGAGGGATCGGCTGATGCTCAAACGACGGCCTCCTTCGTCTGAACTCCCGTTTGAAGCGTTCCTGTCTCCCCTCCCTATCGGCGGTGGTAGCACCTCCCCCCCTGGCAATGCCGCCGCCGCCGCCTCGCGCAGGCGCGGCTCGAGCTTCCCTTCCACGTGGAGGACCAGCGAATCGGAGCAGCCGCCGATAAATTCTCCTGCCGCGAACAGCTGGGGGACGGTAGGGCAGCGCGAAGACGGGCGAGAAGCCAGGACCAACTGCATGGCGGCACCTCCGTGGGTCTTGTCCAACTCCTGGAATAGACGAGAGAGGCGGGGTAGGACTGGTTGGAAATGCCGGCTCGACGTGAAAAACCCACACACAATGCAATCAATCAATCAATCATTCGTACAATGAAATATGAAGACATCGTGTTCATACTTCGTGTTGACGATGAACCCATCGCACCATATTGGGCACAACAATGGGTACGCACTGTGGTTGATATCGGGAGAAGGGTGGTATTCACCCTTTTAGGACCGCAGTCCCGTTTTGGGGACAAACGACTTGAATGCGACTGCAGATCTAAAAGGGTTAATAGCGCTGGCGATCCTTTGCTGTTCGCTGCGGATTTCGAGGGGGAGGTGTTTCGCGCCAGGAACTCTCTCGGTTGTCCGACGCTCGCAGTTTCTCTTGATACGCTCTCACTCTTTCCTCCACCCAATACGGCATGCCTTAGTACCTTACAAGGCATGCGCCTTATCCCAGATGTGTTGAACAATGTTAGTCGTTGTACACCTAGGCAGTGGTAATTGCTGATCGGGTTTAGCCTACATGTTGTAGAGTCAGGGTTAGCTTTGTGTGACTTACTAACGACTTAGAAAATAATGTGGAGTTCCTCAAGTGAGCAGGCTCAGAAAAATAAGGTGTTGCCCCCAAAAGGCAAACCCTGCCGTCACACGCGTCGGGGTTTTCGCGCTAGGAACTTCTCTCTCTCGGTGTCCGATGCTTGCAAACTTTCTTGATACGCTCATTTAGTCTTACCTCGACTCTATACGGGATTCTCAGATGACGAAGGAGGGCCTTGAGCTTCGCGCAGAACGAGCAGTACGTCTTGGAGTAAATCAGCACTCCGGGCGACGCGATGTTGCGCTCCACGATTGCTGTCCACCTTTTCCCGCGTTTTTTCGTTTTGACGATTTCGACACGAAACGGAACAGGAAGAAACGAAAAAAACGGCGCCGAGGAAAACAAAAAATAAAAATTACGTTAAAACGAGGCGTAGGCTTTGCACGTAACCTCCTCTGCCGCCCACCAAGCACAATAAAGCGATCTCGAGCGCATGACGTTAGTCACGTCAACCTCCACTGGAAAAAATCAAAACCCATCCTCACACATCGGAAACCCATCCCATCCCATCGAACACCCGTTAAACCTCATAGAAAACCCCACAAGATCTCGTCGAAAACCCACCCCATGCTATCGACAAAAACCCACCCCATTCAATCGAAAACCCATCCCGAACCATCGAAAACCGTCTCACACAATCGAAAACCTATCCCATCCCATCGGAGACGCGTCCAGTCCCATCGGAAACCCATCCCATCAGATCGAGAACCCATTTGAGGTCCTAGAGAACCCATCCCCATATATATCCCATCCCATCCTATCCGTAACACCCCCCCTCCCATCTCACCCCATCCCACTCTTTGCACAACCCACCCGTACCCATCCCATCCCATCCCATCTCATCGGCGTCTCACATGCATTGGTCGCTGAACTCCGGAAGCGTTGCGAACCTATCCTTGACCTCGTTCCACGCACCCAAAACGTTTCGGTGGCAGCCCTTCCAATCGCAGAACCCCGTGAGTGTTGGATGGTCGCCGTCGTTCTGTTCGTCACGGTCGCGGGTAGGGTTTATATATATATATATAGGCGTGCAAGAAAAAGGGAGAGGGAGGTGGGGGGGGGTACTCATTTGTTGCTTGCCTTAGTCTTTTGACCATTGACCACGCATCCCTTTCGAGACGGAGCGCACCGTTTCTACTCATAATAGAGACACCTACAACAAATTATGCGCTCATTACGTTGTCTCCGTAGATTAGTTGCTAAACTTACCCCCTTCCTGTTTCGCCGCCTGTGGCCCTCAGCTATCTTCTAGGAGGAGGGGGGGGGGGGGGGGAGATAAGTTCCTTGTGATTTATTCGGAGACCTCCACCGGGAACAGGTGCCGAGCCACAAGGGAAAGCAGGGTGATAGTAGTGACATACGCTCACCCGATGTCACCAAGGTAGGTCATCCCCTTCCCTCTGGACCACTATTAATAGTATACCCTGCTACTTACTGCTAATACCGCTGCCTACTACTACTACTACTGCTACTACTGTTACTACTGCTACTACTACTACTACTACTACTATTACTACTACTACTACTACTACTACTACTACTAATACGGGGGACCATAGTTAGCAGGACCTATGGTCTACACAAAAACCTATAGATATACCTATTTTTACTCACAATATTTGGTCCTAACTACTATGGTCCCCCGAAATAGAATCACTTCCTTTGCCATCACGAAATACGTTCCACACAGCACAGCACAACGCCCCTAGGCACTCTTACCACCATCTTCCAACACCATCCTCACCACGCACTGCGGCACCGCTCTTCGCAGCTATGTAGACAACACACCTTGATATGCGCGACGAAGTCGGCCTTCGGCATCAATATCGCCACAGTCCGCGGCACCCGATACAACGAGTCCTTTATCTCCTCCACAGGGACCACTCTGCCCGTCAGCTCGGCACGCCGCCTTGCACGCTCGAGCACCTGCGCCTCGTTGGCGTGTACGTACAAAATCGCGATGCGGTACACCGGATGGTTCTGGGGAAATAACCGGGAGGAGGGCGGGGGGGGGGGGGGGGAAGGGAGGACAGGGTAAGGCGCCGAACTCAATCTTAAAATGTTATCACCGATATTTCGCCTTGCTCTATCAATACCGGGCGCAACGTACAACACCAGAGATCAGACGGAAGAAAAACTTGCTGCTTACGACAAACGACGAATATCTGAGTACGAGGTGGGAATATCTCCCACGTACTGCTTGCTGCTGATGCTTTTTTAAGAATACGTATGCGAGAGACGGCTCCTCTTTTGGACTGCAGTTTGGCGCTCACGTATTTACACTTGCGGCACAGCGAAAAAGAACAAAGGGGGGGACCGACCACCCCATTGAGGCCCACCTTGCGAATTTCCTCGAAAACGTGCTCGTACCACTTGCTGTCCCGGAGCGATCCGTCCACCCAAACATTCTTCCGCTGCTTCATCGCCGTCTGCAGAGCAAGGGTTAAAAGACAGCGTCACCAAATAGAAAACGAGGCAACTAAAAATCATAATTAAAAAAAAAAACATCCCAAAATTATTGTCTTTTTGGGAGGGGGGGCGGGGGTTCTAACGAATAAATTCGCAAAAATAGGGACGCGATAAAAACAAAAAAGGCAGCAAGCAGAAATGATAGTGATAAATGAGAAGCCTTCCTTCCCTCCTGGGTGGTGTTTCGAAGCAAATACGTACGAACAGACACAAGGAGGTACGCCTAACCTTGTACGGGTGATACCAACCGGTAGGTAACTGTCATTTGAAAGAGATCAAAACGAACAAACCTCTTATAGCGCGGCTGGCGTATTAGTAACATTGATAAACATATTTGCAAGTACGAGGGACCATAGGACCATAGCCAATAGGACCCCATCAATATCAGTACACACCAGTACTCTTACTATTAATAAATGGTCCTAATGATAAGTCCCCCCGGAGTAGTTGTAAGTTCAACCGAGAAGGTCACGCGGTGCAATTAGTGCCGATTCGTCCGCAAGATCTCCGAACACGCACACGCGGTCCATCATCGGCCTCCCCGTCCGTAATAGCACCCCCCCCTTCCACCGCCACCCTGCATATCTAAACCCACACGCACGCTCACCTCCTGGGCGATCTCAACAAGGTAACCAACGCCTCCCAACAACAGCAACCCCCCCCCCCCCCCCTTTCCATCAACCCTTCCTTCTCCACTGCCGCCATGCCTAAACAAACCCACACGCACGCTCCGCACGCTCACCTCCTGGGCGATCTCGACAAGGTAACCGCTTTCGCGCCGGGTCAGCGACCCGGCCGCGCCCGGGCAGCGACGCACGTACTCCGGCCACTCCGGAAAGGCCGTCTTGAAGAGATCAGGGTCTACGGTAACGATGTCCGGCAAAGGAAAGTAGCCCTTCTCAGACATCCTGTAGGGCGGAACAGGAGAAGAACGAAGACAGGAAAAGGGGCGAGGGGGGGGGGGGGGGGGGGGGAGGAGGAGGGGGGGGGGAAAGAGAGGGGGGGGAGGAACGGAGGGAGGGGAGGAAGGCAGGGAGGGAGGGGGGGGGAGGAGCCTTAGGGATAAAATTCAATAATATTTTTACAATTTTGTGGCAGCTGGGTAAAAGGTCGAAATGTGTATCGGTACGGGTGCCGCCGTTGCTCAAGTCTCGCAATAAAATTAGAACCGGTCGTTCCACCATCCAGTGTGTGTCCGTGCCGATTCCTCATTCTGGAAAGGTACAAGCTCTGACCACAAAACTACGGCAGAGATACGTACTATTAATACTACGGGGGACTATAGTAATTAGGACCAAATATTGTTATTTAGTAAATATATACCATGGTAGGTTTTTGTGTATACCATAGGTCCTATTAACTACGGTCTCCCGTAAATATAGATCGTAATGCAGTAAAAGGAGCGTAGACAATGCGACGCCATCGTATCATACTGGATACGACAGGCGCGACCTACACACGACCAGAACAGCCATCACACACGAAAGTCATACACGGAAAGGCAATTCATCCGCTCTTACGCGAGCGCAAGAAAAATGACAACCGAAACGCGCTCGCCAGGAACCACCGGAAACGTTTCAACATTTTACTCGACACATCGTTCACCCCGCTCGGAAATAAATCAAGATCGTCATGCGACCATCGTACAATACGACACCTCCAGCAGCCCCTGAACACCGTCCACAATTTTTTCCACGTAATATACGGAAACTACGTAATGAGCGCCCAACCAACTACCAACTATTAGGGTAGTCTCTACTATTTACGGGGGGGCATAGTTAATAGGACCAAATATTGTCAGTAGAAATTGTTAAATATATAGGTTTTTATGTATACCACGGGTCCTATTAACTATCGTCCCCCGTAATAGGAGTAGGCACGGTGCTCGGTCTCGAAAGGGATGCGTGGTCATTCGCCGCATGACTAAGGCAAGCAACAAATACGTACGCCCTCTCCCCCTCCTCCGCTCCGCCCCTTCCCTCACCAGTTGATGGTGTGAGACTTCCCCGCGCCCATGGCCCCCGCTGTAAAGACGATCCACGGGTGGTCCTTCTCGGAAGAGGCACCGACCACGTTGCTGACCAGAGAATCTGATTGGTTGTCGTCCCGTCGACGGAGGCGAAGGGACCGGCCAGCAGAAGCACAAGCAGCAGGACAGCAGCAGCAATGTAGCCGCAGAAGAAGCAGCAACATGAGCACATGCACACAGTAGACATATTTTACATACACACGCGTCTGACTGCCGTGGTTCAGTGGCGTCCCCGCGAACGCCTCCTTAATTTAATCCCGTGCGAGTTCCTTTATTTTGCGAACAAAACAAAAACAAGAACAACAAAAAAAAATCAGCCGCTGAGAGGGCGTAGCGTAGCGTGGGTGTGTGTGTATTCTTCACATTAAACCGTTCTTTCTACCCGTCGACATCCAGCACAACCAGTGTCCGTGCCGATTCTCCAATCCTACAAGAGATACAAGTTCTGTGGTCACAAAGCTACGCCACAGAGATACTACGTTGCCACGTGCGCAGTATGCACTGCAGTGGGCAATGCAAAGCCACGTCATCATACTAGATACGACAGGCACGACATACGCAATCTATGAAATAGTGAAGTGGGTAGGCGCAATTCGATGCGAAAGAGGGGGAATGAAGTGTACCCTAGGGGAAAAAAAATGAAGTCATGCACCGTAGTGGGGACGGGGAGGGGGGGGGCGTACTCATTTGTTGCTTGCCTTCCGTCATTTGACCATTGACCACGCATCCCTTTCGAGACGGAGCACCGTTCCTACTCCTAATAGAGACACCTCCAACAATTGAGTGCTCATGACGTTGTCCCTATCACATGAAACATTTTGCTATTCATATTCTTACCCCCTTCATATTCTTACCCCCTTCCAGGCTCTACTCAGGGGAGGGAGCGGGGTCGGGAAGTCAATGGCATTACGCCGCCAGGTGAATGCCACAGCAGGTGGGGTTGTGCCGCCTACTATCTTATTTTCATACCAGCATGTACGTACCAGTACCAGCTTTCTTCCATTTTCTATGCCCCTGAGAGGCAACACTTTCAACTTTGACTTTTTTTTGACACTTTTTCCCTTTTTTTTTAATCATCACTTTCACTTTCCAGCCTTACTCGTAGCAGGTTTTACCCTCGACGACCTTCTCGACAAGCCGTGGTCACAGGTGTCTACCCTTCTCCCTCCCGGTACGTGCCTTTATTTTTTGTCGCGCACAGATAGGGTTCAGCATTCCCACTGCTCGTCGATTTTCATCGAATGTAGCTAACTCACGCTCTCGCGCTTTCCGCTAATCAATTTATTTCATGCAACAAAAAACCCTTACTCGTACGAGCGTGCACTCGGTGGGACTTGAACCCACGAAATTGATCTTGATAGGCACGCGGACCACCTACCAAGCCACCGGGGACGCCGGCTCAGGGCGCGACGTCTTGCCCAGGGACGGTATTGACGTTTGTTTGCGTACAGCAGCAGCAGCAGTAGCAGCAGCAGCAGCAGCAGTACAATATGACACCTGGTGCATCAACAAAAATTATTACGAAGTCCTGCGGCAGCGCCACCGCCGTCTAGATCGCATGGCATTGCACTACTGTTGTCTTCTCCGCTCACGGCATAACAAAGTAGTATTGGTAGCATCTCTGTGCCGTAGTTTCGTCACCAAAGAGCTTGTGCATCTCTATTAAAATAGGACTGAAGAGTCGGCTCGACGGACACTGGTTGTGCAGGATGTC
This sequence comes from Nereocystis luetkeana, assembly GCA_031213475.1. Lineage (NCBI taxonomy): Eukaryota > Phaeophyceae > Laminariales > Laminariaceae > Nereocystis > Nereocystis luetkeana. Next base: position 8,980,107 of record JARUPZ010000018.1, read on the forward strand.
GGTGGGTAGAAAGAACGGCTTCCTCTGTGAGCAACACACACAGACATCTCATGCAATACTATACTGCTGGAGGTTCCAAGTACTATTAATACGTACCAGGTATGAATAAATATCTGTACGGCAACAGCATGAACTGAACCGCGAGCTGGTTCCAGATACCTGGTATAAGCGTAACATCCCAACTTCGGGCAACAACACAATGAATAGGCTGAAACCCACAACGAAAAACATATGAGCGCCACTGCATCAACAAGGGGAACATGCCGGTGGAGGTGGTTTTAGCGTGGGAGCAAAACTGTAGTTCATGAGATATGGGCATCGTTTGTACTACTCGGGAAGGCGTATTTGCATAGGGATTCAATTTAACCCCTTTAGAGCCGCAGTCCCGTTTTGGGGACAAACTACTTGAAATTTGAGTAGTTTGTCCCCAACACGGGACTGCGGTTCTAAAAGTGAAACTAAACCCCATGTGATTCTTCTTTAGGCCGTCAACCTGGTGATATGATCATATCAACAAGGGCAAGACGCCCGTGTGACCCGTTTCGTTCCGCGAGCAGTACAAAGCTACAGTAAGAAACGCCTGCCAGGGCACTGGAATCATTTACTGAGCGCTTTGGAAACCCTAGGAAAACTATTTACTTTCACAGAAAATCACTTTCGCCCCCTGATTGGGAAACGTTTGGAAATCGAGGTTCGGCAGGGGTGTTTTTCATGACCACAAGAACAAAGCTGTTGATAGTCTCCTTTCATTTTCATTTTTTTTGGTCCGCAAGTTTGGTTGAAAGCCGCCGGAAAATCCCCCAAAAAGCGTGAAAATTGGACATCCTTAACCCTTCTCGGACTGCAGTCCTGTTTTGGGGACAAAAATTACTTATAATTTCACTGGTTTGTCCCAAAAAAGGCCAACATTATTGATAGTACGTTCTTTCCTAAGGTCGTGAAGAGCAACCCTGGACACAATTGTTTCCAAACTCTTCTTCAATCAGGGCGCACAAGTTTGAAGCCGACATGTTCCGGGCGTTGTGGAACCAGCTCGGACGAATGAACAGAACAACGGATCTCTACGCCGCGCGCAAGAGACGTGAGATCGCTGGCAAGTCTGAATGAACCTTGCCGTAAGATGTTTACAAGAAAAGAAAAGAAATAACGAAAAAACAAACACAAGCGAAGTTATCATTGCTTTTTTTTTCTCGTCGCTATCTTCAAAACTCACAAGGGTTGATTAATAGCTGTCTATAAACCCCTGTAGAACCGCAGTCCCGTTTTGGGGACAAACTACTTGAAATTTGACTGGTTTGTCCCCAAAACGGGACTGCAGTACTAAAAGGGGTTTATAGGGTAGTAGTCCCATGGGCGGTGGTAGTTACCGACCGGAGACCGACGATCTTGTCAGTTGCATCGTGCATGGTACAGGGTACATGGGATGCGGTTTGCCCGCGGGAACCCACCACTCCCCCCACACGCAACACTGCCGAGGACAAAAATGTACTCGTCCGCCACATCAACCCTACCGGTCATATCGTGATTCGTGTCAGGTGTGATGGTGTCATGACGAATCACGCGCAGGAAGCACGCCCAACCGACAGCGTGTCACACCACATCATATCATACGCGATCAAACAGAGCACCGAGCTCCTGACCCCAAAACCCGCAGCCAAAACAGGCCAAAACTGGCCATAAACGCGGCTGCGCCCCGTTTGCATCGAACCAGGAAATTTCTCCATCGCCCAGACGACCATTATTCGAAGTGCAGACCGCGCCAAGCAATTTTTAAGTCTAAAACACCCCTTCCCTAACGATCCGAGCTCACAGATTGTCAAACCTACTCAGAATACCAGCGTCATATATAAATGTGTAACAGACACCGCTGACAGCTATTGATAGATTCGGTTTCGTGAGTTCAAATCCCACCGGGGTGATAATTTGTTGACTGGCAAAAATACAAAATTCAGGGGAGTCACCGGCCAGTACGTGGTCAATCGCGAGGAAAAAATGGAAAACGCGCGAATGCTCACCACGCATTTTGCAAAGATGTGTATCGACCGATCGGTTCAACTCACAGCTGACGTGCATTTCTTAGGTGTTTACAAAAAAAAGGAATCAACTGCTGAGAGCGCGTACGTAGCGCGGGGGGTACATGCAGGAGCAATTAGACGCGAGGCAACGAGGGAAGAACGGGCTCACCCATTGTCGCGATAAAAAAGCCTGCCAAGGCAAAAACCGTACAGCAGTAGTGTGTAGGGGGGGGACAAAGCCTGAGTTATTATTGTTGATGTTGATATATACCAGGTACGTACTACTGCGCTGTACCAGGTAGTTAGTTGCGACTGCTGTGCAAGATAGAAGGGAGGGAGAGAGATAAATATAACAAGGACGAAGACGATGAATGAGAAGCAAACGAGTCCAATGAAAAATCCAAGAACAAGCAAGCGGTGCCGAATTGTGAGTTGATACGTACGTACGTATGGATATGACCCGATAAAGGCAGACCACAGAGCAGCCGCAGCCCCAAGCCACGAACACGGAACGAATTACGAGTGAGGAAATACCTCAGAAATATCTGGGGCATGCAGGGTGAGTGCGGGAAGATTTAAATACTCGTAAAAAACCATACAACAAAAAAGTAATGCGTACGTATACGTATTCATAGATTATACCCGGTAGGAGTAAGGCGAACATGTGCCGAGATGCCGGAGCTCAGATGCCGTGTGGTTTCTTGCGTATGCTTAGACTCCTGTAGTGAATTGTGAGTTAATGTGAGAACAACAACAACAACAAGTAAGTGAATGTCTCCACAAATATCGACCAGTGACCTAACGAACAACGACCGAACCGAGGATCGTAGGAGCCTGGAAGCTGATACTTCTTGTAACCTCAACGAGGCTCGTAATTCGTCGCAATTACGCAATGGATTCGAGAAAGACGGCCTTGCTCTGTCTCGTCTGGCGCTGACTGCTGCGAGCAGCCTCGCGTCTCCCACGGCACCAACCGTTTCTTGCGTACAGCAACGGTTGTCTTCTGCACTGGACAAGTACCCGAAGACTATGGCACGGACCTGGTGGCTTATCTTTGCGTCGTGGGAATAGCAACGGGAGAATACGAAATCGTCCGATATTAATAAGCCGCACGGCTGTTTCGAGGCCAAATTACTTGGAACTTGAGATAAAAAGTCAAACAAAGGGCTTCGACGAGATTCAAGAGGCTCCGAGCTCCTAGTCTCCACTGCTCTGTGTATCTACAAGTGTTTTTGTGTCGTACGATACAAGCAAGCACCCATCATTTGCTTGTACAGCAGAGTTGCTGCAGGTATTCATACTGACATTAATAGCAGCTCCCCAAGACGCCTCGGATCTGTTGGGTCAATATGTAGCACCACAGCCAGCCGTAGCTGCGCTGCTGTATCTCTGTGGTCATCGGACTACAGCAATACCGGGCAACTGATGTACTAAGCACTGCTCTTCTTGTAGGAGAGGGTTCACCTTGGAACAGCTGACGCTCTCGCGAGTAGATGCCGTGGTAGTCGACATCTCTCGTTGCCCGGACCTCCTTGTAATTTCCGTATACCTCACCGGTGCGCTCAGCCGCCGCCGCATAGTTTCCGTGCGTAGGCTTGGTGTAGTCGTACCCGTTGGGTACCTCCCACTCCCCTTCCTGGAAGTTCGGTTCCGCTCTGACCGAGCCACGCATTGGCCTTGGCATCGTCTGCATTCGCGACCATTGATGCCTGGTAGGCAGCGCCTTCTCTGCCGCCTTGACTCTTGACGGCAAGCCTGCCCCCCTTCCAGTCGCGGGTAGGCCCTTAGCGGAAAGCACGCTCATGATCGATGGCTGCACGTGCGGATGACTTGCAGCGAGGAGGAGGGCGTGCCTTGTATGTGAGGTGTGGTGTTTGTGAGTGTTTGTGGTGGGGTGGAGCGCTCCCTGGCCCCTCTGGGAGCGGATGGCGGAGTGCTGCAACCTGGCTCGACGAAAAATCCCCACAATCTCCCCGCGCGCGCGAGTTGAAACACAGCAGTACCCAACCCCGAGATATAACGCCGCAAGATTTTGGTTAAAACCTTCGATCGCACCAGGTTCAAAAAGCTCCCCGCTTTGCTGCTCTGCTGCAACTCTGATGTGCTGTACCTGATTAGTCTGTGTCCGCGCCACCACGTACCTGCCAGTACGTCCAAGGACTTCATCGAGCCCGTGGCCGTATCGCCACGATTTCATGATTAATGAAGCTGCAAGGGCAAAAGAAGTCGCGGAGTCCTACCCGAAATCGTCGACAGCAGCAGCAACACATGATGCGATTAGATGCCCTCACCATCGCAGGGCTCACCGGAGCAGCCGGGAGCAGTGGCGTCGGTGCCCGAGTGGCTATCGGAACAGGCGCCAGCGGCAGCCATAGGGGTGGGTCCCGGTCCCCAGCTCGTTCCGACGCCACCCTGAGCTCCATCGAGGACTCATTCAAGGGCGGAAGCTCCATTCTTTCGGACGAGCTGGGAGAAATCGTGTTCACCGATGACGAGCTTGACGTCCTAGAAGATGACGATGCTAGTGGTGGCGCCGTTGCCACTTCGAACAATGGACACAGAAGCAGCAGCAGCAGTTCCGAAGCTGTTGAGGACGTTCGATTGCCTCCTCGAGGTCGACTCGGCAGCGGAGAAATCAGCAGAGGAGACGAGGAAAGAGGGGGGGAAGAAATTTGCAGAAAAGAAGGAAGAGCAGTAGCAGCCGCAGCAGCAACAGCAACAGCAACAGCAGGAGGGGCACGGGCAGCGGGAGCATTTGACGAAAACGTTCGCGTCTCGCAATCGTTGGAACCTAACGGTTCCTTGACATCTCCCACAACAGCAGTGGTAGCAGCAGCAGCGACAGCGGCTGGAAGAGCTGACCATTCTGCGCTCAGAGACACCTCGTTTTCGGCTAGAAAATCCGGCATTGGTCTCCCCACGCCTTCAAATGATATCAGCAGCAGCGGTGACATGCTTCCTACCCCCCAGCCCTCCTTCCGCCCACCTTGCGCGACTGTCCCCTCCACTACCACCGCCGCCGCCGCCGCCGCATCCCCAATCCCCTCTCCCCGGGTTTCCCCTCCATTTGTGAAAACATCTCCAGACTCCACGACAAGCCCTCCGGTTGGGCAACCACAACCACAGCAGCAGGCGGCGGCGGCGGTGGCGGCGGCGGCTGTGGACACGGCCCAGGAGCTTGAACACCATCGCCGTCCAGTTAGCGCCATCGGGGGCGCTTCAAACGTGACAGGTCGGTCTCTGAGCGAGCAGAGCGCTCCGGCTACGAGACGACGACACTCCGGCGATGGGGCGACGCTACCCAAGGTCAACACTTCAAGCAGAGATCGTTCGCACGGCTCGGGTACCGCGCTTTCAGGCGTCGGTACTTCCACGATCAGCAACGGCGGAGGCATTGGCGCGGGGGGGGATGTCTCCCAGCGTCCCCGGGCCGTACCGACGGCAACTTGCAAGGTTCTCGTGGTGGGAAACGCTAAGTGCGGGAAGTCGTCGATTATCAGCCGTTTCGTGAACGACCGTTTCAGCTCGGACTACAACTCTACCATCGGGGCGGATTATGCCATGAAAGACGTGTACCTCCGCGACGGGCGCCAGGTATTTGTGTTTCCGTGCTTGCAGTACCTGGCGTTGCTGCTGCTGCTGCTGCTGTTGTTGTTTTGAGCCCCTGTTACAGTCTGTGAGCCCGAATCTTTCGGTTGGTAGGCTATTCAGGTATTTTTCTTCCTGTTGGGATCAAGGTATGGGCGAAGACCCAACCCCTAACCCTAACCCTGACCCCTAATCGCAGCCAAAACGGGCCAAAAGTGGCCATAGACGCGGCTACGCCGCGTTCGCATCGAACCAGGAAATTTCTCAATTGCGGACGACGATTCCGAAGTGCAGACCGCGCTACACACGTTTAAAGTCAAAAACACCCCTAAAGATCCGAGCTCACAGATTGTAAAACCTACTCGCTGTTTTTGCTGCTGCTGGCGCTGGCGCTGTTACTACTCCGTTCGACCCGTGTGTCAAGATAGCAGAGATGTACGTCACGGCGTTACGCGTAACAACGCGCAACGAACGTCCGCCATGCGTAACAAGTTGTTTTGCCGTGTCAATGTTGTGTCCCCTATCCCCGGTAGGAAAAATCCTCCGCATATAATGAAAACCTATTGGATACGATATAGCAGTGTAGCAGTAGCCAAGACAGCAAGCGCAGCAAACAGCGCAGAGCGCGGCGCACAGCACGCAACACGCAACATGACTGAGACGGGTCCTCCTCCTGGGGGTGCCTTCGTAGTGCGTCTTCCAATCCAGTTCTTCTACTCACAGCCGAGGACCAAGGGGGCGTGAGAGACTTCTCACGTTCGTGGGCGTTACAAAAGGCGGCCCTTGCGCTCCGCACTCGGGCATGACTGCAAGTGCAAGATGTTCAGTACGAGTAGTACCTCGTATCTGGTGTACCGGGCACTTGACCTTCGTGCTCATGGGCATAAGCACGTACACGCGTCCACGCATATCGACTATTTTCTTTTTTTTGTGAGTTTTGTATTTTTAGTTAACTTATCATGGATATATTGGAAACCCGGGGATGTTTTTTTTTCGTCCCCTGTTTTTACCGTACGGCTGTTTCCTGTGCGGTTCGATTTTCGAGCTTCAGGCTTCGACCCGATCGCATTTTCAGATGTGAACTTGGCAAATCGAAACAGTCTTCCTATGCGAAAAAAAACGGAGTTATTGTGGGTGCAGAGATTCGAGCATACGCCGAGACCAACTGCTGCTGTTATGGTCTGGCGCCGCGAAGAGACGCACTGGGTTCCATGCACTGCGCACAGGACCTAAGCGTCAGAGCCAACGCTGACTGCGTTTGGGCTGGCGGTGAACAGACGTGCCACGTGAGTTAGCGTCAACCTGTCTTGTTATTTTGTATTTCGCAGTGTGACTGACTGCTGGTGCTGCTGCTGCTGTACGTGTCTACGAGTACATAGCCACGGAGAGATGCGCGCCGAGTGCGCTTCTCTTGGTCTCCAGGCCCGAGCCCGCGCCAGCCGATTGTAGTGTGAGCACGGAAAGACGCGCCGACCGCGCGTCGGGCGCGATACAACGTCGCTGTACAGCTGTGTCACCATCCAACTCATCGATCGTTTTGCTGCTGCTGCTCGCTGGTTGTGGATAACACCTTGAAATTTAGAGACCATGCCATTCTTCGATTCGAAAATCTTATGACTCAAGTCGTCGGAGTTTTGGCCAAAATCTGACGACTTGGGCCATCGGATTCTCCAATCGGAAAAAATCCGGTCAGATTTTGCATTTTTCGGGCTGCACAAGGAGATGCTTTCATTTTTGAGATCGAAAAATACAAATCCGAAGCTCAAAAATCGAACCGCATAGGAAACAGCCTAACAGCCGTACCGGGTATGTCACAAGAACAGCTAATTTCCCGTAATTTCCCGTAACAATTTCCGAAAATCTGCCGCAACGTACATATTTGGTACGTGTGTCCGACAGTAGTAGTTTTATAATTTGTAATGGCATGAACCGCCTGAGTGAATGTAAAACAGTTGAAGGATCGAAGGTGTTACAGCCCCAAGTAACAGTAAACCTATTGGAGGATTGTCAGCCGTTTGCCCGACGGACGAAATTTACCGCCAGACACAGGCTATGATATCACGCACGTATTCCCTACTCCACGGCATGCAACAAGCAACTAACTCACCGAGAGTACTCGCCACCACTCCTGTGATACTATTTGTGCCAGATACCGGTACGTCGTCCGACGTATCTCCCTAGGATTGAAGAATCGGCACGGACACTGGTTGTGCTGGATGTGGACGGGTAGAAAGAAGTGAAGAACACACACACGACGTCGCTGGCGTGACCTCAGTTGCCTTGCTCGAAAGTTGTTCCGCGGATGGGGGTATGGCGCGGTTGTGCTTCTCAATAATTTCAGCATGAAGGATCGACAATGCAATGCCATGTCATGGCACTGACACGACAGACATGCACATCCTATGAGATAGAGAACACGTACTGGTAATAGAGTAAAATAGTTGTCTCACCTCTCTTTGGTCTATTACATGATACCTGGTACAGGTATACGGTGTATAAGGGTATGCCGCCACAGAAGTTGTTTACTTACTACCTGGCACCTGGTATTTCATTAAGGCCCCTTTGCAGAGCTCGTGAAGTCCTACATAGGGTATTTTTAAGTATCATGCTTCTACCACACCAACCGCAAATAACCATTGATCGTCAGTACCGTGGCGCGTGCTAATCGCGCGTCCCAATAGACCCGACTATTATAGCCGACGGTATCCTACCACACTACACACCGCGCGTACTGATGAAATATTGGCGAGACCTTTTGGGGAATTCCGAGGGGAGAATGACCACTAGAAACGACCATTACAACTATTAATATGATAGTGGTGGACATCGTGTGGAAAGTTACCATATTTCGAAACAATGAAATTTCGATAGATCGTGTCGACCTTGTTTTCCCCTCGCCATCCCCGTGTTTCATCCCTGGTATATATGTGGGTGTTGTCTTCACTTAAGAAAATCGTCCTTTCTACCAGGCGCCATCAGTACACCAGGTGTCCGTCCTGATCTCTTGTTCTAATAGCAAGAGAGATATTACGCAGTAGTTCTCTTGGTCAGCCTGCTGTGAGCTGTGATACAGAGAAAGACCAAAAAAACAAAAAAAAAAATATCGTATATTCATGGGTCAAGCAGAGTGAAATGCCAACGTACCGGGTACGAGAACACACCAGCACAAGGAAGCCTGGTACTTGCTCAGCTGAGGGGGTCAATCGATCAGAAAATAGTGAGCCTAAAGGTGCAAGACCCTCTCACCTCACTGTTTTTTTGTTTTTGTTTTGTTTTTGGGGGGGGGGGGGGATAAGTTGAAAACACCTACGTACCAAGCATTGTTTTCGACGTTTTTTGCCCCCTACGAAGTCCTCTACTACTTACAGGGATTCAGCGATCCTGCGCCCTCGTTTCGGGGTCAAACTAAAACTACGTGGAATTAGAGGAGGATACAAGCTGTCCGGTAATTTGAAGAGCACGGCGCGATAATTTGTTCGGAGCTCAACAGGTTTGTTTATAGAACAACGGAGCGAAACCCGTACACGCTAGCTTTCCTATCTATAGATCATACTTCTCCCAAAATTCTGCCTGGCACCTAGTGTATGTTTTTGGTACGGATTGCACGGATTACCCTCATCCTGCATCTCCCAAAAGTGTTGTACAAAACTCACGGCGCTCCGCGCTTGGTGCAAGCAATGCCATTCTGACCGGTGAAAACCCGACGTGCTTCGTCCCGGTATTTGTGGGGATGCGAGGGTCTATGTTCATACGACTACGACCATGTATGCCATGAGTACAGCCCCCCCCCCGCGTTTCCTCTCCCTCCGTCGAAACTAGGTTATGCCCTCCCCGCCTCCCCTCCCCGCTTCCCTCCTCCCTCCGTCGAAAACCATTGGCGTGGGTAAAAGGTGCGGCTGCAACTCTGGGACATCGCGGGGCAGGATAGGTTTGCCAAGCTGACGAGGGCGTATTTCCGGAAAGCGAAGGGGGCGGTTGTCGTGTGCGATGTTACCCGAGAGGGGACTTTCGACGCCATCGTCAGGTGGAAGGTGAGCTAGAGTGTCCGTCCCAAGTTTCGATGGACGATCAGGAAGGTGCGCGTGCTTGGGTGGAATCAGCAGGACTCTCGATGGTGGTGGTGATGATGATGGTGGTGGTGGTGGTGATGGTGGTGGTGGTAATGACTGAGATGGTGGTGGCGGCGGTGGGGAAAATTATGGTGATGCTTATGTCGATTTTGCGGATATCAATGATGACGATAATTCTATCATTTGTGGTGGTGATGGTGGTGATACTGTTGATGAAGATGCTTCCGGGGTAGCTGTTGTTGGCTGGGTCCGCTGTTCAGACAATTAGAGGGAGGCCTATGGGGAAGGGGGGCACGAGTAGGAGTAGAGCCTGACGATGTACAGGATGAGCAGGAACATACGGCGCAGTATCTGCGCTTTCTTTCCGAACCTTGGTGGCGCATGCGTGGACTGGGAGGGTTGGAGATAGGACGGAGGGGGTCGCCCATAGCCCCCAGGAGTACGTTCGAGAGGCAGCAGCCTTTTCCCTTGCTGTACCTCGGCGCGGCACGCGCGTTATCCTGGCGAGCGTGCTCTCCTCTCCGCATTCCTGGCCGTGATCACTTTCTGTCTTCGACCTGCCCCTCCCCCCAATTACGCATTCTCCTTCTGGTAACCCCTCTGTTTCGCAAGGGGAACAGGGGACAGTTTACGTGCTTATGAAAATCAAGTGGAAAGGGACTTGAGCTTTTTCTACTCAAAGTCCATGCGCAGTAGTGTGTGTTTGTGGATAGGGGCTCGAGCTCGAGCTATTATACCTAGTAGTAGTAGGCCAAATCGATGTACCCAGCAGCGTGCGCGGGGCAAAGGGGTTTAGATGGGCCTGCTCCAGGCTGTCATCTATCGAAATATATCATACCATCGCCCTGTTTTTGTGTCACGCCTCACTAGCTCGCCCTGGAATTTTTCCGCCGCTGAACCAAGCCCGACTCAGCCCAACCTAACCGAACACTACCCAACCCCACCCAACCCAACCCAACCCTACCCAACCCAACCCTACCCAATCCAACCCTACCCAACCCAACCCAACCCAACCCAACCCAACCCAACCCAACCCAACCCAACCCAACCCAACCCAACCCAACCCAACCCAACCCAACCCAACCCAACCCAACCCAACCAGGAGGAGATCGACCTGTGGTCCCAGAACGAAGGGTGCGAGCTGCCGGTGTATTTGTTCGCCAACAAGTGCGATCTGCTGACGGAGGTGCAAGACAGCTTCCTCGCCGGGGCGAGGATGGAGAAGACCTGCCGAGAGTCTGTGAGTTGTCACCGCCGTCGTGTTCGCGACTTGCTTTTAGTGAGGTACAACGTATCCAAGGGTGTGATGTTTTGGCCGGGCCGGGACGGGTTCGCAGGGTAAGCGCACACCTGGTAGCAGGGGAGGAAGGGTACCTGTGAACACTGCGGCTGAGTATCAAACATTTTGCTGTAAGTGTGTCACCTGGCACCTCCCTGTGGTGCATCTGAAATGCTCCCGGGAGAAACATGCCTTTTGTCTTTACGCATCCCCAGTGCAATACGCACAACGATCTCGTACACCTCGTACACGGAATTTTCCTGAAACGGGTGGGCATATGTAGTAAGAATCAGAACCCACGATGGACCCAACAAACTCATATTCTCCTATATTCACCTGTACCATATTTGGTTCTGATTACTGTGACATCTTCACCCCGTGGTACCTACAGTAGTGCCAAGACGATGCCACCCTAATTCCAAGTCGTTTTTACCCGAGAACGTGAGTGCAGTTAGTTTTAGAGGGGTTCACTAACCCTTGTTTGGGACTTCAGGAGGGAACGGAGACAGGCGCACCGTTATCACACGTGTGATAAGACAAGACCCCCCCACCGTATCACAGGTGTGGTTAGATAACACACTCCCACCGTATCACACGTGTGATAAGATAACACCCCCCCGTATCACGCGGGTGATGAGAAAACACCCCCCCGTATCACACATGGGATAAGATAGCACTCCCCCGTATCAAACGTGCGATAAGATAACACCCCCCCGTATCACACGTGTGATAAAATAACATCCCCCCGTATCAAACGTGCGATAAGGCAACACCCCCCCCACCGTATCTCACGTGTGGTCAGATAACACACTCCCACCGTATCACACCGGGTGATAGGATAACACCCCCCCCTCGGACGATTGTTCAAAGCTGATTTCCTCGACAACCGGGGGGAAGAGAGTGCAAACGCTACTAGTTTCTCTTTATTTGCCTGCATTTCCGATGACCAGAGCGATCGATCCTCGGGGCGCACTCATACGCCAAGTTTTGGTCGCCGCATGGATCTCGTTTTGTTTTTTGTTTCTTGCACCTTTTGCTTGCTTGTTTGCTTGTTGCTTGCTTGCTTGCTTGCTTGCTTGCTTGCTTGCTTGCTTGCTTGCTTGCTTGCTTGCTTGCTTGCTTGCTTGCTTGCTTGCTTGCTTGCTTGCTTGCTTGCTTGCTTGCTTGCTTGCTTGCTTGCTTGCTTGCTTGCTTGCTTGCTTGCTTGCTTGCTTGCTTGCTTGCTTGCTTGCTTGCTTGCTTGCTTGCTTGCTTGCTTGCTTGCTTGCTTGCTTGCTTGCTTGCTTGCTTGCTTGCTTGCTTGCTTGCTTGCTTGCTTGCTTGCTTGCTTGCTTGCTGGCGCATGCATGCGGCCGTCGATGGCTTTTTTATTTTCGATATGGTCGTTGTCTGGGTGTGGTCTGGTCGTGGGTCGGTTTCCTGGCAGAGCTTCGCCGGGTGGTACATCACATCGGCGAAGAGAGGGGACAACATTGACGAGGCGATGACCAAGCTGCTTGAAGACGCTATCGAGGTACGTCTAAAACTACTAAACCCCTCTACGTGTGTGGTTTCAGAGAGAGAGAGAAAAAAAAAATGCCGAAAACTAATGACTTGATCATGGGACAGCATTTGCCGGGGTAGCGGATAGGGGATTTGTCCGACGTGCAATATTCACGGGTCGGGTCGGGTCAAAACCTCGCGGGTCGGGTCGGACCGGGACGGGCCCGGTATGGGTGACCCGACCCGACCCGACCCGACCCGACCCGACCCGACACTACCCTTCTCGACCAGTGAGATTTCAACGAAATAAGTCTGACCCGAGCCGCGGGTCGGATCATCACTCGTGAGGGGCCCGGATTAATGGGATATTTTGCCGTCGTAGGGCTGCGGCCCCGTCTAGGGGGGAAAACTACTTAAAGTTTGACTGGCTTGTTCCCTAAAACGGGGCTGTAGTTCTACAAGGGTCGAAATGCCCGAGCAGCGTTGTGCATGCTCCTCCTCCTCCTCCTCCTTCTCCTCCTCCTCCTCCTCCTCCTCCTCCTTCTCCTCCGCCTATGAATAGACGCTTGACAAGAGCGCACTTGTCGTATTTTTGGTCGACGTGCCCGGGCCTCCAAGTAGTCTAGTAGTGCTTTTTGTTTTGGTTTGTGTACTGATGTCACTTATGTGCGTGAGTACCAGGTATTGTTGTTTATTGTTGTATTCGACTGGAATTGGTGTTGTTCCGGATATTGGTTCATCAGCATCGTTACTGCTGCTGTTGTTTGTTGTCAGTATTTTTGTCGCTATCCTTGTTAGTTTTTTTCTCTTTGGTGTTATTGGTGCTGTATGTTGATGTCTTGTCATGTGGTGTGATGTGATATGGTGTGATGTCATGTGACATTTATATGATGTGATGCGATTTGACATTATATATTTGGGTATGGGTGGGGCCAGATATTTGATTCGATAGTAATATGCGGTTTCATACGGATGTGTCCAGCTACTGCTGCTGCTGCTTCTACCGGTGCTGCTGCTACTGCCTTCGCTGTTTTTTCTTCGCCCGCCGGAAAACATTCATTTACCTCTGAAACCCTTGCTTTCTTCGAACCACCCCTCCCCCCCCCCAGTCAATACTCGTGCCCTTCCTTCCTATTTCTTCCCCAATATTTTATCGTACCGCCTCCTCAAAAAAATCAACGAAATGTACTTGATTCACCCCTTCACAGCCGTATTGGTGTTTTGTGCCTCAGATGGAGGGGCGGAAAAGTCGAGAGAACGAGGCGGGGCAGCCCGGGGGAAGCGCCAGCAGCTCTTCCCGAGAAGCCAAGGGGGAGGCGTTCGAGCTGTCCAGCGCCGGAGGCCTGAGGGAGGGGGGGCAGGGGATTGGACAGTCGTGCTGCGCGTGACCCCCCCCCCCCTCTTCTGACGGTCTGTCTGTCTGTCTGTCTGTCTCTCGATCGGATCCCCTTTTTTTCTTTCGATGTGTGTATATATAGATAACGGCGTGTGTGTGCTGGCTGCCGAGATCCCTCCCGTCAGTCGTTTTACGTTAGACGGTCTTGCTCTCCCGAATACCGTATCTTCGCACGTTCGATGAGTTAACATATAACCCCTCCGACGGGTTTCCAAGCTGATTCTTTCGGCAACGGGGAGGGTTCGAAGGGCGAGAAGTGCATCTATCGTGAAAATGTCTCGACGAGATCTCCATGGAAATTTATCTCCGTGGAGAGATGTCGACGAGATCTCCATGGAGAGATGTCGACGAGATCTCCATGAAGACATGTCGACGAGATCTTTCCCAAATCCGCCTTTTTGGTGGTGTGTACCCTTTCTTGGGCTGGAGAAAATCGACTACTGGGAACTTCGCAGGGGGTGTGTTATCTTATCCCCCCGTGTGATATATCATGCGGTACCCAACGTTTTTTGTTGCCTTCTGCCTGGTGGCTCGATCTGTTTGGTGTGTGTTTTGGATTCGATTTGGACGCCAACCAGGTGTGTCCGAGAGTTCAGTTTTTTCACCCCCTGTGCTACAAGTGCAAAACCAGGGGTTTGGGGACAATCTCGTACGAGTAAAATTGGAATTTTTAAGGGTCGAGTCGGTCGTTTTTGAAGGGGGCGGTCGTTCTTTTTTGCGATGCCACACAGTCGGTCGCTTGCACAGGTTTGTCGTTGGTGTTGGTGTTGTCTTTAGTGTTGTGTTGTGTTTAACTGGGGGGGCGGGGGGGGGGGAGGTTCTCTGCTGTCGAGCTTCGGGCTTGTGGAGTTTTCTCGTCGTCCCGATCACTTGACGTAACGTAAAAAAACTGCCTCCGAATAAGGTGGTTGGCTTCAAATGGTTGGCATTGAATAACATGGTTGGTGTTTGATTAATGTGGTTGGTTTGGTTTTAATCACGCTGGCGCCCGTACTGCTGCTGCTGTATGGCGTTTCCGTCTCATTGGCGTTGCGGGTGCTGCCAGAACCTGCACAAGAGGGGGCCAGCAACCTTTATTTTGTCGGCGCCCCCCCCCCCCAACTCCCCCCCAAGGTGCTCCGTCGCGAAAGGGATGCGTGGTCAATGGTCAAATGACTAATAGGCAAGCAACAAAGGAGTACCCCCGCCCCCCGGCCCTACTCGTAGTCGCACTAAATACTCCCACACGTCGGACAAATAGTCGATTACCACTTCATATGATCTAGATCTTCCAAGGCAGATAGATGTTCCCGGTATTGTGTGATCCAGCTCACGCTGCTGGGTGACACCCGTATTGTCTGCGTGATCTAGCCCATGTTTGCTTGGTTGGACCTATACTGATCTGTACTGCTGTAGTACAGATCCTGCACAAGCTCTCACAACGGCAGGAATAGATAATCTATATCATGGTATCTACAGCAGACAGATAGATCATGATCTGCCCGTCACAGGTGTGAAATACTCACAAGCAGTGCATGCACATATTATGTGCAGATAGCTTCGAAGGAACGGGAAAAGATGCGCGTACTCCGTGGTTTGTTGTGCGACATACATCACGGTACTCGTAGTGGAGGCGTGTCGGGTCGCGTGGTGGGTTTGAAGAATTCTTTTTTGGATGGCAGCAACGTGACAATGTTGTTGCTGTTGTTTTTTTTGTCGTGTGGGTGGCAGTGCCAAGTGGATTCAGCGCGGGACGGCGCTTCTTTTTATTCCATTTTTATTTATTTTTTCGACGTATTTGGGACCTCGGGATCGAATAGTATTATACCTGGTACCAGGTAAAACACACGTGAATATAAAATAAGCGGTTCGAGGCCTTCGTCGTCGCGCATGGCGGATCCAACAACACGCCACCTTACCTGTAAAACCTTTTCGGTACTACTTCAAAAAAAAATCCGAATCTAATTCCACGCGGTATGCGGTAGAAAAAGAGGCTGCACTTGTCTTCGTCGATATTACAACCAAGTGTTTGTTGTTATGAGGCTTAGATTGGGTAGGCGATTGGTTAACCCTTTTTACCTTTAGCCCAACGGAATAAGACCTTCACATATGGCGACGACGGCAGAACATGGGTCGTTGGTCGTGAGTTCGAAACTCACGCCCACCATGAAATCGCTTTTTGAAGAAAAGTGAGTTTCCCCATGTCAAGAATCTGAGAAAAATGCTTCTGATCCCCAGAAATGGGAACCGCGTGTGGTGGCGCGTCGACCCGTAAAATCCGGTCCGTTCCAGGGGGGGAGAGTATTATGAGGCTTAGATTGGGTAGGCGATTGGTCAACCTTTTACCTTTAGCCCAACGGACCAAGACCCTCTCGAAACCAACGGACTAAGACCTCAACATTATTTTCGGAATGTGTATACGTGAATTGGGACGTTTGTTGTTGTATATGTATAGCGAGAGACAGAAAACAAACGGTATCTCCCTTACTCATTGGTTTGTTGGGTCTTGCGGTATACCGTTTTATGGCGATTTTAACATTGAGACAAAGAGTCAGACACTTTGGGACTTCTCGAGACAGAGCTAGACACCCTACGTACACAGGTAAACCTAGGGAACATATGCGTGTCGATTATTTAAAATATTTCGTATAACTATTTCAAGGTGTGCGGACGGGATTTGTTTCTCGTATATACTGGTCAGCAAGGTCAACAGACAAATGTTAAGTTCAAGATCGGGACACTTCTACGTCCCTCGCTCTTTATAGGTTCCTTGTTACGTTTTACCTATTGAGCAGGCACTCGTTGGTACTAACGTGTGTTGAATGCTTCGAATTAGAAGAAGAGCAGCTTTATCCCTTTCGAGCACGATGAGAGACTAAGAGCAAGGCTCGTGCCCCGCTGGAACACCTGGCTTTGCATCTAACCTCCCAAGTACTACAAATACGATCCCAATACCTGAACCCAGGTCATTACCAGCCTTACGACCTCATTTAGAGCAGTCAGTACCATAACACCAGCCCACTCTGACGAGCCGTAAATATGTGCGGAAATATGGAAATTTCATGGAAACCCCGATTCCACGAGCTACAACATGATGAGTCAAACACCCACTCCCACAGCTCTGAACGGCAAGGTCGCGAACCTGACAAGGGACGCCAAACAAGAAAAAGGAAAGCCAGAGTTAGATTTCTGCTATCCTTGTTCCGCGTGTGTGTTGTAGCGCCGTCTGTTCGGTCGCGAGGATTTGTTCTCGCGGGGGTGTCGGATCATGCGATCTTGCCAACGTCGGAACGCCTCGCCGTCGTCGCCAGGCGTTTCGAGATCGGGGTTTAAAACGCCGCTAAGGTTTTGGAAGGGGTGTCCACGCTGTTTGAGGGAGTGTGTGTCTACGTGGCAGCAGTGGGCCCGCGGTTTTCGCTGAGTGCGGCGGCGCGCGAGCGAACGATGAGAGTAGGCTACTCCTGAGGGGAGGGCCATCGGTCTGGATGGACATGCAGACAGCGTGAACTTCAGCGTTGTGGTGTTCGTCTAGGGGACAGCAGTTGGAAGACGTGTCAAACGACGGGTTGAGGCAGTCAGGGATGGATGTGCTGAAGTTCATCGAGAAAATATTATTGCGCGATTCCGTCTGCCATGAAGGCGACTGGGCCTAGCCGAGACCAGTACTGGCGGGCCGGGGCCCCGACGGGGTGAATGACCGCCCACCCGTCGAAGAAGCAGGCAAAGAAAATAAATGTTCGTCGTTGATGGCAGGTGTCTTATAGTTCGCAATAATCTGGAAAGCCAACCACATGGCGTCCGAAGTGCCGAACGGCCTCGGTACTGTAGCCAAAACCCCAGGGTACAGAGTGGGCATCAAGCTGGGGTACTGCTCGATAACTGCAATCCGAACCACCTCCAAAACTACCTCCACCCCCGGTGCCAAACCACGCTCAGTCCCCGTCGCTGCCGACGCCACCCATCGAAATCCCCGGCAAAATCGCCAAGGGGACACACCAAAACAACTTAGTGTAGCTAGCCCCCGCGTCAGCGCGGTCGACGTGGGTGCTCAGCAACCTCAGGAGGAGCGTGAACTCCTTCAGTCCCGTGGTTCCGCTTGCGAAGGCGCGCGACACCTGCCGAAAAATATAATCCATCAAGGTAGTGAGGGGGGCGGTCGTAGGCTTATCAGGCATGATGGCACGCGCGAAGTATTTCTGGAGGGGGTACTCCCAACCAGGGACCCAGTTGGCAGAACTAAGGGCTTCATGGCTGTCGTCGTTGCACATAATGAGAACATCAGACGCGGGGAACTTGACCGAACGAGCGAGTTGTTGCGCGGCGTCCGAAGGTTGATCGAGGAGGGGAAATAAAGGATAGAAATGCGGGCGATGTCGTTGAGACCGAGGTGTTTGTACGCCCGCTTAGCTTCGGTGGTGAGTTTCGCCGCGGCGCCTGCGGCGGCGGAGTTGATCGCCGATGTTCGGGCGTGGGCAAGTTAGACGACACGGGCATGGCGCAGTCATCGGGCATGAGGAGGCGGCCAAGAAGCTCGGGTGAAGAAGCAACGCCAGTTAGCGAAGGAACCACTTGCTTCTTACAGCTGATGCCCGTGATCTCGGGGACGGTAACTCTTCTGCTGGCGTCCGTGGAGGAGCTGACTCTGTAAGCGTCTCCTCGTGAGCGTGCCCCTGTGCCTGTTGCGCTCGTCGCTCGAGCTCTGGCCCCCCTTCCCTTGGTTCCCCTTACCGCCAGTCCCATTGCATCGAGTGGTGTCACTGTCTTTAGCGCCACATGCGCCGCGGCGGGACCCATCGTCATGGTCGGTGGAACCCCATCCAACTCCTGGGCGCCGATGGTCCCGGTCGCCGGTCGCCGGCGCGGGAGCGATGTACGACTTAGGGTCGGGTCTGCGGATGTTGTCGGGGAAGCGTCGTGCGCCTTCCGAAGGCTGACCACCAGGCCGATGATGAGCGATATGCGCTGCTGCTCTCCCCAGGAACCCTCGGCCATCTGTATCCAG
Source organism: Nereocystis luetkeana (assembly GCA_031213475.1). Classification (NCBI taxonomy): domain Eukaryota; class Phaeophyceae; order Laminariales; family Laminariaceae; genus Nereocystis; species Nereocystis luetkeana. The sequence continues at coordinate 8,998,918 of JARUPZ010000018.1, forward strand.
GCCATATTCACCGAGAGGTCGTCGTCCGGTTATTCCTCCCGGATGCTGCGGGCGCTGGAGACCGCTTCTGTCGCCGCCTCGGTAGCCAGTCACTTGTTTGGCCCGTCCACCGTGCTAGCGACACTCCCCTGCAGGTAGTCGGCGTGTCCGGGCCCCCGGGCCTGCGCGTCGATAGCAACCTCGCTGGGTGCTGTGGCGAATTATCTGGCAAAACTGCGGGGGTGGGCTCCGCGGGGCCATGTCCGAGGACTGAAAAGGGGACGATCGGAGCGGCTGGAAGGCCCACCGTGCGCGCGGCCGGAGCGTGGGATAGACCTCCATTTGAGCTCCGTCCTCGGTGAGCCGATGGCTCCTCTTGGCGATTGCCGCTGGGGAAGTCTGCAGGGCTTCTCGGACGCGGGAAGTGGAAAGTGTGGCTTCCTCGGAGGCGCTGACGCCAGCTGACGCCAATCTCTCACCTCGGTCGGTGAGCGCGATCGCCCGGCTTCGCATCGTCTTCGCCGAGGCAGCACCGAAGACTTCGGCCTGCGCCAAGACCCGCTCGGCCGCGGTGAGCCACCGAGGGTCCCTCGGCCTCAGTGCCTTGGCCACCGTGAGGGGAAGCAGACCCTTCTCGGCCTCAGTGCCTTGACCACCGTGAGGGGAAGCAGACCCTTCTCATCTCGAGCTCCACGGAGGATGCCGAAGATTTCGAACCCCCCAACTCGGAGGATGCCAGGCTGGCGACAGCGGGACCCGAACGGTAGCCTCCTGCCCCCCAGGTCTCGTCGAACAATCTTCGGGGCACGGCCATCGTGCCCCCAGGTGCATGGAACTCTCTCCTAAAGCCGACCAGGTCAATCACCCTCGATCACTGGCCTACCATCTCGGACCACGTCGAGGAGATCACAGCGGAACACTCGGAGCTCGACCAAGCCGAGATCGCCAAGGCGCGGCGCATCACGTAACATGCTCAGTCTACTTTTAATGGCGTCGCAGGCAGGGCGTGAGATTATGAAGAGCGAGGTCCGTGGTTCGATTCTCACCTTCATCCCCCGAAAAAAGGGAAAAAGGGGAACATCTTGTATTTAAGAACCTGTAAAACTCGCTCACTTACAAAACTCCCAGGAAGGAACAATGAGAGAAAAGCGATCATTGCATACTGCGCCCGGTACCGAGAAAGGCGGAGGAAACAACCTGGATGCTCGGAGTCTCATCGGGGTTCCTGACTCACTCGAAGAAGAGGTAAGTCAGGTTTAGTGTAGGAAAGTGTGGTGGAAATCGAGATTATACCTGGTAGCGTTCGTTGCGTAACATTTTTAGTCTACGTTTCCCTACGAGTACAATACCTCAACCCATGTAATCACCAGCCTTTCGGCCTCATTCAAAGCAGCCAATACCATAGCACGAAGCCCGCGGTCCGCAGTACGAAGCAATAATGTAGGTCCACACGAAAGCGAAAGCGGCGCAGCAGCCGCGTAGCTAAACAAAAGGCTGTACCAACTGCAGTACCCTTCGGCACATCGGGAAGTCCGGTTTAATTCCTTTTGGGGCTTTTGCTCGCGGGGGAACATTGCGGAGAATAAAAAAATGCCGATTACAGAAACAGCCGCTGCACGATTGTGGGGGATGAAACATATTTATTGATGTCCGGGATACAATGGTTGCATGCATGGAGTCGCACGGCACCAACCAGCGCAGCATCATCTTATACATACCCGTACTGCTGGGGTGCTCACACTGCTCCTGCACGGTTCAATGGTTGATCAACACCAAAAGTTATCAACCATTGTTCTGGTCGTTATCAACCATTGGGTCTTTGTCAAAGGGTAACGCGAAGACAACGCACGCGGCATTGGGTCGCCCGATCTGCATGCATGCATGTATGTATGTGTGAATCCATCTATCGGGGATGACCCTCGTCCCTCCATAAATCTGCATCGATCGCCATCGAAAATCGCATGAATGAATGGATGGCCGGCATTAAAAAAAACGACGAAACAGCTGGTGGATGAACAAAGGGAACCGAATATCAACCTACGTAATCTAAGTATTTTTGTTTTTTTCTGAAGTCGGGGAGACGAAAATTTTACAGCAGCAGCAGCAGCAGTGGTCACACAGTACGAAGTACAGCAGCAGTGGTAATCAAATCGAAGTTTACGACTTTTTTGTTTTTCGGTAGGTCGTTGGTTGGAGAATACGAGAAGAACGTTTTTTTCACGTTTCACTACGCGCGAGGCGTGGCCTCCATTGGCTGTTGGTAAATAAATAATGTTTTTTTTTTTACGTACAACTAAGCGCGAGCGTGGCCTCCATATAGCGATAGGCAGTGTGCTTTAGAGCAACCACCCATCGCATACAAGTGCGAGCGCACGCCGGAGCAGAGAGAGAGAGAGGTAAAGCCCCCGGGGTTGATCGAACAGCAACCCCGCGAATTTAAAGCATCACAGGTGAACGAGACCCCCCCCCTTGCACGACGGAGGCGGGCGTAAAAAATTCTCGTTGTGGAGACATTAAAAAATGTAGCAAACCTGACAAGGTGTCGACAACCTAGAGCTCAATTCCGTACGCCTAATGGTGTGCTACATTATTCCATGTCTCCGCAAGGATATTTTACGCCCGCATTGTGCACGGGGGGGGGGGGGGGGGGGGGCGGGGGGGTGCTTTTGAACCAACTCCCAGCCCAAGCGGCGATTATATTTTGCGCCAGCTAGAGGGGTCCTAACTCGAATAACTGCACGACGAGCGTAGAAGGCAGCGGCCTCTTGTCACCGAGACGAGACGTCGAACGGCATGAACAGCAGCAGCAGCAGCAGCAGTGCTGTGATAAGGCGGCAGGCAGTGCTACACACGAGGAGTCACGCCAAAGCTAGCAAGAAAATTATATTCGCAGGCGGGGGCCCGAGGACAAAAACTGGCGCAGGCGCACCCTGCTCCCTCCCGCTTGGTACTCCGACCCGGCAGTGGGCCCTTCCTTCCCATTCGGGTGCCCTGCTCCCACCCACAAGGTTCAGAAATATAGTCACAGCCCCTCCGCAGGAGTCGCCGGAGGCCCACCAGCCCACCCTGATCCCAGGCACCCCACCGGTCAGGAGTACCAAGCTGACAGCTCGCTTGCACGATTTGTTTTCCTCGTCAGGCGCTGCAAAGTTTCGACGGGGGATACCTCAACTCCTAACGTAAGCTGGTACGCCCTAATAGGCAGCGCACGTACGTAGCTCTGTATACCTTGCCCACTGCCCGACGTCAACCTTTTCTGGGGACCCCCGAGATGAGCGACCGAAACAATGGTTGATAATTTGAGTGTTACCAGCCATCTGTGTGCGGGCAGCGTGGGCGCCCAGCAGTACTGTACGCGTTGGGATCATGTCGCGTCCGTGCCGTAGTACGACTTGCATCTAACCATTGTAGCTCGCACACCAACCATCGTATCCTCCCCCAGTAACTTACAGCAATGGCCGTAGCTGCCGTACAAAAGTAGCTGTCACCTTGTATCGATGACTTTTTGCCTCTGAAGTCCCCGAGAGGGTCAAACAGGAAGAAAGTAAAAACACGCGAACTCGTCGGGAACATGAGCTATAGCTCACACGGATCAGGAAGTCTTAATAATCTTCTTCGAAAAATCTAGATCATGCATCCAGGGAATCGATTATCTTTCGGTGAATCTGTGCGAATGTGTGGGCCCCAAAAGCCCACCCCGTATTATATGATACCACGACACGGCACATGAGGCAGAGCTACAGCAAGCAGCGCTATTTATGTCGCGCACCAAGGCGAGAGGTGGCACAGCAATGTTAGTAGGATCCCGGAAAAAAAACACACACACACACGTTTTTCATTAAGTTTCGTTCTACAAGCACTTACTGTCAATCCTCCGCTTAGCAGCGGCTCCGTGCGGTGAAGCGAAACAAAACACGAACGAAAAACCGGCGCTTGACAAAAGCGCGTTCGATGGCAGCGTAATCCACACCCGTCTAACGCTGCAAAATGAATCCCCCTATTGATCCCACTGAACTTGAAGGATTCAAGAGGCCGGGAAAGGGGGGGCTGGGGACACACGCACAGACCAATCCACCCGTCCCTTCCCCCCGGTCAAGGCCAAGGTGTAGTCCTTGGTGACCCTGGTCCAGCACTCGGCGGATCCCATACTAACTCCGAGTGTTTCGAGGGGTGAAATTAACCCTTACACCACTGCAAAAAATATCCTATGCTAATTCCAAGTAGTTTTGGGAGTTACAACGCGAGGAGGAGGGAAATCACCCCATTGACGGGGGGGGGGGGTGCTCATGCACTCGTGTCATCACGCGTCGTCGTAACCTTACGACCATAGACCCTCGCGCCCCTACAAAGCCGGGACGGAGCACGTCAGCTTTTCACCGACCAGGCGCCCCGTGGGCAGGAGGGGGGGGGGAACTGACAATAATGACACAACGTCCGTCCATTCCCCCCGTCACGGCCCGGTGTAGTCCTCGGTGACTCTGTCCCAGAACTTGGCAGACTCGTCGTCGACGTGGCCGTAGTCTCTTGTCTTGTCTTCGTAGTACGTCCGCATGGGGATCACCATGGACCCTCCCAGCATCGGCTCCAGGTAGCTGTCTTGCACCTAACGCGGCACACATCACATAAGAAGCCAAACCAAGCCAAGACCGAGGCGCGGTTGGGTTCGGTTGGGATGGGTCGATTTGGGTCGGGTCGGTTCGGAGCGGCAGTTGCGAACGAGGACAGGGTACGGGGCATGGGGGGTACAGTCGAACTCCGTCCTGCGACAGACATCGCTTTTGTGGAGGGTGGGGTGTGAAAATGGGGAGCGTCATCTCAGCGCGATCCTACGCGAGCGCACGTCCAACCACAAAGCATAAACCCCCCCCCCGCAGATCACAACACACGCACTAAAAAAAAATACGAGGCATACCGCTATTGACCCCAAAGAGCGCGAGCAGCCGGACGCGAAAAATTTCGAACTCCAAATATAAAAAGTACGAGGGCCTATAGGGGGAGGGTTGAGGGTTCAACGGCAATGCGATTGCTTCGTCACAGTCGGAAAACAGAAAGAGGCGTCACCTTTTCCCCACCTTCACGTACGACGGGACAACCATACCGCTATGCCTCCTCCTCCTCCCCCTCCTCCCCCCCCCCCCCCCGTCTATGGTCATACGACTACGGCCATGCATGAGATCGAGTACATCTCTCCTATCGAGTACACCCCCCCCCCGTCCCGAGAGGGGTGCGTGGTCAATGCCAAACATGATTGAGGCGAGCAACGAATGAGTACGCCCCTCCCCCTCCCGCCCCCCCCGCCGCCCTCCCCACCCCGTCCCCCTTCCCCTCCCGCCGCTATGTCCATACGACTACGACCATGCATGATAACGAGTACACCCCCTGCCCCCCCTCTACCTCCGTCTCCAAAGGGATGCGTGGTCAATGGTCAAATGACTTGAGGCAAGCAACCAATGGGTACGCCCCCCCCCCCCCCCCCCCCCCCCCCCCCCCCCCCCCCCCCCGACTCTTCTCCCTTTTCCTCTCCCCTGCCACACGCAATGAATGAAACAAAACATTCACGAGAGTTAGGACGGAGTACCGGTAGTCCCTCCCTCCTTCTCCTTCCGGCGCAAAAACGTCAAACAAAAAACAAAACCAACCAAAAACAGCGTGGCTTTTTCGGGACAAAATTAAAGACTGAAAACAAAAAAAGTCCGCCGGCGCCGCGCGACGCACCGTGACAATTTCCGCGAGGCACTCCTCCGGAAGGATAACGTCCAGCGCCCCGACGTTCTGGTCGATCTGCTCAACGTTTGTGGCACCCATAAGGGCCGCAGTGATGAAAGGCCTGAACAAAAAAACACAAAACAAAAACAAAAAACGGACGGAAGCGGACCAAAAACGAGGACGCGGAAAAACACACACACGCACACACACAGAAGCAGAGGGTAAATATACGCAAAAAGAGAAAAGGAGGTGTTAGACCGACTCTTTTGCTGTTGCAAGAAGAAAAACCTTCACCGAGTCCAACTAACGTATCCCCGAAACTTCGGGTGCAATTGCAAAGAAGGGTTCGTATAGTATACCAGGTATGTTTTTGGGTAGAACTGCGCAAAAAGAGAAGGAGGTGTTAGACCGACCCTTTTGCTGTTGCAAGAAGAAAAACCTTCACCGAGTCCAACTAACGTATCCCCGAAACTTGGGGTGCCATTACAAAGAAGGGTTCGTATAGTATATGTTTTTTTGGACCGGGTTGGGGCTTAACCACTACAGTACTGAAAAAAAGAGTCCGACACTAATTTCGAGTAGAATGTACCAACAACAAAAAAGTGGTCGAAGTTCTGGCGGGGTTGATTGAGAGCGAGAAAGTGTCGACAAAAAAAAGAGACGATGGCAGCAACCATCGGCCCCGCGAAACTCACGCCAGAATGCTGGAGAATATGGTACGGGAGGGGGGGGTGCCCAGGTGCAACGCATGAAGATGGACTGCACTACTTATAGAGCGCAGGCGGCGTGGTGACACATACTCGTGCTGCTGCTGGGCGCTCACTCTAAGAGCCTCGAGAATAAATTATCACCGGTCTAGGTTTTCGTCGCGATAGAGGGCAAGCATAAATATATAAACAACAGCACGACGCGAGGCGTCTCTGACTGCAATACTACCGCCTTGCAAATAAAACCGGGCAACACCTTTTAATCCAATGTTGTATCCTGCACGTTGGCCCAGAACCAACCTAGCCGCGTCCCTACAACATTAGTCCCAACCTCAAACCCCGACTCCAAACACTCTCGGAGAGGCTCGAGGTCGGCCGACCGAAAGACCAGCCACGACCAATCAGAAACTGGCGTTGCATGAGATGACACGCAAGGTGGTGTTGCAATCAGGGCCTTTTCTTCGATGCGCCTGCCGTTTCGTCCGGAAAAATCGAAGCGCATTGAACGATATTTCGACCGAGAAAAACAGCGCGAGAAGCTGCGACGCGCGCGTACTGACATGGAAAAAAAAAATCTCCAAGGCCCAATCAGGCCGCACAAGACCTCCTCCCTAACCTCCCTTCTCTCTCCTTCCCCCCCGTCCCCCCCTTTCCCTTTCCCGCCTCCCCCCCTTCCCCGGAAATCGATGCCATCCCCCTCCCCTCCGCTCCCCCCCTCGCCTCCTCCCTGCCTCCCCTCCCCCCCCCTCCCTCCCCCTCCCAAACAATGCTCCGTCTCGAAAGGGATGCGTGGTCAATGGTCAAATAACTAAGGCAAGCAAAAAATGAGTACGCCCCCCCCCCTCACTCCCTTCCTCTTTCCCTCCCCCCCGCCTCCTCCCCTGAGACCAAATGGCGCGTTTGCCTTCTCACTTGTTGTGCACGAAGGCCATCGCCAGCTGATGGATGGTCAGGCCGTATTTCTCGGCGATGTTCTTGTACTGGGTCGTTTTCTCGCGCATCCTCGGGCTGTTGTAGCGTGCCTGGAAGCCGGCGAACTTGTTCAAGCGGTAGTCCCATTTCTGCCAACCAAGAGACGGGGTGGGGGGTACGGGTACGGCAGGGAGTCGTATACCCCACGTCAGAGCGGGCACGGTACGATCACTTTCTTTTTTTTTGCCCAGGGCTTTTCGCGGGTCATGACCCGGCCTGCGGGTTGGGCAAGGGCACACGAAAAAACAAAAAAATTGACACCCCATTTTTCTTTCAATGTTTTTTTTTCTCGAATCCCAGACAGGGGTGTGTGTGTACTCATCATCATGCATGGCCGTAGTCGTATGACCATAGACCTTCGCATCCCTACACCGCCGGAACGGAGCACGTCGGGATTTCACCAACCAGGAAGACATTGAAAACCAAGCGCGAAACGCCGTGAGGTGTCTGGTGAGTCGCATGGAGGGTGAGCTGCATCCTACTAAGAATCGCTGGTGGGGTGGACTTGCATATGGACGACAGCGTCAATGAGATTTTGTTTATTGATGTGGCCACTTCCAGAGGCAGAGGGGAGGGGGGGAGAGGGGGAGGTATGAAAATCATACAAAACTGAAACAAAAACGTATTTGATATAATTTCTGACAAAATCCCAACCCGGTACGTAATAATAATGTGTTTTCAAATTCGGAAATGGTGGCTACTGTCACTACGTTATGTGTTTCTTTCGTGTACTCCTGGGGTCGGGTCAGGAGGTTTTGGAAATATCACGGGTCGGGTCGGGTCGGGTCGGGAGGTTTTCAACTCTCACGGGTCGGGTCGGGTCGGGTCGGGACACCCATACCCGACCCGCCCCGAGCCATAGGTTTGAGCCAATCCATGAACAGCCCTGTTTTTTCCCATATCAAAAAGTATCCTACAGAATTCCAAGTGGTTTGAAAGCCAAAAATCACGGGGGTGCGTGCGGTTTTCAAGGGGGTTGAGGAGAGGAGTGAGGAGCTACTCTTGGTCGAGCAATAGAATATACCTATTAATAGTAATCACCGTTTAGTGTTCATGTTAGAGCCCCAAGGTTGATTGTATTACCGAAGTGAGCGGTATGCTTCAGCCAAAAAACGACTCCAGACAGACGAGCATGCAGACAGACGGGCATAGACAGACAGCTAGACAGAGAGGTAGACAGATAGACAGGAAGCAGACAGACAGACGAGACAGACGGAAGACAGAGGGACAAACAGACAGACAGACAGACAGGCATGCAGCTAAACAGAGAGGCAGGGAAACTGACAGCCGGACAGATAGACAAACATATACACAAACAGAACGACAGGCACACGAACAGACAGATGAAATGACAGTGGCGACCGACAGACAAAACTCTAGACATAAAATCGGGACCGACGGTACTCACCCTGTCCCACAAGTTTCGCTCGTACATGTACTTGGTACTCAAGGCTCCCCCTCCAAGAGTCTGTGTGGCGATAATCGCCACGTTTTCCTGCCTCGGGGCGCAGGCCTCCACAAGATCTGGAAACCCCCCGTCGAGCGACGAAAAAGGAACCGGGAAGATTGACGGAACAAGAGGTGGGGTGGAGGAGCTGGGAGGGGGGTATGTCGCACAGAGGGATCCACGCAAGTAATATAATGCAGGCACATACCGACTCGAGGAACACAATACGGGCATTCGAAAAGAACTGCTCTGAACACTGAATACCTTGGAAGCAAGCACATAAAAAACATGAAACATATATATATACGAGGGTATTGTACTCGTATACTCAACACATGAAAAACGATACAGTCGAAACAAAGATGTGAAAACTAAATGTATTGAAAAGAACCACACTGAAACAAACACACGTAGAAAATGAAAAACAAAAAAACACTGAAAACAAAAACATGAACAACAACATGAACTAAAAATAAGTACCAGGTAACTACTGTAAATGCTCTTGATCATAGCATTGATAGAAGTGAAGCTCGAACCGCACAGGACGACGTCTTGCGGCTTTGATCTACAGAACGCAGACACACTGAAGAAAAGTATCGCTCTCTCACCCATTTCGACCTTGTTCTGGGTGAAAAGATTGTACTCCTGTTGAACGCAAGCGATCTTCGGTAGGTCGTCCCAGATGGCGTGCTCGCACATGCGAGTCACGCCGAACGGGCCTTCGTTAGCCACAGCCACATGCCGCACCTGGTAATGTCATCACGTACCACCGTCAAGATACTTGCCATCGTCTATGGAGAACGCCTCCTACGGATAGAGGCAGGTAGCACTTTTTGCCTTGCAAGGCAAACATTTATCACTGGCTTGGAGCTTCTCAATTGAGGAACTGCCCAATAAGGCATGCCCTATAAGGCATGCGCCTTATCCCGTTTGTGTTGCGCAATGTTATTCGTTGTACACCTAGGCCGTGGGATTGTTCCTTGGGTTAGGCCTACAGATTTTCTCCAAGTCAACTTTGGGTGGGGTATGGGTCTCCTATACAATAATCACGCGACGAAACTCGGAAAAAAAGGTGCTTGCCCTACAGGGCATATCGCTATCGTTGCATACGTCTGGGGTAGTTTAAATCGCTTTACTGACCATTGCCATCCTCATTTCGCGTCATCACCACCACCATTATCATCATCGTCACCACACTATATTAACGATCACTACTGCGATTATCACAGCACTTCATCACCATCATCTTCAGCATCATCACCACCACCATCTTCACCACCATCATGACAGATCATCCCCATGCCCACCTTACCAATCCCTACTCATAATAGGGGATATCAGCTCACCAGCCCCTTTTAAAAAAAAAAAACATCAGTACACCAGCCCGTACTACTGTAAGGAATACCAGCCCATCAGCTACTACGAGGGGATACTGCGTTACCAGCCCCTACCAGGGGATGTCAGCATACCAGTCCCCCACTAGGAGATACCAATTCCCCATCATAGCAACTCCTGTTAATACTATCTAATGGGGAATATCAGCTTACCGGGGGATACTATCACACCAGCCCCTACTAGGGGATATCAGCTTACCAGCCCCTGGTCTTTGAGCTCCTGCACGATCATGAGCTGCTCCTCAAAGTCCAACGCGAGTTCGCGCTCCATGGAGGTCTTGTAATAGTACTCGCCTGGGTTGATCATTAGCCTTAACAAGCCAACAACAACAATAACGACGGCGGGGGCGTTAGAGGTAGTGGTGGTGGTGGGGGTGAGAGTGGTGATTATGGTGGTGGTGGTGGTGGTGGTGGAGATGGCAATGATGGTGGTGGGGGTGGTGGTGGCGGTAGTGGTGATGGTGGTGGCGATGGTGGTGGTGGTGGTGGTGGTGGTGGTGGGGTGACAATAAAATAACGCTCGCACTTGTTAACAACAACAACGGGGAGCGGCGCGGGGGGGGGGGAGAGGAGGGGGTGATGATAAAAAAAAATGCTCGTGCTCGAGTTCGACGCGGCGGTCTGGAAAGCCTCCATTCATCTAACCGATTAAATAACACGCCCAACATGGAAACCCCGAGGAGTGCCTGGCACCGGTTCGGCCAATCCCATAGCGCTTTCTCCGGCCACATCTGAGCTGTAGCTGGTGTTGTTCTACAAAACGGGTGAATGCACTGTAAGTCTATCGCCCCTCAGATGAGCAAACAAGGAAGAGAGGAGACGAACACACAACAACACTAAGGGAGCTACTGTTACGGGGGACCCTAGTTAACAGGACCTATGGTATACATAAAAACCTATATGCTTAACAATTTTTACTAACAATATTTGGTCCTGTTAACTATGGCCCACCGTAATATATAGCGAACAAACAGGCAAAAAATCACACAAAGCAAACAATCACGCAAGGGCAAGCAGGCGAAAAAACAGACAAGGGAAAACGAGCGAAACAAACCAGCCAAAAAAACAAGCAAGCACACTACGGGAGCACCCAACGACCCAAGATACCAACAGGCAAAATGACTACGCCAGCACGCAAAATATCAAGAGCAAAACAAACCACACAAGCTGAGCAACTAACCAATCGAACCAACTAACCAATCAAGCCAACCAGCTGATGAAACCGACCAACCAATCAAAGCACCTAACCAATCGAACCAATCAACTAGTACGTGACCAGCCAATCAAACGAACGACCAAACGACCAACCGAACGGACAAACCCATCGACCAACGGACCGGCCAAACACCGACGGACCGACCAAGACTCGTGCTAGGGTAAGGGGTGGCCCTTTTGGGCGGAAAAAAATCTGACTGACCAGACTTCTCAACTCCGAAAATTAACCAATATAGGCAGGAGAGCTTACCATTTACCAGGATATTCGAGATTTGGTCTGATCAGGGTAAGCGTTAGGATTGGTTTGGTTGGCTTAGGGTCAGGGTTAGGGTTGCTCTGATTGGCTCAGGGTAAGGGTTAGGGTTGCTCTGATTGGCTTAGGGCCAGGTTTAGGGTTGCTCTGATCGGCTTGGGGTCAGGGTTAGGGTTGCTCTGATTGGCTTAGGGGTAAGGTTAGGGTTAGGGCCGCCCTGATTGGCTTAGGGATGAGATTAGGGTTACACTGTAGATATATTCGTCTCGTACACAGTGGGTATCAACCATTCATCTCGAATAAGTGATAAAATCTCACCATAGCTGGAATCTCAATTGTGCTTCACAGATTAGTAAGTATTGTTCAATACGCACCTAGGCCGTATGACCTTGTTCATCGGGTTGCACTTACTAACGGTATAGAGCTCAAGTGAGGACCCTCATCAGGCAAAAGTAGGTGCTTCCCCCGTATATATGACAGCACGCATCCGGTCCAAAAGAAACACACGAAAAGATATAAAACAAACGAACACACAACCGGAACGAAGCAATCAAGTGAATCAGTTTATGAAACACAACCAAACAGACCAATCAGTTAATCGGTCGAACGAACGACCACTCCAACCGACCAACGGACCAACCAACCAACAAACCAATCAGCAAACCAACCAACAACACAACGCAAACGAACACACAACGACACCAATCGAACAGATCAATCAGTAGATCGGTCAAAACGAGCGGCCACTCCAACGGACCAACGAACTAACCAACCAACAGACCAACCCACCAACAAACCAATGAACCAGCCAATCAACAACATGAAAGCAAAGAAACATAAAACCAAACCGAACAAACAAACCAATCAATCAACGAATCGATCAAACGAACGACCACTCCGTCGGACCAGCCAATCGGCCAACAGACCAACAGACCAGCCAACCATCCAATCAACGAACCAACAACGCATCAACAAAACAAACGCACAACCAAACCAAACATACCATTAAACCTACCAACATTTACTTTTATCAATCCGCCGGAGGATAAAAAAATAAATAAATGAAAAACAACGAACCAGCCAACCAACCAACCAACCAACCAACCAACCAACCGACAACAAGTGAACACACCTATCGGGCCAGTCCCCAAGGTAGAGCATGTCGATGTAATCCGTGTCCATCCTTTCGAGACTGCCGTACACACTTTCGAGGATGTGATCCCTAGAAAGGCGGGGGTGAGTGCCATCCTTGCGCAACCAGGTAACTCCTTCGTGACGCCCGGCCACCTTCCGAGACAGACAGAAGGACAGCGCACCAGGTAGGCAGGCATCAGGAGGGATAGGACAACAGAGCAGAGCAACGCATGAACAGCCAAACACAAACAAACAAACAAAACACCCATAGCCAACAGAAGACGGAACCGATCGAGATGGCAGGGGAGATCCACACAGACAGGAAGATGAGAGGGAAGTCAACAGTGCAACAAGATAGACAGGTGAACAGACCGACCAAAAACAAAAAAGAAAAACAACAGATGATGGAACCGGTCGTCAACACTACCGTTGAAAGTACGGTGAAAAACTACCGTTGGCACCAAGCCCGCCCGTGAGAAGGAGAAAACGGCACACGACACCCCCAGCGGTCAGAAAGCAAAATCGTTGTAACCGTTGTGATCACAGGATCAGAAAATAATATATATACTTTTAAAATCTTTATTTTCATTTATTTTCACTCGTTTCTAGGACCCCCCCCGCTGTCTAGGGAAGACAGATGCTGCGGCGGGGGGTCATTTTCTTTTCCCCGGTGCCCTTGTTTAGACCGCAATGAACTCTACCTTTGAACCTATTAATAGTCAAAACGACCGTTGAAACTGAAATGATCGTTGAACTCCCGTTGAAACGAACCTTGAAAAATACCGTGCTATATACTACGTCAAGTACCTTGGTGCAGAGGATGACCTTGGATCTATCTCGTCCCTTGAGCCACGACCCAACGATGGGGTCGGCTTTGTGTTTGTGCTCCGGTATGAGCGGGTGCCTGAGAGACACACGAGGAATCGTCGGCAGGCGGACGAGGGGGGGGGGGGGGGGGGGGAGGGGGGCTATCCATTTGTTGCCCGCCTAGGCCATTTGACCACTGATTACACATCCCGTTCGAGACGGACGGGGAAAGGCGCAACAAAACTGACCAAATCGGATAGAAATAATGTGCCTACAAGATATACGTCCTGAATTGAGACTCGGCAGTCCCCAACAGACCGGAAAACGTAAGGAAGTGGCACGATCGCGTCGTTACACAGCCTAGTAGGCGGAGGTGGAGGAGGGGGCGGGGGTTGTACTCATTATCATGCATGGCAGTAGTCGTATGACCATAGACCCTCGCTCTCCTACGATGCCGAGACGGAGCGAGAGAGAGAGAGAGAGAGAGAGACTCGACGAAACTGACGAAATCGAATACCAGGTAGCAAAAAGCATCTACAGGGTATAGGACGGACTTGAGGCTTGACCGTCCCCGAAAGGCCGGAAAAACAAGAAAGCGTTACAATCGCGTTTGTTTTAAGCCTATTACGGGGGGCCATATTACATAGGACCTACGGTACAAAAACCTATACTATTTCACGATTTTTACTAACAATATTTAGTCCTATTTACTACGGCCCCCCCATAATAGCATAAGGTTCCAACTTGCTGCGAAATGGCGTTATTTTGTTGAGGGTTGTCGCCGAAAGTAAAGACTTGCAAAGCACGATCGTTCGGTGACGCATCCGGGAGGGGGGGGCGCACGGAGTTTTTCCAAGCGTCCATCCAGCGCGAGGGGCCAATGAAAACGGACTCAAAAAAAGAAAACCGGGCTCATGTCTGCCTTATTATGTGGGTGTGTGTTCTTCACATAAAACCGTTATTTTTACCAGTCGGCATCCAGCACAACCAGTGTCCGCGCCGATTCTTCAGTCCTAACTAGAGAGATACAAGCCATGTGGTCACAAAATCACGACACAAATATACTATTACGGGGGACCATAGTTAATAGGACCTATGGTACACATAAAAACCTATATATTTGACCATTTTTACTAACAACATTTGGTCCTATTAACTATGGTCCCCCGTAATACTGTACGCTGAATCAAAAGCAGTGAGCAGAGTAGGAAATGCAATGCCATGTCATCGTAATGGTTGTCTGCAGCAGCAAAAAAACATGCGGCGGTTAAGGTATATACTTCGTAGAATACGTATTACGGGGGGCCACTGTTAACAGGACCAAATATTGTTAGTAAAAATGGTTAAACATATAGGTTTTTATGTATACCATAGGTCCTGTTAACTATGGACCCCCGTAATAGGAAACATGCTGCTACGGTGTATAGGCAGGCGCGCACCCAAATCTTGGGGAAAAAATCGCCACGTTTGAGGACCTTCTACACCGCAGTCCCTTATTGGGGTAAAACCACTAAAGTTATATGTTGTTTGTCCCCAGGACGGGACTGCGGTTCTAAACAGTCCTGAAAGAAAGGGTATAGCCCGGTGAACAGTCCAACCCCACGACCTAGGCTGATCAAATGCCTCGTCGCAAACTAACGTTGTAAAACAAACACAGACGGATTTCCCATGATATTTGGGTACTTCCTCGGCGCCCTTGAGGAGCTTCGTCAGTCATTAAGGTAGTTGGGGACAAAACTACTTAGAATTTGAGTGGTCTGACCCCAAAAAGCGAGACAGCAGTTTGCCTTAAGAGGGGTTCAGAAATCTCGTCAGCCATAATGGTGTTGGGGGGCCTAAACAGCGCTGCAATACATGCCCGTGTGTTGGCCCAGACAGTGCTCGCTACCCACACCATATCGTACAAACGTGAGCCGTACGAGGCTCAGAACTCACGGGAAGCTCTCGGACGTGTCGAGCCAGTTGATCCCTGCCTTGTCGAAGGCGTGGTTCAGCACGGTGTGCGTCTGCTCCTCGTCCATCTGACCCCCGATCATTATCCCGCCGAACCCGATCTTTGGCCAGCAGCAGCAGCAGCAGCGGCAGCAGCGGCAGCAGCGGCAGCAGCGGCAGCAGCGGCAGCAGCAGCGGCGCGCAGCGGCGGCGGAACGGGGAGGAAGTCGGTGGGGGAGTCAAGGGAGGGTGTTAGTGGGGGGCTAAGAGAGGGAGTTGGTGGAGGGCATGGGAGTATGTTGGTTTGGGGGTAAGGGGGGATGTTGATGGGGGGGTAAGGGGGGTCGTTGGTGGGGGGTAAGGAGGTTAGTGGGAGGTAAAAGAGGGAGTTATTCGAGGGTATGGAGGGATGTTGGTGGGAGGGTAAGGGGGGATGTTGGTGGGGGGATAAGGGAGGACGTTGGTGGGGGGGAAAGCAGGGCGTTAGTAGGGGGTAAAAAAGGGAGTTGGTGGAGAGTAAGGGCGTATGTTGGTGTGGGGGATAAAGTAGGGCGTTAGTGAGAGGGTAAGAGAGAGAGTTGGCAGAAGGTATGAGGGTAGGTTGGTGGGGGGGGGTAAGGGGGATGTTGGTGGGGGGGTAAGAGAGGACGTTGGTGAGGGGTAAAAGGAGGGCGTTAGTGGGGGGGTGAGAGAGGGAGTTGGTGAAGGGTAAGAGGGTATCATGGTGGGGGGTAAGGGAGGACATCGGAGGGGGGTAGTGGAAGGCGTTGGTGGGGGGAGGGAGGGGGATGAGGGACAAGCGCTACCGCGGTATATATTTCGGCGGCGAAATTTTCTTGGCACGGGGATTGGACGGGCCCGATTGGGAGCTTGCTAGAGCTGTGCCTAACGCACGGCGGTAGGCGGCGCTGTTAAAACTGACAAGCCCAGTACTGCGGGAGGACACAGTGATCAGAACCAAAACATACTTTGAAACCATAGGAGGATATGCCATTTCTCGGGTCCGAGGCGGGTTTTGATTGCTTTGGTCACGCGAAGCAGAAGTACCTGGTACCTGGTAGTATTTTCGTTACTATCATGGTACTATGGAATAAGAATTTGTTTGATAGGAGAAAAGTTTACAATCGATTGCTAGAGACGAGCGGGGCCGAAGGGAGGCGTGTGGCACCTAAGCGGGATGTTCACTGGGAGCGAAATGGAGAGGGAGGGGAGGGGAGGGAGAGATGGGGGGGTACGACAGAGAGAAAGAGAGCAGAGAGAAGCGGGCAGAGGAGGCATCACACAGAAACCACGACACACCATTAACTCCTCCAGGTCCGGACGCCCGTTTTGGGGACATATGACATGCCATTAGACTCAGGTATCTGTTTGGTTTTCGGTGCAAATATTAAAGGGTCAGGAGGGAAGGGGTCAGAGACAACTGTAGAGAAAAGGAGAGGTAAAAAGAGCGAGAGAGAGGGGGGGAGACAGAGAGGAGTAAGCGAGAGAGGGAGAGAGAGAAACACAAGAGCGAGCGGGAGGGAGACGGAGACAATCAGAGCAAGAGGGGGGAAACTAGAGAGAAAGGGAGACAATTGGAGAGAGAGCAAAAGGGAGAGAGACAGGGAGAGAGAGGCGCCGCCTCTGAGCCAGCGAGCGAACCACCGTCTCCCCGCATTGGCAGCGCCTGACGCAACTTCCGTCCAACATCTACGGAGAACGGCTTCCACCGCGAGTAATGAAGAGCCTGAGCTCCGCTTTCACAAGCCTGCTACAATGCCCTCGAAACCCCAAAACTGGGACACCGCCCCTCTCCGTGCCACAGCCCGAACGACCTATATGCTCCCGAGACGATAAATCATACAAAGCGTGTAGTTTCTCTGCCCTAGTTCGCCAACTACCTCGGAATATTCTCGGAACATTCTCGACGCACAGCATCGCAAGGTGGGACCCCTCGCAGCCAACAAGAGGGCTGTGCAGACCATGCCCAAGCTTTGATCAAACGGTGTTTTGCTTCAAACACCGACCCTGTTCGTAATGCTAACCCCGACTGCCTAAGAATTTCCTCGGAAAGTAACGATAAAAGAGGATTTAGTGTGGACTTATCAGCCATTTTCGAAGCTACATAGAAAGCGTTTTTCCGAAGCGGCGCGAAGTCGTAAAACACTACTGGAAACAAGAAAAGCGTTGAAAAGACACAACGCAAAACACGCACACCGCTCTCACCCGCGACACCATCAGCCCGCTCGTACCGAGCTCCACGCGCTCGGTGCACTTGTTCCACACCCTGTCCCCGTCTCCTCCCGCCTCCGTCCCAACCCCAACCCCCGCCCCCATCGACGTCTCCACCTCAACTCCCCTCGCACCTCTACTCCCTCCCCCCGCCATCTTCCGTCGTCGAGAACCCTTGTCGGTCCAAGCCCCCCCCGCCGTTAGTACGCGCGATCGGCGATCATCATCATCCCTCTCGCCTCCGCTTATAGGAGCCGCGTTAGAGCCGTAGAGGGGCCCCAACACCCCCGCTCGGCTAGTAGCGCTGTGGCGGGGTTTCGAGGCCGCATTACTGCTGCAGGCGGCGGCGGAGAGAGGGCTAGGGGTTACGGGTGCTCGGGGCGTGCCCCTCACCCCCCCCGCCCCCGCCGCGAGGTTAGTGTTGGCGACGCCGGCTAGGTTGAGGCTGAAGGCGCCGACCGTCGCGGCTACGGTTGATGCGGCTAGCAGCCTCGCTGTTCGCCTCATTATCAGCCTGTTGTTGTAGCTGCTGCTGCCGCTGCTGGTTCGTGCCGCTACAGTTGTTGGTGAGAGGTTTGGGGGGGGGTCAGAAGAGGGTTGTTGATACAGTAGGTGCACTAGTGCTGCACGTAGTATTGGGGTCACCTTGATTGATAAATTACATACACCAGGTTGCTAATATATGTTTCGTTCTTCAGGAGAGGGAAGCTTGCAAATTAATTCATTTCGTACAAGAGACGCGCAATAGAATGGTACGCGACGGGTTGTGTTCTGGTGTGGCTCGGGAATAGATTCGCCGTGTTAGCACGGTCGCTTGATCTGGAATAAGGACTGAGAAGGGTGATGCTGATGGTGCTGTTGTTGTTGTTGTTGCTCTCACATTACCTCAATGTCCAAAACACTGACCCCGTGTTCACAGGACAGGCTCCAAACCAACAACACCAGCCGATCGTGATGTTCTGTTGTAAAGCCGGTTCCAACAGTTCTTCTTTACCCCTTTTGGGGCTTCAGAGACCAAAAGTGACGGCCCGAAATGACAACTACAAGATGCTCGTACAGCCTCGCCCACATGAAGAAGTCCCTAGCTGCCGCTGAGTATCGTCAAGCGTCCCAACGACATGCAAAGAGTTGTACCGTTGTATATACCTCGTGTCATGCACCACACTGCTGCACGACATGCGCGCAACAAGAGACGGCTCGTTTTGGCTGAGCGCCCAACGGCAGCGCCTACCATTCGTTACCCGCGGGTTATTGTTTAGAATCAACAGCCCGTAGTGGCCTCCATACCAGTACGCGAGGAACGTAATCATATCCGTCCCCTTACTGCTGTAATCGGTAATCCGCCGTCCATTACAAAACCCGCGGAGATACACAAGAGCGATGTTTCTGGACTGTTCCGGGGGGTACCCCGCTGCTTCTGGTTTGCAATGGCCAGCGGAGGAATCATCCACTGTTCTCTTCTGACGTACTTTAGTTCTGGGTGACTGCAGACAAAGAGGAGTGCGCGGTTAGCAGTGCTCATTCGTTTGTTCCCTGGCCCTCGTGCACAGCAGCCGCACAAATATAGGAGAGGCACACGAGCGGATGGCACGACATCGATTGCTGCTGCCGATAGGCCTAGAGGCTACGTACTGCAGGACTACAGTGATTTTCTTTCGCCGAGGTGCATGTGTGTCTGTTTTAAATAGAGCCTGCTATCATGTGAGAGTCTTAGGTCTTAGACCTCGGGTCGGATGCGGTCCCTCGGATATCGCGCACGGTCGGCCTCTCCCCTCAGCCCAAGGTATCCACGAGCATACCAGGTATGCGAATGCATCACGACGGCTGAACAGATGAACGCCAAAAACAGCAGCAGTGGTTTGTGGTTTTTCGATTGGCACAAGGTCGCCAAGCGAACCGCAATTATTTATACATGGCGAATGGAGGGCTTCACAGCTTCACTGCTGCATTTCTATGCCTGGTACCAGGTACCTGGTACCGTGTATTGACTAGTACTTTTAATAGCGGAAAGCGCGAAAGCGCGAGTTAGCTACATTCGATGAAAATCGACGAGCAGTGGGAATGCTTAACCATATGCGCGACAAAAACTGAAGGCACGCACCGGGGGGGAGAAGGGACGACACCTGTGACCACGGCTTGTCCAGAAGAAAACCGCTGAGGGTAAAACCTCCATGTACACGATACCAAGCGCAGGGATCGCCGTGGCCTTGTTGAATATGGTACCAGGTACTGGTACCAGGTAACTGCTAGCTTTGCGTACGTGTGTACTTACAATATCAAAATATCGTGCATCTGTACCAGGTAGCCAGGTAGGATGGACCCCATGGGTTGGAGAGACTCGGCTCTGCAATTTGTCCCAAGGGGTGTGTTATCTCATTACCCGTGTGTTATGTTATCACCCAGTGTGTTACACGGGGGTATTTCATTTGGAATATATCAGGAGTACCAGGTACGAGGCATACCTCCTGGCAGCAAATATGTCAGGAGACAGCGCTTTCACCCTCTTGACAGACAGCAACTTTGCCTCGACATGCATTGGCTGACACCAACAGACTAGGTTTTAGACTGGAAAATTCGGCCCTGCACCCTCGATAGCGCACGCTTTGCCTTGCTTGACGTGTCTCCTCTGGAACACCTTTGCCCTGCAGCATGAACAACGTGTTCAACAGCGGGCGACTGATCATGTGTACAGCCTGGCCGAACAAAGTCTGTCCCCTCGGTCGTCGGAGTTCGCGATATGCTGCAACTGGCGACGCTCGACTGGGTCAACTCCAGGCCCACCGTCTATAACGGGCGAGCACGTCAGCAGCACGGGCCGCGAAAGACTCCTGGGGGGCTGGAGAAGCACCTGTCGAAGAGGGTGGCTGCGTGCAACTTTGCTGTGTGACGAGACGACTGATATCCTGCATATATGGGTCAACAGCTACCGCAGATCAAACCATCACCGATAAGCAACAGGAAAGCTACACCTGTTGGGCCTCGCGGCACCAAAGTCTGCGACTAAAACTTAACCCTTGCTACTCTCGTGGGAGGCTAGGGCTTACCTCAGACTTCGTTGTCGTCGTGAGAGCGCAGACTGCGAGCTGAGGGATGGGAGGTTGGGACCTCGAAGTCGCTCGAAGGGTGTTCCACATATTTGAAGTAGCATGTTTTATGCCGGGGCTGATTTCCGACTGAACACGTTACAGCCGTCCGCCGCCGCCCAGCGTTGCTCAGCCAGTTAGCAGCCACCAGAGAAGCATCGGCCGCGGGAGTAAACAGCATAAGCATGCCGCCGAAGCGAGGAAAGAAAGGAAAGCGTCGCGGAGACTCTTCCTCCGAGGATGAGACCGCGAATGCAGCAGCAGCGGCAGTAGCCGCATCTCTCAAGAAAGCAACTCTGGAAGACGAACCCTCAGCAGCACCGGCGCCTGCTCCGGCGGCAGGGAAGCGGGGAAAGAACAAGAAGAGGGGCAAAGGTAAGGGCAACCAGAACGACTCGGACAGCGACGACGGGGATGCGCTCGACCCTTTGGCGCACCTGAAGGCTTCCGGCGGCCGCAAGGGTGCTCTACGGCAGGGTGGCGATTCTGACGACGAGGAGGACAGGCCCAAGAAGCCGCTGACCAAGAAGGAGAAACGAAGGCTGGAGGAGGAGCAGCGCCGCCGAGAGAAAGAGGTGACCCGTGCTCTCAGCGCGATGTCCGCATCGTCGTTATGGTGGTGGAATTCCCCCTTGTGTTACACGGTAAAATCGGGGAATTGTGGGGAATAGCATGATACAGCAAGCAACAAGCAGCAGTATATTGTACCTGTGAGGTACGTTTCAATTTACAGCATTACCTGGTACCTGGTACGTGACAGACAGCAGACACAGCAAGAAAAAACGAGCAAAAAATAGGGAAGGCAGGGTGAGATTTACCTGGTACAGGGAGTAAGAAACTCGGGGGGCGTTATCATGCTGAAGTTAGTGTTCAACGCAGCCATTGCCAAACAAGAAACCCAGCCTGGACTTCGGTAGCTTTCCTGTTTCTTGTTACTACTACTGTTGTAGGTGTCCGGTATTGTTGCTGAACAAACGTACAAGCAGCAGCAGACAGTACTTGCGGATGGAACAGAATGAGGATTGGTTCTTGTGTTCTCTTGTGTTCTTGAAGCAAGCCGTATGATGCTGCGGGTGGGTGTAAGGAGGACGTCCGCCTGCCAGCCACGCTGGTTGCTCCATCCGTCTCATGAACGCGATGTGCAGGATGCGCTCTACAGCAGTCTGTTTGACACCCCCCCCTCGGTTATAGCGCGGTCCCACGGTCGGTTGGGTCCGTCTAGATAGTTGGTTGTCTCTCTCCTCTCTCCCCCTAGCCGCTGTTGTATACCTGGTAGCCTACAGCAGTAGACAGAAGTAGACAGCAGTGTGATCCCTAGCCAAGTATGTAGGAGTTCGTGATTGGAAGTATTATATCACCAGTACCTTGCCTGGACATATCTTGTACTTGAGAGTATCGGCTTCCATCCGGCATGCTGCCTTAAACCACCACGAAAGTATTCTATCTACGTAAGAGTACAGTATATAAAAGCTTGCGTGTTGATCGGACGCACATCATCCTGTTCCGACAGCCTTCGATATTCGGTATTTCTGCCGTCTACTGCTGCAATACTACACTCACTGGCAATCAAGTTTTGAGACTCACCAGGTCTACGTAACGAGCGACCTGAAAAATGTACCTTATGTGTATGTAACACACGGGTGATTAGATAAACACCCCCCCCTGGCCTGAATTTCTGCGCCGAGTTTCTCCAAAACAAGCATGTCTTAAGGGGGGCACACGCAACGAAAATGGTAGCTTTGGAAAAAAGCACTCGTCGAGATCTTTCCATACCTGGTAGACGCACCTGCCCGGCGTTTGCGCTCTCCCCTCTCCCCATTGTCGAGAAAAGTAGCCTGGGAAATTCGTCCAAGGGGCTCTGTTATGTTATCACCCGGGTGTGATAAGTACGGTAACATAAATCCGCGCGGAGCGGATTATTGTGGCAGTTTCATTGTAACGGCGGAATATCGGCAGGTTGTTCTCGTTTCCACGGAAGGGCGCACCGACGGAAGGTCTGGTTCTAGATGCACACCAACATGCATGCATTGCATGCAATGCGAAGCAAGCGCAGTAGTGCTCGCTTGTCTGTCCCCAGTGCCAACGCTAACAGCTGCGCGAGTATACATCAGAGGCAACACGAGCGGACGGCACACGATCAGAGGCAACACGAGCGGACGGCACACGACACTCGCTGCCTGCAATTGGTGTGGTTAGGGCAATAAAATGAAGAGGCTGAGACTACTGCTGTGGTTTTATCTGCTGTTGTTTACTGCCGCACTACTATTCGACTATCTCTCGCGATCAAGCTTTGGGACCCACCAAGTATAGCGAGCGACTTGAAAGCGGCAATTTCAGGTACCAGCGTGCTACGCGCATGTCTACATGTGCTTCCGATGCACTTCGTACACCCCCCCTACCCCTTACCCCAGCAGCATGCCTCCTTATGCTGCTCCGTGTGGCCGATGCAGTGTTCATAATTTGTTTTCGATACTTTGCGCGCGCTTGACAGATCACGGAGTTGATGATGGCTATGACTCGATGACAAAGCAGCAGCAACAACAATACACTGATGCTCTGCTGCATATTACGTTCCACGCCTCGGCCAACTCATGGACGAATCATCTGCAGATAGATCATAATCTAGATCATCCAGCTCCTCACCTGCCGGTGTGAGGATCTGCAATAGTACAAATCCAACCCACTTAAACGTGTACCACAGCGCTACAGTAGATCATGCGGAATATACGGATCCCCACCGGAAAACATGAGCTGAATCGGAAATAAACCTGCCTTGCAAAAAAATCTGCACGTCATGGCGTGGGAATCGATTGTCTTCTCGAGGTGCATACCATTCCAAACTAACGCCTTGTTACCTCTTTTTCTACGTCTTGGCTGCGCCGGGCCGGGCTGGGTCGGGCTGTGACTTGGACCTCTTGACGTCGCGCGCAGGCGTCGGCGGCGGCAGGAGACTCTTCAGAAGCAGAGGGGGACGACAGCGGCGAAGGGGCGGGAGGAGGAGGAGGAGGAGGAGGAGGAAAGGCTGCCGTGGCGGACGCGAAACCCACGAAGGGCGGCAAGAAGGGCAAGAAGGTGGGTGGGAGACTCCACAGTACCGTAGAGAGTGTTGACTCTCGCACAAGGGAGGATCCCATCGTCGTTCTTCCAGCGCTCGATTTTTGCCAGAACTGTAAGGTTGGTAAATACCGAACAAGAACCGAACAAGCAAGGAGTTTTCGGAAAGATGTCGTCGAGAGAGACGTTCGGAAAGTAATTATGTTACGATTTTATTAACACCTTTCTCTCATTGTCAAGGGAAAACGGGCGCTGAAAACGCTGGGCACCCCATGTGCGAACTCAACGCTCTTACTCCTTACGGTAATACGTGCTAGAGATAGATCTCAGCCCTTTTTTCGTTCATTTTTTCTTGTCCTGTGTATCCCGAATCTATGATATCCCGATCCCGAACCCTATAAACCGAACCAGGAAGGTACTACTCTAGACTGGACGGAAATTTAAGGACCGTTGAGGCGTTCATACGAATACCAAACGGGTCTTACATTCTCGTCCACAGCAGTGGTTTGCAAGTCCCACGGGAAATCCTAGGCTACTGAAAAATGCTGGAGATATTAACTGAGTCGATGATCCCTTCTGTATACGCGTATTCCAGTGTTCCACCTCCACTTATAATCTCCACGTGATTGTCTGCTCGTGCTCGTGTGGAATGAGTTACATCGAACCAGTGACTACGGAGTGGCCATACCGTATACCTTCCGACGTTTTGAGGCGTCGTGTTTTTGCGTAGCGGTGTTGACGGGAAGTGAGAAGATAGCACGTTTTCAGCGCGTGCACGTCGGCGCAGGGCGGCGCGGCGTTGGCGGTAGTGTTGGTGGAACCAGGGGAGCGTTGTCACCCGAGGGCGATCCGGCCTAAATGCCCAACAAACGTACCTACCACTCTGTCCCGGTACTAGGACAGCTTTGATCCAATATCAAAATACCTCGTACAAATATCCCACATATTTAGGAACAGAGCGGTACGCCGTGCCGGTGCCCGTCTTCGCACCGGTCGTTGTATTAATCTTGATAGTGATTCTGCTGCTTGTCGTGGTAGTGGTGGTGCTTCCGGTGTTTCTCTAGGTCTTTTTGTTGATCCCTCCTGCTGATCTTGTTTCTGGTCGTTCCTGCTCTTTTTGCTTCTGGTTTTCGTACGTGTTGGTTTTCTTGTTGATGTTCCTATCGATCGTCCTATTAATAGTGGTGTTTTTATCGGTCTTCCTGCTGGTCGTTCTATTGGTCTTTCTGCTGGTCTCCCCATTGATCTTCTTGTGTGTGTGTGTGAGTGTGTTTTTTTTTTCTTCGTTATTTTGTCTTGTTGGTCTTCAATCTGGGTTTCCTGTGAGGAAGCTTTTCCTTTCTCCGCCATCGAAGAAACCACCTTTCGTCGGTACGCAAAAATTGTCTTCGTCTCGCCCCTGGCCTCAAGAGCAGTCATTGCTGCTTCATACCTGCAATGCACATACCACGCACATACAGTGCACATACAATGCACATATAATGCACATATAATGCACATACAATGCACATACAATGCACATACAATGCACATATAGCGCATAAGGGCGGCACCGCCCTTACCCCGCCTCTACCCGCTGTTGCTGCGTACTTACCTCAGCGGGCCCTTGTTTTCTCCTGTTGCTGTCATTAAGGGCCTTATTGGGACGTTTTCATACCCTGGTATTAATGTTGCTGCCGTCCTATTGTCCTGTCAAATTGTACTATTACGGGGGACCATAGTTAATAGGACCAAATATTGTTAGCAGAAATGGTTAAATGTGTAGGTTTTTATGTATACCACAGGTCCTATTAACTATGATCCCCCGTAATACTACGGGGGACTACAGTAAATAGGACCAAATATTGCTAGTAAAAATAGGGAAATATTTAGGTTTTTGTCTGTACCGTAGGTCCTATTTACTATGGCCCCCCGCAATACTGCTGCCATAAGGGTATGTTGTCACTGCTGCTGTCATGTTCTAATATTCCAACACTATTACGGGGAACCATATTAAATAGGACCTACGGTACACACAAAAACCTACATATTTCGCTGTTTTTACTAACCATCTTTGGTCCTATTTACTATGGTCCCCCGTAATATTGTTATACTCGTATCGGCAGATTGTCGTACTTGCTGTCATACTTCAGTCACTGCTGCTGTCGTATTGTAATAACTGTAATTTTGTAACAACGCCATGGTGTTTTCATTATTATTTTTTGTACACCTCTGCCTTAGGGCAAGAAAGGCAGGGGCGAGGACAGCGACAAGGAGGGCGACGGACAGGGCCGAGAGGAAGGCGGCGACGCCCCCCCCGCGAAAAAGCCTCCGACGAAGAAGGAGCAGCGCCGGCTGGACGAGCAGGCGCGGCTTGAGCGAGAAGCGGAGGTGTGACACACGTGTTACTATATGCGCTCGATCGATCAGGCGTCGCTGCCGTTCGCTTGTATCACTCTGTAGGGAAATTGTTAGGACCATTGGGGCCTGTTGATGCGAATCTGCGAAATCTCCCGACGGCTTGTACTTTTCCGGACAAAAGTATGTATGATTATGCGCATACGTCTAGCATGATATTTAGATTTATAGTGAGGATTTGTTCATTAGTTATAGACTTTTGATAAGGATCACCATTTTTTTGTTATTGTTGTTGTTTTTAGGGAGGAGAGACGCATGGGAATGTTTAATATAAGAAACGTTTGGTTATTCATATTAATACCTTCCAGGTACAAGTTGAGTATATTTTCAGACATGGTGCCAAGCTGGTTTCGCGTGTTTCGGCCCTTCGACCGATGGTGTGTGTGTGTGTTTTGCGGTGGAAAGTATTGTGGCCGTCTGCAGCAGTACTTTTTGCTTCCAATTGCTTGCTGCCGTCATACCGCACCCGCGCGCGGAGACGGCGGGGGGGGGGGAGCGGGGAGGGAGTTGCTCCTGTCGTTCGGTGTTTTGTTCACGTTTTATCGCTCGCCCTCGAAACGTGCGCGCAATGTTTTCAACCCGTAACCTCATCCGGTAGTTTTCGCCCCCTTGCCCCGTCCGTGTGCTTTCGCGTGGGGCTCGTACGTTTACATAGTACCGGGTAGTCAGAACCCAGAATGTAGGCAATAAAACCGTTACAACCCCCTATGATTAATCCCTCCTTGGTTATGAATACTCCGTGTGCTAGGCTGAGCGAGTCGCGGCTGAAGCGGAACGTGCGCAAGCCGATGGCGGCGGAGGCGATGATGGTGGTGGTGGCGACGATAAGGGTGGGCGCGGCACCGCGGTCGACCTGGATCAGGAAGACTTGTCCTCCGTGGAGCGCTCTTCCGCCGCCCCCTCCGAAAAGGGCAAAAAAGGGAAGAAGAAGGTAACACCCCCCCCCCCCCCCCGCCCTCCCCGCGTCATTGGTGCAAGCAATGTCTGCCTGGTCGGTGAAAACCCGACATGCTCCTTCCCGGCATTGTAGGGATGCGAGGGTCTGTCTATGGTCACACGACTACAGCCTTGGATGATGATGAGTACACCCCCCCCCCATTGTTTCAGCAGCAGGGCTACTTTGTGTGTACGAGTTTCCAGGTACAGGATTGTGAGGGGGATGAAACGGTCGATGCTCTATAGTAGTGCACCTCTTATTTTCGTCACATTTTGCTCTTTTTTTTTTGGCCTCTGGTATGAGGGGTTAACCCTTTTAGAACCGCAGTCCCGTTTTGGGGACAAAACTACTTGAAATTTGAGTGCTTTGTCCCCAAAACGGGACTGCGGTTCTAAAGGGGTTAAGTAGTGGAAAGGACGATATTGTGCACAATTTTCATCGCATTTTGTTGAGAAAGCCGAAGCCAAATAAGCCGATGCCGAATACTCAGCCGCACTGCTGTTGGTGCCCTGATGCTATCGTCTATTGATCCTTTTGGGGGTGCAGCCCCGTTTTTGGGACAAACCAGTTTTGGGGACATGCCAAACGATTTCTCTAGTAATTTGTCCCCAAAACGGGGCTGCAGTCCTACAAGGGTTTGTAGCGATGGATGTCGAAACCGATACGAGAAAGACGACATTGCTCGTAGATATAGTACGCAGTTTCCGCTCAGTAGCGGCATAAAAAATGCCAGGAACGCCTGGGAATGGAGACCAAACACGCGTTTCTTTACACTTGATTGAAGGTTTCGATATTTGTATTTCAATAAACCAATATGCGATACTACGGTACATCGAAAAAACGATACCAGGTACCGTGCGCCGTTTTTCAAGTTCGACATTTCGACACATCAAACTTACGCGAAGTTCGATAATTTCGAGATACCAAACTTCGATTTTATGAATGATTGAAATATGTCGAAACTTTCGGTGCGACATCCAACACTTTCATCTCCCCTCCCCCCCCCATGACCCCAAGTTGTCCCCGCCTCTTTCGCGTCAGAGGGCAGAGTCCCTTCCCCTACCCCCCCCCCCCATCCAATACAAGAAGGTCAGCCTCGCAAGCGGTCCTTTCTAGGATGAAGCTCGCCCTTCATACGACTCGCCCAACACCCCACGCACGGCGCTTCGCGCCTGGTCCATGCAATGTCTGCCTGGTCGGTGGAAACCCGACGTCCTGTATAATACGTCCCGACGTTGTAGGGATGCCAGGGTCTGTGGTCATACGACTACGGCCATGCATGGCATGAGTACGTGAGTACCCCCCCGCGCCAACCAATCGAACACTACCGCGTTAAAATCTGCTGACATGGTTGTTTGTGTTCGGAACGGTTTGGCAGGGGAGAAAGGGACGAGGCAACGACGATGCCGACGACAGCGATAAGGAAGGCGGCAACGCCGCGGAGGACGACCTTAGTCGCGGCATGAAGTCTCTCTCCGTGGCCGGCGGGGGTGGGGGGGCGGACGAAGAAGGTTCGTCCCAGGCTTCTTCTTCTGCCCCGCCCCCCCCCCCGCCTGCCAAGCTTTCTAAGAAGGAACTCCGAGCAGCGGCGGCCGCGGCGGCGGCAGTGGCGGCGGCGGCAGCGGCGGCGGCGGCAGCAGCTGCGGCAGAAGCTGCTGAAGACGACGATGACGATGAGGACGACGAAGATGAAGACGCCGAGGAGGTGGAGGAGGAGGAGGAGGATGAGTCTGCCGCCGCCGCAGCAGCAGCAGCAGCAGCTGAGAAAGAGGCAGCAGCAGCAGCAGCAGCAGCAGCAGCTGAGAGAGAGGCGGCAGCAGCGGCAGCGGAGGCGAAAGCGAAAGCGGAAGCGGAAGCCGCGGCAAAGTTGGAGAGACAGGAAGCCCACCAGAGGGCGGCCGCGGCGAGGGCGATGGAGGCGGACGAGGCGGACAGCGACGTCGATGACGGACAGAAGAAGCGCTTGTCCAAGAAGGAGAGGAAGAAGGCTAAGATGCAGGTGCGCCGCTGGCTGGGGTGGGCTGGCATGGATTAGGTTGAGTTGGGTTGGGTTGGGTTGAGTTGAGTTGAGTTGAGTTAGAATGAGTTAGGTTAGAGTTTGTACCTTTTTGGGGATGGTCGGTGGTGTATCGCTCACCCAGGAGCGGTCCCTTGCATCACCTGTGGGGGCCCGGCGCGCAAGAGCCGATTTGGTCTATAATAATGTTATATTATCGTTCGGAATGGTTACCTGGTGGTTACTTAGTCGCTTCGCGGATGAAAACATGAAATCACGGACGCGCACCCTGTTTAGATACCCCCCTTCTACATATCCTCGTCCACGTAACCCCCCCAGAACTGGACCCACGTTTTTTGTAAATATCCTGCTATTAATAGCAATTAGAGTGGGACGCCTTATCTTGGAGTTGTATGATTTACCCCTATGTACGGAAGTATAAGGATATTTTAGACATTAATATGAAGACCAAGGTGTGCTTATACGTACACCCAGAGCGGTATCTGGCAAGGGTTCTAACGTTATCACCCCCCCCCCACCTTGTTGTGCCCAGATACCCCCGCCCGCCCACTCTGCCCGCCTGCTTCAACCTCTTGAACGTGAATCAAAACGCCGTTCACGGAGGCCCATAGTAAATAGGCCCAAAATAAAAGCCCAAAAGCACCCGCTTAGGTGCGTGTATATGAAGCTCTATGAGTAAACTGGCCCAAAACAAGCCCAAAACCACCGAATTTGGTCCGTGTATATGAAGCCCTATGAGTAAACTGGCCCAAAATAAGCCCAAAAACACCGACTCTGGTGCGTGTATATGAAGCCCTATGAGTATACTGGCCCAACATAAAAGCCCAAAAACACCGACTCTGGTGCATGTATGTATGTATGTATGTATGTATGTATGTATGTATGTATGTCAAGAACTACTATTAATATTAATACATGAATCGAAAGTGTTCTCACATGTAGAGTTCGAGGTTGGTGATACGCTTCCCTTCGATGCCACTTTTGTATTTTATCAGAGAGACATTGGGAAGCCTCTCTCCCCCCCCCGCTTTCGGCCTGGATCTTAGGGGCCACCGTGATACTTGCTTCTCGCTCACACCAAAACACGGATTGTCCTTGGTTCAGATCCCGGTCTCTACCAAATCCAGAGCTGTCCACGGGTCGGGTCAAACCTCGTGGGTCAGGCCGGGTCGGGTCGGGTAAGGGCGACCCGACCCGTGAGAGTCTGAAAATCTCCTGACCCGACCCGACCCGACCCGACCCGACCCGATCCGCCGACCCGTGATGTTTAAAAAAGTTCCTGACCCAACCCGCGGGTCGGGCCATAACCCCTAAAGAGCCCTGTAATATTCCTCTCATCTTTCCTCCCTACCTTACTGCCCCCCTCTCCCCTCCCTCCCACCCACCCACCCTCCTGCGTCTCTCTTCTTAAAACCTCGGCACGAAAAAAAACAATGGCATCTGGTGTTTTCGGAACGAAAGAGGAGCAAGATAAAGGCAGTGGCCGAAGTGGCAGAGGTTGCGCCGCCTCCACCACCCGAAACCGTCTCCGCCTCTGCTGCTGCTGCTCCTGGGGGGCGGTCTGTCCCTTCACTGCCGCAGCCGACAGTGTTCGGTGCAGGCGCTGCTGAGAAGCCTGCGGTCGGTATGGACGTGGAAGGTACCGACGGAAAGGCTGCTGCTGCTGCTGCTGCTCCAGTGGAGATGGTGGAGGGCAAGAAGGTGCGTGATGCGTGGGAAGTTATCATAGAATGCCTGCACTGTACGCACGTGTAGTAGTAGCGGTTTGACATCCGAGTGAACCGCCTTTACAATACAGTAGAAAACCCAAACAGAATTTTTCGCCGACGGGATTTATGCTCGCGGTGGTGGTGGTGGTGGTGGTGATGGTGGTGCTGCTGCTCCAGCGGAGGTGGTGGAGGGCAAGAAGGTGAGTTGTGCGTGGGAACTGGTATAATATGTCTGCACTATCAATGGATTACCACACCCAAGTAAACCCTCCTGTAAATAGCCGTACTTAGGCGCTCCCTTCTTTGAGAAGTTAAGAGTGCGTTTCGAGGGAGGGTACATATGTAGCTATTAGTAGGATATGTTCGCGCTACTAGTGTCGCTGAGTGAACCAGCGCAAAGGGGATTAGTGCAGCAGTCTCTTCGCAACGAGCGAGTAGCCGCCCGACGACACAGCTACGCACCAGGTACAGCTCTTCTACAGTGGTGGTGTTGAGCATGCATGAAGGAACGTTCTTACCTTCGCTTGCATGTTGATGTTGGTGGTGGTGGTGGTGTCGTTGTTGTTGTCGTCGTTGTTGTCGCCGTAGTTGTTGTTGATAATGACTGAACGTAACCTCGTTGCCATATTTTTTCCTGTCGCTACTAGCACTACTTGGGGGCGGGGGGGTGTACAGATTCCTACGATGGACGCAGAACCAGGTATCCGCCTATGTTGACACAACATTCGGTTCTGATTTCTATTCGTAGGGCCCCCCGTGATATTGCACAGACAACCCCCTCACTATCTCCCGACAACACCATCACATCGGAAGTGTAAAAAAAAAAGCCTTGCAGAGAGAATATCCCGGAAAACGCGACCCCCCCTTCCCCCCCCACACATGCCTCCTGTGACCAGAGTGCGTGACCAATAATTTGGAACTCCTTTTTTATCCCAGTCGAAGTATGCTGTAGTGAGTCCGGAAACAGCGCCCCCGCCCCCCCCCCTCAACACACACATTATCCCGAAACCCGAATGCATGGCCGATATTTTGGAACTCCTTTCCGCGCCCATCCAAAGGAGGTCCCCTCCCCCCCCCACACACATCCTCCTGCGACCCGCATGACCGATAGTTTAAATCCTTTCTGGCTCCAGCCGAAGAATGAGAAAAAGTCGAGCCCCTCCCCCCCCCCCCCCGCCCATCCTCCTGTGACTCGAATGCATGACCAATAATATGGAACTCCTTTCTAGCTCCAGCCAAAGAAGGAGAAATGGTCGAGCACCCCCCCCCCCCCCCCCCCTCCTGCCCCCCTGCCCCCCACATCCTCCTGCCGACATTCTGGAACTCCTTTCTGCCATACGCAGCCGAAGAAGGAGAAAAAGTCTAAGCTGATGCGCAAGCTGGAAGAAGCTGCCCGGATGAAGGCAGAGGCGGAGGCTGCGGCCGGGGTTGGGAAGGAGGGGAAGGATGGGGGTGACACAGGGAAGGCCGCTGCTACCGCCGCCGAGGAGGAAAAGAAAAAGAAGAAGAAGAAGAAGAAGAAGAACGAGGAGGAGGGGGGAGAGGAGGAGACTGATGAGGCGAAGCAGGCGAAGCTGGCGACAAAGGAGAAAAACTCCATGGTAAGCGGCGCTGTGATGATACTTTCTACGTGGTGTGGAGGCGTGTGCTATATTGGAGGTTTTTAGCTTTTTTTGGCCTTAAACTTTTCTGAGTGACGCTCCTTAAGGCCACGGAGGATCTCTTCCAAATATCGTTGGAACATCATTTTTTTCCCACAAGAAGGCATGGCTTGTATAGCTACCTACTTAAGACCATCGGGTTGCACATTTTTTTCTCGAAAGACTGGGTAATAGTGTGGAGCTTGTCGAGTGAGGAAGGGGCCCCATACTAAAGTTGGTGCACCCCTTATCATAGCTACAGACCTGGCGTGATGCTTCATGCGGCTGGGAAGGGTATGTTTTTGTGCGGGTGTTGGTGATGAGCTGCGCTGCGTGTGTGTAGGGGGGGGGGTGCGACTGACTGCGGTAGTGGGGATCATGAGGAAGGCGTTTTTTGTTTTTTGTGTGTGTGTGTGTTTGAACTATTCGTATTAATAGAGCGTGGTCACGTAGCGACCGCCCTGTATATGATACCGTCACCTGTTTGTTTCACGCTCATCGACATGCCCTCTACTGTTCGAATCCTGAAACCGATCCATGTTTCACACCTTTACACAGACACTCGGAAGAACTTTCATGGCTGTAGAATCTCCCGGGAAAAATATTACCCCGGATGGGAACCGTATGTGCATCTCGTACCGTTCATGTGCAGATCGGCACGGACACTGGTTGTGCTGGATGTCGACGGGTAGAAGGAACGGTTTAATGTGAAGAACACACACGCACAGATCCTGCGCAACGTATCGTATCTGGATTGTCTACGGTAGGTTGTGTGACCCCGTCTGCTGCGCAACGTATCGTATCTTAGATTGCCCGCAGCAGTAGGTCGTGCGATCCGTCTGACGGATGTGACGTTTGCCTAAGTGAGTGCCCCTTAACCCTTTTTCGTATAACTGCATGACTGCTACGATTGCGGTTTTTGGTTTTTGGGACGAAGCAGTTGTGTCACCTAAGGGTTGACCGATGATTTAAGCTCCGTATGATTTTCATATCAGAGCCCAAATGGTTCTTATATTACCGGCCAGAGTGGTAAATTTACTCTGGGGCGTCCGGATGCTCGTCCCAAACCTGTGTGCCGTGGTCATGCTCGGCTAGATACGTACGTACCGCGGTGCATGAGTTTTTTTTTGGGCTTGTTTTTTTGTTGTGAAGAGACGCTTGTCGTGCTGTAGTACCCTGCTTTTGTGACCGCGGGCTGTATAAATCAGGGAAGTTAGTCATCATCAGGTACCCGAGTGCCCGCTAGATACGTACCCGTCTACTACTGTAAGTACACCCTCGAACCATCTCTATCACCAGGTTTAGCGCATGGTGGAAGATATCCGAGTACACCCAGAGTATACGCTCTTGACATACCCGGGTACCGTAATACCCGGGTACCCCCAGAGTACACACCCTAAGGTACCTGGGTTTCCCAGAGTATACACCTCAAGGTACCCATGCACCCCCAGAGTATACACCCTAAGATACCCGGGTACCCCCAAGGTATACGCCCTAAGGTACTCGGGTACCCCCAGAGTACATACCCTATTGTACCGGTGTACACCCAGAGTATACACCCTAAGGTACACCCCTAGACTATACCCCCTAAGATACCCGGGCACCCCCGGGGTGTATGTACACCCTGAAGATACCCGGGCACCCACAGAGTGTACAGTCTTAGGATACCCGGGTGCGCCCAGAGTATACACTAAGGTACCCGGGTACCCCCAGAGTGTACAACCCAAGGTACATACATCCTAAGGTATCCGGGCACCCCCAAAAATGTAAATGCTTAAGATACCCGGGTACCCCCGTAGAATATACCCTAAGGTACCCGGGTACCCCCAGAGTCTACACCGTAATGTATACCCTCAGAGTATACCCTTCTAGGTATCCGGGTACCCCCAGAGTATACGCCCCAAGGTATATACAACCTGAAGTACCCGGGTACCCCCAAAATGTACACGCTTGAGATACCCGCGTACGCCCGAAGTATATACCCTAAGGTACCCGGGTACCCCCAGAGTCTACACCCTAAGGTACACCCCCAGAGTATACCCCTCTAGGTACCCGGGTACCCCCAGAGTATACGCCCCAAGGTACATACACCCTAAGTTACCCGGGTACCCCCAAATGTACACGCTTAAGATACCCGGGTACCCACGAGTATATACCCTAAGGTACCCGGGTACCCCCAGAGTCTACACCGTACGGTATACTCCCAGAGTATAGCATTTTAGGTACCCGGGTACCCCCAGAGTATACGGCCCAAGGTACATACACCCTGAGGTACCCGGGCACCCCCAGAGTGTACACACCTGTAATATACCCGGGTATCCCCGGGGTATACATCCTAAGGTACACTCTACTCAACGGACCATTGCATCGGGTACTACGTGCGCATTCCGTACCACCGTAGACCCACCGGTGACCGGTTCGTTCCTTGTGCGTACTGCCGCTGTGACTGCGCAGGTGAAGAGCATGCTGGAACAGGAGTACCACGGGAGCGACCACGAGGAGAGGGAGCACGCCGCCAGCGGGAAGGTGAAGAAGGAGACTGTCCAGGAGGAGCTGGCCCGCTTGGTGAGAACCTCGCCCACCCTCTTGGGGGCTTGAAGAGGGAAAACGAAAAAATGTGACGATCGTTTTTATTGGGCGCCTTTTTGCTTTTAGAGAGAAGCTGCAAAACGATATATTTGGGACTTGAGACCTATGCCAATGGTACAGCGAAGTTGCAATAAAAAGTTTGAATTTCAAAGATACCCGCCAAAAAAAATCAGAACACGCTTCCTATGGGCCACCTAAAAAAAAAAAAAAGTTCCTAACTTTTGGAAAAGCCCGAAAAAAGCAAATCTGGGGCCGATGTTGGGCCAACATCGGCTTGAGAAAAACTCAGGCCGATCTTTGGTTCGAAGCGGCGAGATTCCGAGTCCTCGACAGACATCGATCAACAAAACCAACGATTGCGTAATGAATTCTGAACGGAGTGCGCTCGTTAGGGGCTCCGACCCACCCTAGGGTCACCGTCTTCACACCATGACCGGTGTCATGTGGCGGGAGCTGACCAGGCGTGTGATAAAAAAACATTTGGCCGCTGGTTTGCACAAAACAGAAGACAAAACTTCTCCATCCGTCTCGAATGGCAAAAAATAGACTTTTTTTCAGGTTCGGGAGGATACCGTAGGACGCCGCCGGCAAGCTCTCGCCCCCTAGACCATGGATCCACCTGATATCTTCGAGGCCGTCATCTACATTCGTTGGGCTTGCCAGATACCGAGTGGGTTGGCCGTGGGCTGAGTCTATGTCGAGATCGAGCGTCGATCGTCGCACGAGCTGGTTTCGATCACCGTGTTGACAATTTGCGACCAGAAAAACACAAATTGCGCCGCCTGCAGCCGTTGGGGAAAAAAAAAGAAAAAATCGAACATTTTTCTCTTTTTTTCCCACAGCGGCGGTACGAGAAAATTTTCGGCTGTTTTTTTAAAGCGATATATTTTGAAAAAAAAAATTTGAACTTCGCGTTTCCATTGGCATAGGTCTGAGAGGGAAAAAATGAGATAAAGTGATTTTGGAATCCGGGGGCTTAGGGCGGAAAATGTGACGATAAATCGATAATTCGGGGCTTCTAAAGGGGAAAACGTGACGATGGTCTCCCGGCCTTAGGAGGAAAACGGTATGATACATCGACAATTTGGGGCTTGAGAGGGAAGCCGTGACAATGAACCGACAATTTGAGACTTGAGAGCGAAAATATGTGACAGTGATTTTGGGACTTGAGAGGGAAAACGCGACGATATATGGACATTTCGGGAAGTTCGAGAGGGAAAAACGTGGCGATAGTCTGGGCCTTAAGAGGGAAAACGTGACGATGAACCGAAAATTTGGGGCTTGAGAGGGAAAACGCGACGGTATGTTTGGGACTTGGGAGGGGACACGTGACGATACATTAAATATTTGGGACTTGGGAGGGGACACGTGACGATACATTTGGGACTACTAATAGACAGGGGGAATTTGACGATAATTTTGCAGATAACTGGGGACTCAAGAGACTAAACAAGGGCGATAATTTGAGGAAGAGGAGGAAAAAGTGGCGATACGTTAGAATTTGGGGAGGAGGAAAAAGTGACGATGAGGTCGATCGTTTCGAAGAAAAGTAAATAATATGACCAGAGAGTTGTGGGACTTGAGCTGGAGAACCTGACGACGATATCTCTGTTTTTTTTTTAGACGATAGGTGTGAAAACGGCGTTATTCATTGAGTAATGTGATCCCGCTCGCGTAACGCCTTATCGTCTGCAGGTGGCCGCGGCGGAGGCGGGCGGAAAGAGTCTCACCGGACGGCAACGAAAGAAAATTCTCCAAGATGTCGAGGTTCAACGTAGGGCGGCCGAGGACGAGGAAAGGGAGGAGCTGGCGCATCGCGACGGTGCTCAGTTCGGCTGCTCGCAGACGGCGGTACCGGCCGGCGATCAGCAGTGGGCCAACTCTTTGGATGTTACTATTGAGGCCTTTAGTATCTCGGCGCACGACAAGACTCTGTTCAAGGACTCTCCACTGCAGGTGAGGGAAAGGGTTTCCCATGGGCGGAGGGGAGGGAAATGGGAGTGGAGGGGGGGGGTGCACTCACGTACTCGTGTCATGCGTGGCCGTAATCGCATGACCATAGACCTTCGCATCCCTACAATGACGGGATGGAGCACGTCGGGTTTTCACCGACCAGGACAGATGTTGCTTGCACCAATGACGCGGGAAGGGGAGGCTTTTGGTATGATACGTGTTGCGTTCTTCCTTGCCTTTTAGATATGTTGTGTTACGTTACATGGTGTGTTAGATGCGGTAAAATTTCGTCACGGAATACGTTACGAGGTACTGCGATGCTTTTACGTTACACTCTACTGCTGTACCTCGGTACGTTTACCTTTTTACGTTACTTTTCACGTTGACGTTACGCTGCGGTGCTTTGATTTCGACGACATTCTGTTTCGGTCAAGTTTCGGTGCATTGCGTTGGGAATCCTTCACAGATCAGACAGAGCATCTACAGATAGATCATCTACAGATATGTCATCTACAGATAGATAATCTACAGATATATCATCTACAGATAGATCATCGTACAGATATATCATCTAGCTCCTCACCTGCCGTTCTGAGGTGCTGTGCAGGGTCTGCATAGAACAGGTCCAACCCAGGAAACATGTTGTAGATCATGCAGAGTACGTGGCTCCAACCGGGCAACATGAGCTAGATCGTACAGATCATACAGATCAGGGATCTATGTATCCACCCTGACAGATCTAGATCATCAAATGACATGTAGATGATTCGTCCGCGGTGGAGAATCGTTGCCGTTGTACTTCACTCTACCCTGGCTGTACCTCGAGCCTTCACGCTGTTAAGCTGGTAGTAAGGTCGTTAAGGTTTACCCACCTGAGACATTTATCTTTGTATGCAGGTGGTTCACGGGCGAAAGTACGGCTTGGTGGGCCCAAACGGAGCGGGAAAGTCGACTCTCCTGAAGATGATCGCCTCCGGCGAACTCAAGATCCCTCCCAGGTATATACAAAACCCTGGCACCTGGTGTTGTTCACATCCCGCCCTCTTGTCACAAGCGTAATGTCACCGCTACTGGCACATCGATTGGGTGCGTCGTTGCGATGGGGTTGATGGTCAGGATGGTCGAGATGCTTACTTCATGCAACCATGCCGCAGGGGTAAATACGGGAAGACTCGAGACGCACTCTAAAAAACGCGACGGGACGGGACAGGACATGACGCCGCACCGCTACGTATGCCGCTGTCCGTGTGCCCACGTAGCGCCCATGGATTTTCAGGGGTTGTAATGAGGGGAGGCGTGTTGCGTGACAAGCTTCGCCTTTTTTATAAAACTTTTTTCTTCTATGTTTTTCGTTTGCTCGCGCTTCGCGTGGCGCTGTCTCAAAATCAGCTGAAAGTCGTTGTTCGCTACTATTACGAGGGGCCATAGTAAATAGGACCTATGGGACACACAAAAACCTATACATTTATCTATTTTTACCAACAATATTTGGTCCTATTTCCTATGGCCCCCCGTAACAGGGTAGAGGTACCACCGGATCACGAGGAGCCGA
The DNA here is from genome assembly GCA_031213475.1 of Nereocystis luetkeana. Taxonomy (NCBI): domain Eukaryota; class Phaeophyceae; order Laminariales; family Laminariaceae; genus Nereocystis; species Nereocystis luetkeana. The sequence goes on from JARUPZ010000018.1 coordinate 9,037,606, forward strand.
ACACCTTTTTTTACGACGCATCGTTGGCTTTCTCTAAGAGCCGGCATGGCAGCGCGGAGGGGGCCTGTTTCACGAACTCTGTGCACGGCCATGCTCCACAACCTTCCGCTACCCTGCCCTATTATGCACGACCCGACCCTGCCCTGCCCTGCCCTGGCCTGCCCTGCCCTGCCCTGCCCTACGCTACACTACCCCGACCTGCGCTGGAGGGGGGTGTGGGTTGGGGTGAGGTTGTCGATTTTTTCTATCCGCTTTCCGATGTTGAAGCTGTAGAACGCTTACGATTCTGTTCGTTTGCTGTTCAGACCTTGCTGCCCCCCACCCCCCCCCCCCCTCACCTATACGCCATCCTTTCACCTAAACGCCTTCCCCTCATTCAAATGCCTCCCCCTCATCTAAGCGCCCCCCCCCCCCCCTCACCTGGACGCCTTCCCCTCAAGCAAACGCCTCCTCTCACTCAAACCCCCTCATCACTTGAACGCCTTCCCCTGGCCTAAATGCCCCCCCCCCCCCTCGCCCAAACGCCTCATCCTCCTCACCTGAACGCCTGCCCTTCACCTGAACTCCCTCCCTCTTCCTTGAAAGGATTGACTGCCTGTACGTGGAGCAAGAGGTGGTGGCGGACGACACTCCCGCTGTCATCGCCGTTATGAAGGCCGACAAGGCCAGGTACTGCTTTTTTAATCGTGAGGAGGCGTCCGCCTCCTATCGCATCGAATGGCGTTGCATCGCATGGCATGGCTTCATCGTAGGGCATCGCATCGTAGGGCATCGCATCGTAGGGCATCGCACCGCTGTTTCTCTCTTACCGTCGAAAATACCGTTGGAATATGCTGTACCTGGTATCTGTTTCCCCCTTACCGTTGGGATACCGGTGGAATGTATTTGTCCGCCCCTCACCGTTAGAATGCCGTTGGATTGTAACTGTTTCCCCGTTACCGTCAGAATACCGTTGGTATGTATGATATATATGTCTCCCCCCTACCGTTGGAATACCGTTGGAATGTACTGGTACCTGTTTCCCTCATATGGTTAGAATGCCGTTGTAATGTAACTGTTTCTCCGTTGTCGTGAGAATACCTTTGGAATGTAAACTGTTTCCCCCTTTCCGTTGGAATACCGTTGTCATGTAACTTTTTCCGACCTTACCGTCAGAAAGCCGTTGGAATGTACCGGTATCTACGTGCGTCCTGATTTTACCTTTCGAACCTGTTTTGCACTCCCCGTGTTGAACGCGGTCTACTCTGTCTGCCCCACCCTCCCTCCCCCCCTCCCTTACAGGTGGAGGCTGATGGAAGAACTGAGGAAGGTCAACCGGCAACTTCGTGACGACCCTGAGAACGAGAAGCTCAACGACCGTCTGCAGGAGGTAACCTTTGTTTCATAATCGTTGATCCTACGGACGATGTGATGCAGTGTAGCGTGTAGCAGTAGCCGACCGCAGGCAGTTATACTAAGTATTTCCTACTCGTAGTCTTTGCCTTGTATAAAACATTTTTTGCCCCCAGTACAATAGAACGCCGTGTAGCCTGGAGCACTACTCGTACCACCAAGAGTGTTTCCCTGACTGCTCCGGGCTGGGCGCGGGAACAGCATGTACTGGCAGTGCATACTGTACTTCCAGTACAAATAAACTGATGAACTGGCACACTATCAACAAGTCTTTGTATATGTAAGTACCTTACCCGAAATCGCCATTCCGTATAGTGGAAAACCAGAGAAACATACCACGAGAGGTACGAAGGAGGAGAGAGGCACTAAGCACGATGGACGATTTATTGCCGCTAGCGAACACCAGTACACAGTATTAGTAGTAGGCATCGAACAGTTGCGTTCGTCCCCCCAAAACGCCAACCCGTACAATGGAAAACCAGACAATTCTTGAGAGATGGGGAGAGGGGGGAGATAGGGAGGAACGGAGACGGTGACGTCGTTGGACGAGTTAATTGCCGTCACCTATCACGGGAGAGCACATTAATCAGGACCGAATATGTTTACTAAGAATACTGGAATATATAGGTTATTATGTACACGATGGGTCCTGATTCCTGCGATTCCCCTCGATTGAACCACGGGCTCTGTGGGCTCCGACCGTGCTTGGTGTCGGGTTTGCGTGTTTTACGGCCCATGTTCCCTCTGTGGCTGGACATGGGCATTCGCTATTTCGTTGTCTGCTATATAGCTACACTACTATCATACTGCTACAGCAGTAGTGCAACTACTACTACTACTACTACTACTACTACTATAACACTGCTGCTACTGCTACTACTAATGGTATCACTACTACTACTACTACTACTACTACTACTACTACTACTACTGCTGCTACCACTATACTACTACTATAATACTACTGCTACTGCTACTGCTACTACTACTACTACTACTACTACTACTACTACTACTACTACTACTACTACTACTACTACTACTACTGCTACTGCTACTGCTACTACTGCTACTACTGCGGTCGCTACAATGCGCACAAGAACGAAAAAATTCGCTCGACGATCTGGGCCTTCGCTGTATCCACTGTTCTTCTTGTTTGTGCGTATACCACCAACCGCTCTCGGCGGAAATGTAAGGACCGCTTGTTTTGCCTTCATGTTGATGCCTCAAAACTTCCATAAAAACCCCTTTCAGAGTGGTATATTTCCAGTGTTTTCCAAAGAGTTTTGTGCCCACGATGGGAGTGCAGCCCCATACATAAACAGGGGTTGCTCAATGCAATACTTTTTGGCTGCCGGTTGGTCTTTGTGCCTTTGCCTTCTGTGGCAGGTCCACGAGGAGATGCACCTGTCTGGAGGCGACGGCGCGGAGGCGCAGGCGAGGCGAATCCTGTTCGGCCTGGGGTTCGACAAACTCATGCAGGTGAACTAAACGTGTGAACCGAACGCGAACTGGAGGTACGTAAAATATTACGGGGGGCCATATTAAACAGGACCTACGGACACACAAAAACCTATATAATTCGCTATTTTTACTAACAAAATTTGTTCCTATTTACTATGGTCCCCCGTAATAGTAGGCCGTTTCGGCGGCCCAAAGTAGTCGGGTTTAGTGTTGAGGGCTTTTGTACTAATGTATTGTTACGGGGAAGCAGATCATACTATAATATTGCGGGGGGCCATAGTTAACAGGACGAAATATTGTTGGTAAAAATGGTTAAATATATAGGTGTTTATGTATACCATAGGTCCTGTTAACTACGGTCCCCCGTAATAATCAGAACCAGGTATTGGCGTGCACGCATAGCGGGAGAAAGAGGGCTGGGCACTGGCTGACTCAGTCAGTAGCGATTATACTGTCGTCAAAAACCTTTACGTGTACTGGATTGCGGCAGTATACTGTTTTCTCTCCCCTCTACCCCCCCCCTCCCGAAATGCATTCATTGGGTTTCCGTTCTTCAATATGGCGTGTTTTTTTGGGGTTATGCAATGTAAAAACTGCTGGCGAATGTACTGGCCAGGTCAATCAGTAGATTGCTACTGCCGGTACATACTGTTCCAGTGCACAGCCCTACAGATACCTGTTTTTTGGGGTCTATCGTGGGTTCTGATTACAGTGTATTACTATACTCCCCCCGTGACACTGATACTTAATACCCTAAGAGTATAACATTTTAATTTTGTGTTTTTATGTGGCACCAAGAATGGGTGCATTGCGCCTCGAGGTACGTGTCACCGGAATTTTCGTGTTTTCGGTGCATGTAGGGTCATTTTTCCGAATTGCTTCATCCGAATTTTCGAATTTTCGGTGACGTACAGCTCACTGCGACTTGCGTCGTATTTTTCTTATCCGAATTTTCGTTTTTCGTCGTTTTCGTCATTTTCTGTGTGCTGCACATTTTTTTTTCGGTGTGCCCTGTATAGAGTACGAAGCTACCAGATACCAGGTGTGCGACTTATACCAGGTCATATTGGTATGTGACACCAGGTAAGAGAGAAATTGAAGAGAACGAAGATACTAAAAAAAAATGTTTTTGTTTTTGTTGTTGGTGATACACGGTGCGAAGGTGAAAGAAACCAAGCACTTCTCCGGAGGATGGCGGATGCGGATCTCTCTGGCCCGCGCGTTGTTCATGGAACCCACTCTGCTCATGCTGGACGAGCCCACCAACCACCTCGACCTCAACGCGGTTATCTGGTTGGATGACTACCTCCAGAAGTGGAAGAAGACCCTCCTCGTGGTAAGTTTTCTTTCGGTATTTTCCTTGTTCTTACTCTTTTTGTTGTTGTTGTTGTTGTTGTTGTTGTTGTTGTTGTTGTTGTTGTTTTATCTGTTTCTTAATTGTTGTTGTTTTCTCTGTTTCTTTTCTCTTTAAAGTTGCAGTAGTGTCTAGTAGGGTATATGGGGGTACCCGGATACCTACCCGAGTATCTACTCTGCGGGTACCCGGGTGCCTACCCGAGTATCTACTCTGGGGATACCCCGACACCTACCCGAGTATCTACTTTGGGGGTACCCGGATACCTACTCGGGTATCTACTCTGGGGATACCCGTACACCTACCCGAGTACCTACTCTGGGGGTACCCGGATATCTACCCGATCATCTACTCTTGAGGGTATCCGGATTCCTGCCCGAGTAATATTCTGGGGGCACCCGGATTCCTACCCGAGTATCTACTCTGGGGGTACCCAGGTACCTACCAGAACAGATACTCTGCAGATACCCGGGTACCTACCAAGTATGACCAAAACAGCCAGGTTCGGTACCCGAATACCCCAGAGTACATTCTGAGTATACCCGACTAAGCATACCCTTCTGTCGTGTTGTAGTAGTACGGACTCAGGTTGGACCTGAGTCGCAAGCACTTTCCTTTCTTGTCCGAGGAGTACTCGCCAGGTTGGACGGTAGAAGCACAATATGGATAAGGCAAGAGACTGGCGCATCATCCCCTGCCTCGCATCCGGAGGCTCGATGTTAGTGGACGGTTTATCCACTTGATTTCAATATAAACGGTTTTTGTACTCAAGAGACAGGGCAAAAAACGAAAAACTTGAAGAAAAAAAAGGGGTAAAAAAAGTCCATGAAAGCTACGAGAACAAAAAGAAGTAGCCACACCGCAGGGCAAGTACAGCAACCGGGCAGGTAATACCGGCCGACCAGCCCAAACGAGGTTATACTATACCAGGTAGTTGGTTATTTATTTATGATATCTGGGGATTTTTTTTTTTTTTTTTTGTGTGCGCGTCGCTTTTTGGAAGGTTTCTCACGATCAAGATTTCTTGAACAGCGTGTGCGAGGAAATTCTGCACCTGGATCACCAGCGCGTGAACCAGTACAAGGGAAACTACGACCAGTTCAAGGAAATGGAGACTCAGAAGCGAAGGCAACAGGTGATGCGGTGCGGTGTAATGCGGTGCGGTGTAATGCGGTGTAATCCGATGCGGTGTAATCCGATGCGGTGTAATGGGATGCGATGTATGATCCGTAGTGGAATGCGTTTTGTTTTTCCCTTGTTTTTTTTCAAATTTTATTTCTGTTGCCGACCCATTTTTTTTTCTTTTTTCTTGTATTATTGTTGGTTTGGTTAAGTTTGGTTTTGTTTTCGTTCCGTTTTTTTCGTTTCGGTTCGCTTCCGCTTTGTTCCGTTTCGTTGTTCGGTCTCCCTGATCCGATCGGGCCGCCAATTCCGATTGCTTTATGGCTTGCATTTTATTGACCAGCATAGCTTAGCATAGCGTGGCATGGCATGGCAAAATGTGTATGGTCGAGCCCTCCCCTCTCCCTGGACCCTGACAAAAGTAAAGAGAAGACACTCGCCCTACGAAAGCAAAAGGATTTAATGCAACATGTATCTGCAAAAATCGTTGTGAGCGCCCGAAAGTTGGTGGTGTCTCTTTTCAGGAGTAGCAACAGTGCTCCTTCTCGAAAGGGATGCGCGGTCAATGGTCAAATGACTAAGGAAAGCAACAAATGACAGATGAATACCCCCCTCTCCGTACGACTACGGCCATGCATGACGTGGGTATGAAGCTGTTACGCAAGTCCGCCTCAGAAGCGGTTCTTAGCAGGATGCGACTCATGCGACTCGCCAAACAAACACCTCAAGGCGCGTCGCGCTTGTTGAAAGCAGTGACCGTCTGGTCGGTGAAAACCCCCATGTCCTGCTCCGTCCTGGCGTTACAGGGGGTCTATGGCCATACGACTACGGCCATGCATGATATCGAATACACCCTCCCCCCCCCCCCCCTCCTTCCTTTCTCCTTCTTTTTTTTGTGTGTTCAGGCGAAGGAATGGGAGAAGCAGCAGCGCAGGTTGACGGCCTTGAAGAAGGGAGGCCAGTCCAGGGGCAAGGCTGAGGAGACGGTGAGACGCAAAAACATGCCATCGTACCGTGGGAAACCGCGGGTTGTCCCCTTGGCTACAGTTTGTTGTGAGGATCCCACCCGACAGCATGAACAGCAGATCATACGACACTACAGTTCAGTGATCTATCTGTCGTGAACGATCTAGATAATGAACTGTGGGAATCGATGATCACGTATGTCCGAGGTGTTAACTGTTCGCATAGGTGTCCTGTATTGCTGTGTGTCCCCCCTGTGTATTCACCGAAAAAAATAGCAAAAAAAAAAAATAGAGTGCCATGATTTTGACACAAATGGCAAAAGTCATGGAACAACAATTGGGATCAGAATGTCAGTAAATTCGTATCAGATACCGCGGAGCGACAATTTTTCCCGTACCTCGTGAGGACACGAGTTGGCCGAGGAATACCTGAGAGATATGCCAAGGTCTACTTTTTTTTTTTTTTTTTTTTCTCATCCCATTCATTATCTTCGCACATCTTCTCTCTCTCCTTCCAACTCGTAACTCAGATCCGGGGTCACATAGCAGGCTCTTCTCCCCCCTTCCCGCTACGGTACGTGCCTCCATTTTTATCGCGAGAAGATTTCAGCCTTTTTTCCCCTCGTCGACTCGCATCGAATTGTGCCTACCCACGCTGCAAGGCGCTCTCAACAATACTTGGTCGATCCCAGCTCCTCCCTCGACCCTCAGACGCGGCCCAGGCAGGCGCGTCTGCTCCAGCCCCGGCGCCGCCCTATCGACCGAAGCCTTGGTTGCTCAAAGCTTCCGTGCGAAGGGACGCTGGCTGCTCCCGAGACTCCCCCACTCTCCTAGATTGCTATCCCCGCAGTCGGTCAGGCTCCCGCTCCCGCTCCCCCTCCCGTCGGCCGCGGGTGGAAAAAGGCGGCCGAGGCAGTCTGCCGCTTTTCTGCAGCTTCGTATGACGACTACCCTGCGAGGCCATTGCGAGAGAATCAGAACTGTCTAGCCATTTGGCGATGCACTCCTTTCGCGTGGGAGGCTGGCTCCCTCGGCAAACCCCTAGCGGGGACGGCGGAAGACATGATCGGTGGCCTAGCACTACGTCGGGGCCACCTCAAGTTTTAGTGTCTGAGTGCATGGTAGCAGAAGAGAAGAACGCGGCCAGAGCTATGCCGACGCTAGCGAGCGGCCACTGTCACCTGAGTTTTGATAAATAGTTCGCGGCGTGTGCTGGGTTAAGGATTGATGCGAGGTTAAGGGAGGTTTCGGTGAGACAGCCCTGTGCCTGACCAGTGGTTAATTAACCATGGAGAACTTCCTACGGCATACCCTGGTACCTGGTAAGGAAGTACGGGCCGGCGCTGGAGGCCTTCTCCAATCCGATACTTGCGTGAAATAAAGCACGATAGAGAGACAAAAGTCATTACTGAGCAGTAAATTGGCGATCAAATTAGAAGTGCCATAATCATGGAGCAATATTTGGTGCCATAATCATGGAGCAATATTTGGCGTGGCTTGTGAGGGGAGTGGGACATGAAATTATTGGAGACCGTCCCACCCACCCGACCGTAGTATTTGTACAGTAGTTTTGTATACCCATATCATTTACAGGTACTAACCGCGCGCTGAGTATGCGATACGCCGACTGAACGCCCACTTAGGGTTGGGGGGAGGGGGGGGGGCAGGCGAGGACCCCGGCCGGCGCTGGAGGCATCATCCAATGTGATCCTTACATTAAATGATACTCGGTAGAGAGACTGAATATGTTGTTACGGGGGTCCATAGTTAAGAGGACTAAATATTGTTAGTAACAATGGTTGAATATATACCGGTAGGTTTTTATGTACACCATAGGTCCTGTTTACTCCGGTCCCCCGTAATAGTGTTCCCCAGTTTAGTGTGGCGGAAAAAGTCGGAATGTGTTTACTGTAGTCTGGCTGGCTGGCTAATCCAAATACTGGGATTAAACGCCGCAAATGATTCCTGCACGTGTAAGGAAGTTAATTTTTGTAGCTCGTGCAAGCAGCAGCCCTGTGTAATCGCGTGTTCCACGCTGTTTCCGCTTGGTGTTCCCCACTCACGCAGGCAACCAAAGCAATGCCACGTTGCTTGCTACGGTATGTCGCCAGTAGAGTGTGAACCAAAACGCCTAATCGTCTCTACAACAACAAACAAGAATAGATTATGCTCGAACACGGTTCCCGATATCTTTTGATACAATTTTGTCCCTTCTGTGTAAACGAAACCCAGCAGGCTGAAAAGAGCAAGGTCCGGGAGCCGTATGGCCTACAGTAGCACACGTTTCCCTACTGTAGTTGGATCTGTACTCCTTCAGATACTGTACAACTGCTCATACCGGCAGGCTAGGATCTATCACTCTGTCCTGGAACATGGGTACCATTTCTATACTATTTAAGGGGGACCCTAGTACATAGGACCTATGGTACACACACACAAAAAACTACCAGGCGTATATTTATAACTATTTTTACTATTACGGGGTACCATAGTTAATAGGAGCAAATATTGTTGGTAAAAATGGTTCGATATATAGGTTTTTATGTGTACCATAGGTCCTATTAACGATGGTCCCCCGAAATATCAATATTTGGTCCTATTTACGGGGGGCCATAGTTAATAGGGCCAAATATTGTTGTTACGGGGGGCCATAGTTAATAGGACCAAATAATGTTAGTAGAAATGGTTAAATATATACCAGTAGGTTTTTATGTGTACCACAGGTCCTATTAACTTTGGTCCCCCGTAAGAGTACCAATGGTTAAATATATAGGTGTTTATGTATACCATAGGTCCTATTAACTATGGTTCCCCGTAGAAACATTTAGGGGCAGAGTGGTACATCATACAGTTGATCGAGTTGATGATCGGTCAACGAAATCCAGGTAAACTCCTGTAGAGACCGCGGTTCCGTTTCGGGGACAAACGACATATAATTAGAGTCATATATATAATGTTTTGGCACAGCAGTGCAGTACTACCGTAAAAGGCTTTGAAAGAGCAAGTTCCGAGAGCCTGCAAGATCTAGCCAATGTTTGTAAATCCTGCGTTGGGTCTGTGCTCGCACGGATACCGCACCAACGCCTCATAACGGCTGGCTAAGATCTAGATGATCTCAATGATATATCTTCAGATGATTCATCTGTAGATGATCTGTCAATGATATCTAGGTTAAGAAGAGCAAATTCCGAGAGCCGGGAGGGTCGAAGAAGAAGAAGAACGATGCTGTAGCTGCAGGCACCGGAGAGGTGGAGAAGGCGGAGCTTGTCGAGAGGCCCAGGGAGTACGTGGTTACGCTTCACTTCCCGGAGGTGGGTGGCTGGGTGTTTGGGTGTTGGATGACACCTTGTTGGTTTTTTTTCAGTCGGGGATGAACCAACTTTTGTGTGGAATCAATTTTTGTGGGGGTGGGTTGATGGTGGTGGTGGTGGTGGTGGCGGTGGTGTTGGGGTTGTTACTGGTGGTGGTGGTGGTGATGGTGATGGTAGTGTTGGTGGTGGTGGCGGCGGTGGTGGTGCTGTTGTTGTGTTGATGTCCGTCCTTCCCACGATCCCATTGTTATCGTGGGGGGTGTCGTGCTGTGTTGATGTGTTCTCCTCTCTTCTGGGAAGGTTTCGATAACAATTCAACAACAACCACAACAACAATAACAACAACAACAACAACAACAGCAACAGCAACAACAACAACAACAACAACAACAACAACAACAACAACGACGACACATGGAACAACGTCTGTCCCTCTGTTTCCCCCTTCCCGCGACCGCAACGGGTGTGCTGTGCGCTCCGTTGTTCTGCCCTCTTGTGAAGGTTTCGACTTTGAGCCCCCCGGTGCTCCAGGTGAACGATGTGGACTTCAAGTATCCCACCGGCCCGACCATCCTGCAGCACGTCAACTTCGGACTGGACCAGTCTTCGCGCATCTGCATCGTCGGGCCCAATGGGGCGGGTGAGGTGGTAGCGACGAGCTGTAAGCGATGTTGAGACTTGGCCCGGCTTGGACAATATGGTTGATAGACCACACTATGATTAACCCCTCGTTACACCTTCGTTCAGAGAAAATTCTGAGGCGATTCCGAGAAATTTCTCTCGCGATTCCGAGAAATATCTCCGGCGTATCCGAGTCGTTTCTCGGGCGGTCGGGGTTGGGGTTTAATAAAGCCAAGTAATTTCCAACCATTTTGTTAAAGCTGCCCCCCACACATCCGGAAGTTACATTAACTCATTGAAGTTGTCATCCATATACAAGTCCGCCTCACAAGCGGTTCTTAGTAGGATGCAGCTCACCCCTCATGCGACTCGCCGGACACCTCACGGCGCTTCCCCCTTGGTGCAAGCAATGTCTGCATGGTCGGTGAAAACCCGATGTTCTCCGTCCCGGCATTGTAGAGATGCAAAGGTCTATGGTCATACGACTACGGCCATGCATGATAGTGAGTACACCCCTCTTCCCCCCTCCCCCCCCGCTAAAACTCCCCTGACATGTGTACACCCCTCCCCCCCCTGCCCCGTCCAGTACATTGTCTCACCCAGCATTGTATCGTCGTGGCGGCGATACTGTTTTTCACGAAGTGGGATTGACTTCCCCCCCCCCCCCCCCCCCCCGCCCCCGTCTCGAAACCCCGATACGTGATCAGTGGTCAAATTAGTAAGGCAAGCAATAATTGAATACCCCCGCCCCCCCCCGCCTATGCGTCTTTGGATATTTTCCTCCAGTACTTCTTCAGAGTCAGTCAACAAAAAACAAAAAGTGTGTTTCATGGCGTTTTTTTTCCGAGGCGTGGAAAAAATGTTTAACCCCCCCCCCCCCCGCCCACCCCCACCCGCCCCCTTCCCCCCCCTCGTTCCCTCCCTCCCTCCCTCCTATTTACGGCCTTCTACTTCTACAGGAAAAACTACCCTGCTGAAGCTGCTCACGGGCGCACTTGAGCCGACCACGGGGTACGTCCGAAGGAACCCTCGCATGCGTGCCGGTATCTACAACCAGCACTTTGTCGACAGGCTGCCCATGGACATTGACCCCACCAGCTACCTCAGGTCCAAGGTGTGTTGCGTGCGTGCTTGATGATTCCTATGTGGTGTATGATTCGCATGTGTTGTGTGAGTTGTACCAGACATGCGTTTCGCTCTACGTGTGTCTGTTTTCATGTATCCCTCTGTAGACTTTATTCTGTACTATCAATATTAATATTTTTTCTGTCTGTTTTTATTTTTTTCGGTATTACAGGGTATAAATGTGTAATACTGGTACATGAATCGGGACGGACACTGGGCAAAAATAACTGCCCAACCCTGTTAGAACTGCAGTCCCGTTTTGGGGACAAACCAGTCTAATTCCAAGTGATGTATCCCCATGTCGGGATTGCGGTCCTAAAAGGGTTTACTTCGAAGTATCAGGTGAAGACAACAGCGACAACAACAACAACAACAACAACAACAACAACTGCATGCGTCTCTCTATCTCTGTATGGCGGAAAAAGACGCGAAGCGGAGTTACAATAAATGAATTTCATCTTCGCAAACGAGGGACTCAACATACCGCCGTGGTATACCTCTCTCTCTCTCTCTCTCTTACCGACTCTCGATACCTCTTTTACCCCTGAATCTTGGTGTTGCCTTTGTTGTTGTTGTTGTTGTTGTTGGTGTTGTTGTGCAGTTTTCGGACCAATGCGATTACCAGCAGGCCAGGAACCTTCTCGGAAAGTTCGGACTGGAGGGGCATGCTCACACGATCAAGATGCGCGACCTCTCGGGCGGGCAGAAGGCGCGAGTTGTCTTCTGCGAGCTGTCCCTCCAGGCGCCACACGTGAGTAAAAAAAAAAGAAGGAACATGAAAAAGCGATAGATGAAAGGGGAGAACATATCATAATGAGGCGCGCAAGCGCGAAGCGCGAGTTTTTTTTTTCTTCTTTCTTGGTTTTCCAAGGGGAAAAACCCCCCCAAAAAACTCTTGACAACGGATCGTACGAGAGTAGGATGCCTCGTTCATAGTTTCTGTGTGTGTCTTGGTATGGTGTGGGTGTGTCATCCTGTGGGTGTGATACAATATTTTCTTGTCCCATGTTTGTCCTCCGCGCGCAACGCACATGGCACCAATGCCAGTCCCGGCAGGGGAGGGAAACACCGGACAGAAGGGGGAAAGGGGAGGGGGGGGGGGGGGGTCTGGGGGTGTACTCGTGTCTTGCATGACCGAATTCGTATGGCCATAGACCCTCGCATCCGTATAATGCCGGGACGGAAGACGTCGGGTTTTCAATTACCAGGCAGACAGGCATTGCTTGCAGCAAGCGCGAAGCGCCGTGAGGTGTTGGAGGGGGGGGGGGGGGGGAAGGGGAAAAGAAAGAAGAGAAGGGAAACAAGTGGAGAAAGTAGGGGAGGAAGGTGAAAGAAAAAGGGATGTATAAAACGGTCGAAAGCGAAAACTGGAAACTAAGAAATGAAAAGGGAGGGGCAACAGAAGGCTGAAAGGGAGGGGCGGGAAGAGGCAAAAGAGGGCAGCCACAACAACTCTTCCGGTCCGCTGCCGTGTGTTTACGCCTTTTCACAATGTTGAATGTTGAAGTGTTCATGTCCGCATTGCTTGGTTCCCTGCATGTATTTGCTGCTGTTCCGCGTTGTTGTCGCAACGTCTACGAGGTATATATACCAGGTATCAGGTGCGGGCAGATGTTCTGCTGGTGGCTTTTTTTAGCGATGGTGGGAGTGAGCAGCCTTTTGTCTAGGCTAGGACTGTCAACATAGCCCTCCACAAATCTAAATCTGTCCTTGTTGTGCTATTTAGCGTGCGCGTGCTGTTTTTACGCGTGTTTGCGTGTGTGTATGTGTGTGCTATTTTTTGTGCATGTTTGCGTGTTTGTATTGTCTTTTGAGTGTTGTCTTCATCTTCAATCGTCCTTTCTACCCAGCTTCGATCAGTACACCCAGTGTCCGTCCTGATTGCTTATTCTCGAGATATTCTAATTCTGTTGTCACAGATGGTGAAAGAGAGAAAAAAACAAAACAAAAAATCGAAGTGAAGGGGTAAAGTAAAGCAAGTGAACTGCCAACGTACCGGGCACGAGAACACAACACAAACCAGACCGGAAAATATGAAACAAAAATACAACAAAGAAGACACAAAATAAGTAAGAAATGGAACATGATACAAGCGATGCAAATTTATGAGAAAGGCTGCTGTTAGCCGAAGAGCCACGGAGAACTGCTGTAGGCGCGCTGCGTGTGTGCGGTGTGCTATTTTTGTGTGCGTGTGGCTTGGTGTATGTGTGTTGCGTGTGTCAGTGTGCGTGTTGGTGTGTGTGTCGTGTCGACTGCAGAAGCGTTCTACGATAGAGGTTCACCCTAATTTTCTGAGGCTCCTCCTCACTCAAGGAGCTCCACACCTCACCCGAAAACTGACTTCAGAAAAATCAAAGTGCATCCCGAGGAATAATCCCATGGCCCAAGTATACAAGAACGCCATTTTTCGAAGCAATCTTGCCATTCCGACGATTATGGGTTAAGGAGCCCCGTCGTTCAGAAACAAACTAGCGGGAATGTGCTGCCTCTATCGTAGAACGCGACTGCATCCATTATTGCACCCCACCCCACCCGCCTCACTCCATTACTCTTCTCCCCTCTCTCCGGTCTTCTCTTGGCCTCTCGTTGTGTTGTTGCCAGGTGCTGTTCTTGGACGAACCGACGAACAACCTCGACATCGAGTCCATCGATGCTCTCTGCACAGCCGTGACGCAGGTCAGATGGTGCCTCTTGTGCTAGGGGAGGGGGAGGGGGGAGGGGGGAGGGGGGAGGGGGGGGTGTGTGAAGAGCATGCGGTAATGTCTGTCCCACGGGAGGGATAAAACGGGGGGGGGGGGGGAGTGGGAGGGAGGGGTGAAGGGGGGGGGGGGGGGTGGGGGAGGGGTGGAGGGGGGGAGGGGTACTCGATAGGAGAGATGTACTCGATCTGATGCATGGCCGTAGTCTTATGACCATAGACCCTCGCATCCCTACAATGCCGGGACGGAGCATGTCGGGTTTTCACCGACCAGGCAGACGTTACTTGCACCAAGCGCGAAGCGCCGTGAGGTGTCTGACGAGTCGCTTGAAGGGTGAGCTGCATCCTACTAAGAACCGCTTTGTGAGGCGCACTTGCATATGGAGGACAGCTTCAATGAGTTAATTTAATTTCCGGTGTAGGCACTTCCGGAGACAGCAATGGGAGTACTATGTAACTGCCTCTTGGGTGCCTTACCTTGAACACTCCGTGATACGATCATTTCCCTTCTGCGGAGTAAAGGTTCCTTACCTCGCACAAAGGATCTAACCCGACAACCAGCTTTAGGCGACCGCAAAAAAAAATAAATGGTACCGTGGTTGTCTAGCTCTCGTAGTGAGCGGCATGTTTTACAGTGTTCTTGCCAACCGACGCCAACCCATCCTATATAAAATAGGGGGGGGGGGGAGGGAGAGCTTGCGGAACAAATCTACGAGGGAGACATGCAGCTTCTTGCGAGCCCTGCTGTAATTTGATGGGGGGGGGGTCGATTTTGTGTATATGGAGGCGTTGTAACGCTCGCGTAGTACCGGTATACCCCGGTTCTGCTTGAATAGTGATGGTGTCGATCCTGTTTTCATTGTATTTTATGCTCATGCGAGGTTTGCCGTTGGCTTCTCTTGTAGTATCAATACTTATTTTCATACTTGTATGAGTAGTATGTTATGCTCGTATTTGCGATTATTGTTCGTGTCTTCTTTCGTGTGTACGAGTGTATTTACTGTGTTTTTTTGTTTCGTTTTTTAACGCTCATGCCATTTGTTGCATTTTTTATTTTCTTTTTTTTCTTTTTGACAGTTTAACGGTGGGGTGGTGGTGGTGACGCACGACGCTCGGCTGATCGAGGCCACGGAGTGCCGCTTGTGGATCGTGGACGAGCAGGAGGTGACACCTTGGCAAGGTGAGCAGGAGAGAGAGAGAGAGACCAGATATAATATTTAGATAAAAGGAATGACGAAGGAAGGATTTGAGTAATCAAAGGGAAGGGAATAATAATGAAAGGATGAAAGCAATCATGCACGGAGAGAAGAAATCATGCAAGGCCGGGAGGAATCGTTGCACGTAGGAAAGGTGGAGGAAATATCCCAAAATCGAAGGAAGGAGTCGTGTGTTTGGTTGGGGAGAGGAAGGATGGCGATATGAAAGGATACATTACTCGATGTTGGGTGAAAGGATGAGATACGGCAGCGCGTCCAACAAAGGGGAGTGGGTGTCGCTGCATGCACCATGGCAGTTTCTTCGCGAAAGGTGGACACGATCAAACAGGAATGACACAGGATTGATGGAAATACTATTTTTACTCGAAGGAAGACGCGATGAGATGCATTGAATGACAAAAAAGGAAGGATGGAGATATTATTTTACTCGGAGGGAGACACGATGAAAGGAATGACAAAATCAAGTATGGAAATATTTACTTATTCCAAGGAAAACGCGATGAAAGGAATGACAAAAGAAGGATGTGCTAGTATTACGTCTTCGGAAGAAGACCCGACGGAAGGAATGACAAGGGAAGTATGGAAATCATCATTTATTCGCGAAAGGAAGGCACGATGTGAGGGACGGCAAAGAAAAGGATGGAATAACGAAAGGGAGGTTAAGGTTTGTTTTTTTTTAAATTATTTTTCAATCATCACGTTCATTTTCCAGCTTAAGTCGTAGGAGGTTTTACCCTCAGCGGTCTTCTTCTGGACAAGCCGTGGTCTCAGGTGTCGTCCCTTCTCCCCCCCCGGTGCATGTCTTCATTCGTGTCGCGCATAGGGTTCAGCATTCCCACTGCTCTTCGATTTTCATCGAATGTAGCTAACTCGAGCTCTCGCGCTTTCCGCTATTCAATTTTTATTCAAGAAAAAGTCCTTACGTACGAGTATGCACACGGTGGGACTTGAACCCACGAAATTGATCTTAGTAGGCACGCAGACCACCTACTAAGTCCCCCGGGACGCCGACCTTATGAGCGAAAATCTTTGGAGAAGATGTCAACAGAGGGAAAAGTTATTGGAAGGATCAATTGCTGGAAGGATGAGATAAACCAGGGCGCCAGCGCGTTTTTTTTTGTATTTGTGTATTCATTGTTTCACCGTTTCGCTGACCATGATGATGGTGATGGTGGTAATAATGATGGTGATGTTGATGATGGTATTGGTGATGATGATGTTGATGATAATGATGATGGTGATGATGATGATGGTGATGATGATGATGTTGATGATGATGGTGATGTTGATGATGATAATGGTGATGATGATGATGATGAAGGTGATGGTGATGGTGATGTTGATGATGATGATGTTGATGATGATGGTGATGGTGATGGTGATGGATGGTGATGATGATGATGATGATGATGATGATGATGGCAACGATGACATGATGATGATGATTATCGTGATCGTGATGCAGGCGAGTTCGACGAGTACAGGACGGACCTCCTGCGGAAGCTGGAGGAAAAGCTAGCGGCGCAGGAACAGGCCCGGATTGACGCCAACGCCGCGGCTTGAGATCTAAGCGCGTGCAAACGGTAGTACGATGGCGCCTTTACCGGTTGCTTTCGTCCGTTGATCACTCGATCGTTGGTAATTCGATCGTTGTCGACTCGACCGTTGTTAACTCGACCGTTGCTAACTCGACCGTTGATGGGTGGTCCATTGATAAATTGACCGTTGAGATAGTTCAACGGTGGATAATCTGGACGGTTGATAGTTGGTCCGTTGGTATTTAGTCCGTTGATAGGGCGACCGTTGAGAATTCGACCGTTGATGCTTGGACATTGAATATTCGACCGTTGCTTTGTTTAGAGGGCCGTTGTCCGTTAATAATGCGTCAGGAGGGAGCGTGTTTTTGCCAGTTTGTGGCGGACTGATTGAATGCTTTCACAGATGCCTACGCGGGGAGGGAGGGGGGGGTGTCATAAAGAAGGCACAGGCCTCCGTACGACCGAGAGAATCCCAACCGCCGCCATGAATTTTCAATTCGAAAAGGTCGCGGGTTGGTTCGGCTTTGGTTTTGGTTCTGGTTTGGTTTAAGTTTCGCGTCACGAAAGTATCGCGCGCGTGGCATTGAAGATTGCGCCCAGCTCTCTCAATGTTTTTCACCATTGCTGTTTGTTTTGTCCTTGGGCAGGTTTCCGATGTGCTGTTGTTCCTTGATTGATCTACTACCCGAAAGGAAAAAAGGTATCACATTCGTTTTTTTTTTTTTTTTCGATTTTCGAAGGTGCGAGTTTTATTCACCTCGTGGTCCGAAAAAAAAGGCAGAATGTGCTTCGTATCTCAGAATAGCCGCTTTACCAATAGTACGGCACAAAAACTCTTGGGTAGTTTATACCCAAAACGTGGGTGTCGTTCGGACGAGGCCGTTGAGCGTTCGGTGTCTCGAGCGATCAGGACATGTTTGGTGTTCAGGATAATCCATCTGCTACAATAGCGTTGGTGGCCCCGACTACAGCGGTCACTACTGTGGACGGTGCAGGTTGCTATGTTTGCCCCGGCAACGCTTTTTTCGCTTTCTAATTCCGTATGGCATCGTCATTCTTAAGAGAATACACGGCAAAACGGGCTGTAGCTCTCAAGTCGACTTTTTGAAGGGCAGCAGGGAGGGTGGGTGAACCGACTCTTGGATTCTTCGCGCTGAAAGGGAGGTGGGGGGAGAGACGAAGGGGAATCGGGCGGGGTGCGCTTGCCAGTCTTCTGTTCTAGTGCGCGTTTTGTGGACGCACCTGGTACGGCTGATGTTGCGCGGCCACACGATACGTACGGCACCGATTTTGCAATCGCGGTGTTTCGAGCTACCAGTATACAGCGAAAAGTCTACCAGGTAGCCCTCTGTTTCTTGGAGAATCTCATCGGGTATTTCGCGGTGTTTATTCTAAAACGTACTGCTACGTAAGCTTCCAACAAACTCCTTCCTGGTGTTTGATTCGTGTGATGGTACTGCTTTGAATGAGGCTGAATGCCTAGTAATTACCCGGGTTCAGGCACTTGGGTCGTATTTATAGTACTTGGGAGGCGTATCTTGAATGGAAAACCAGGGGGTTTCCCAGCGAGGCACGAGCTTGGCCCCCAGTCTGCGCGTGCACGAAAGGACTAAAGCTGCTCTTATGATATCTCTAAGCAAACAACACACGTGAGTACCAACAAGTACCGGTTTAAAAGGCGAACCTGTCCAGGGATACAAAGTGTTCCGACCTCTGTGGCGTCGTCGGCAGGACAAAATACGCAAAAACCTCTGATCTTAGCATTCGGACACCAAACATATCACTCCCCAAACACAGCAGCAACCAGTGTTGGATACCGGACATACATGTCTTGGATATCGGATATCGATATCGGAATCGGGTTTGATAAGTACCATTCTCAACGTTTTCCCTCGATGGCATTTTCCTCATTTTCGGAAATATAAGGCGAAATGCTTGACTATTTGTGTGAATTTTGTGTGAATACGAGACAGCGCTCATATTCAGGGACCCGCTTTTTGTTCGTAATTATAGGCTACGCTAGAACACTGGTATCAACACGAAAAGATCCTTATATTCACGAACATTTCGTCTTGATTCGGCTTTCTTCCAGAAAAAGGTAATACCCCGACAGGAAATGGTGTCTGACTTTTGGGTTGTGTGTGCCGTCGAGAGCCGAATTCATTTTTTATACCGTAAACTGGCATAAACTCAAAAGGTGTAACCGTTTTTTTTTTTGTCATTTTTGCATCAAGAACCACGACAGAACATGACAGAAAACGTAATCTACAGTAATTCCTGTTTGATGTGCCCTGGTTACCTGGTTTTATTTTGTTGTTCCGTAAACTGGCAAAAACCCACTAATAACGTACCGTTTTTTTGTCATTTTGTCGATTAGGATAGGTTTTTCACTGTGCTCCCTTTTAGACACATTCGATACGACATGAAACGTTGAAGGAGATGCACAGCAGCGTTTCCGTGTGGGCGAAGCAGTAGTATTAATCGTCATTTAAATTGTTGTCGTCATTTTCTCCTCTGAAGTACAGTAGATACTTGGTATATGGATAGCAACTAAAAAATCGCAGTGACTTTGCCAAGGCACTGCCAAAAAGCCAGAACCAACCTACTAACTACTGTACAAAGAAGGAAACTACGGGCAGGGAATACTGCCGCTGCTGCTGCTGCTGCTAGACTGCTGCTAGACTGCCGGTTGCTGTCTGCGCGACACATATTATGGACAAAATAATGAGTCTTACCGTCTATCATAGGTTGAGTGGATCGGGAGCGCGTCAACTACATCCCCTCCATCTCAAAACCCACCTACCTACCACGAAAACCGTCGAGTACTATCACTAAGTACCACGACCGCCCCCCCTCCCCCCCCCCCCAAACACCTCTATGTATAGAAACACCCATGGTAGAACATTAGGCCTGAAACACCCAGAGAATCAACCACCTATCGGTGCGCACAACAACCAGCCATGGTTGATGCACAGGGGGGGGGGGGGGGGGGGAGGGGGGGGGTAGGGCAAGCTCGTCCCCGACGAAAAGTGAAAATAGAATGCCTCTACGTATGAGAAATTAGGAAACCTCCGACCAAAAACGGGGGCAGTCTAATCCTACCATGGGTGTCGTCAGCCGCCCGCCCCGTACGTGATATACAACGTGCGATTTTTACCGCGCGGCCCGGAACGGAGCAGGGTATGAAAAATGAAGAAAACAATCAGCACGCCAAAAACAACACTCTCCTGCTGTCCCTTTCTCCCAGGGCTCGTATCGGCTGCAAATTTCAAGAAGAAACGTTCAGTGGTACGTACCTGGTATATGATAGTTACGCCCAAACGATGCCCAACATCCTCACACAGAAATAAAAAACTGTCAAGTCACGACATATACTGGTCAGTACCATAAGCGAAATGGCCTAAGGCCGAAGGTCCGATCCAAAAATAGAACATGAAAAAAAAAACACGAAACGAAAACCAAGAACCCGCGGCACCAACCACCCAAGGATAAACAAGCGCACAAAACCCCACCGGAAAGAAAATTCTTGGAAAATTTGGGGCGTCCCAAGGGGCGCCCCGCCGCACCAACATGATGTTGCTGCGAGAGAGCTTCGTACTGGTGTTGGTGCTGCCCGTGCAGCAAACATATTACAAAACCCGATGCGAGCGGGGGGGTAAAGAAAAGTCGCAGCACAGTATTTTTTATCCAAACAACCCAAAAGTCCTTATTTCTCTCTTTTCCTCTCTTTCTCGTTTAGCGTTTTTCTTCACGTGCTTTTTTGCTTAGTACGTGGACACGAAGAGAAAAAAAAAAAGAAGGAGGAAGCTGACAGATAAAAAGAAAAAGAAAAAAAAAAGCCAAAACAAGAGTGAAACGGAAAGGAAAGACCTGAAGAGAAAGAGCTCGTACAGCACAGCAGTTATCTGTTGAAGCAGCAAAGACGTCAGATAGACGGGACAGGGAAAGACCACCCATCCCTCTATCTTATGCGAGAGTTCCGGTCATTCGAGCTAAATAGTGCTGTCGCAGTGCCATCTCTCCTTCCAATCCGCGGGAAAATCAAAAGGATGGAACCCACGGTACCATTATGCCGCCAGACAAGGCCGCATCCGCATCTCGCGAACGCCTTTTTTTTTCTACCGAAACCCAGTTTTTTTTTTTTTTCCTACCGAAATCCACAACACAAGTAACTAAACATGCACGGGATACCATTCATATCATACATACACATATACACGCACAAAACAAAAATGTTCGGAGAAGCCATTAGCCACTATTCCTACTGATAAATCGCGTTCAACGCGAATCAAGCAAAAAGCAAAAGAGGGTAGATGAACGCACCGTTGCGAAGGGAGACGATCAGCTTTTGGAACGAGCCACTCAGCTACTGAAACAAGCCAATCAGCTTTTGGAACGAGCCACTCAGCTACTGAAACAAGACAATCAGCTATTGAAACGAACCGATCAGCTTTCATAACGCACCCATCACATTTTTCAGCCAGCCAGATTTTCCAACGAGCTAACCTACTTCCGCAACGAACCAATGAGCTTTGACAACGAGCCAATCAGCTTGCAGCACTACTTCGCAGGGGGGTGTACTCGATAGGAGAGATGTACTCGATATCATGCATGGCCGTAGTCGTATGACCATAGACCCTCGCATACAGGGGGGGGAGGGGGGGACATCAAATCAGAGCGCGAAATTCGGCTCAACGTAGAAACAATAAATAATCAGTGATGGCCCCGGCCAAGCCTCACGGCGACATCTCACAAGCGACGCATACATCCCGACACCTACCCCCCCCCTTCCCCCTTTCGACAGCAGCGACTGCAACCCCCCCCTTCCCCCTTTCGACAGCAGCGACTGCAATAATGTCATAAAATACTGTCTGAAGAAGTCACTTTCTACACCAGGCTCCCAAGGAACGCGAAAACGCAATCATACTCCCCTTCCCGCTCGCTCGCGCGAAGGGCAGTCCATCCCACTTGGGTGCGCCCCCCCCCCCTCCCCCCCCCCCCGCCCAACCTCCTACTACCCCCCCCCTCACCCCCCCTATTCGACGCTGTCACTCAATGCAAGAAAGTCGGCTTTACAAACAGTTCATACTAGGATGTAGCTCACCCTTCACACGATTCGCCCAACACACCACCTTACGCTTCCGCGCTTGGTGCTAGCGATGTCTGCCTGGTCGTTCAAAACTCGACGTGCTCCGTCTCGGCATTGTAGGGATGCGAGGATCTATGGTCACACGACTACGGCAATGCATGACGTGGGTATCCCCCCCCCCCCCCCCCCCGCCCCCCCCCGGCCCGGCCCGGTCACATCAACGCGCCTGGCGCATAGGGTTGGCGATTTCCACGGGTCGCTGAACACTATTATTAGCATACGATCCGCTCGCCGGAGCATTCACACCCACCCCCCCTCCCCACCGATCCGGAGTAGGGTTCACGGCAGGGCGCGGTGCGCGACGGCTGTCGGTCATGCCGTGTCTTGAGCTGGACGAGGAGTTGAAGCTCCGTCTGGAAAGCATCTTGGGCATCCACGCAGGTTTGTTTCTGGCCCTCGCCTCCGCTAGCTGGGCTTCTTCTTCTGTTAGTTGCTGCCGGAGCAGTCTGTTCCATTGGACCGCCTGGGGGAAAAAAAAAGAAGACAGGCAGACAGACAGACAGACAGACGGACGGACAGACATACAGACGGACAGACAGACAGACGGACAGACGTGTGAAAAAACGAAAGCATGGCTCATGCAACGCGTCTTGCGTAACATTTGAGAACATGCCTGAGTAATTATCCTATTTCAGGGTACCAGGTCCCCTTTCCCCCAATAAATAGCGCTACCTCAATATACACAAGTTCAAGGTCACACCCAAGGTCTCTTCCATTTCCGTTCCGAATAGCCCCCCCGAGATACCGACCGACCAATCGCACAAGAGATAAATCTGCCTGTGGCGTCCACCCCACATTGGCGTCGTCGGCACTATGTGTGCTCTATACTATACTATACTATACTATATTACTCCTGGACTGCAGATCGACACCACCTCGTCAGCTCGGCACGACCAAGTAAGGTCGGCATAACAATCATGGAAGATCGGCACAATGACCATGAAATATGGACACAATAACCATGAAAGATGGACACAATAACCATGAAAGATGGACACAATAACCGTGCAAGATAGGCACAATAATAACCATGTAAGATGGACACAAAAACCACGTAATATAGGCACAATGATAACCATGTAAGATGGACGCAATAACCATGCAAACCACGTAAGACCGGCACAACGACGTAAGATCGACACCATAACCAAGCAAGATCCGTACAACCATGTATTAAGATCGACATGGCAACTCAAGATCGACAAGATCACCCATTCAGATACGCACGGCCACGGAGTATCAACATAATAACCAGCAAGTAGTCGACACGACGAACAAAGAAGAAACACAGCAGCAGCAGAAAAACAAGACAACAACAAAAAG
The DNA here is from genome assembly GCA_031213475.1 of Nereocystis luetkeana. NCBI lineage: Eukaryota > Phaeophyceae > Laminariales > Laminariaceae > Nereocystis > Nereocystis luetkeana. The sequence goes on from JARUPZ010000018.1 coordinate 9,060,885, forward strand.
TAGAAAAAAAAAAAATAGCGGCAGCAAGCCAAACTTCGGCAACAAAATGAAAACCTAGCAAAAAAAAAGAAGAAAAAGCGAACAACACAAAAACAAAACACAACACAACGAAAAACAACGTACGTACCAGGATGAGAAGCAACACCGTGAGAATGACACACGACACCCAGAAGCCCAGCAGGCCCTTAGGGAGCTCATAGCACAGCTCCGTGTACACCGCCGCTTGGTACGGTCCGTTCAGGTTCTCGCACGACGACAGCTCCCCCGCGTCTTCCAGGATCGACCACAGGTCGAACAGGGACGAGTTGATCGCGTCGATCGAGGGCTTGATGCCGGCGCAAATGGAAGAGGCCTGGGGGACGTCCGCGCGCGCCGCACGAAGGGTAAGGATAAGCTTGAACCGCGTGCGGCATTACTGGTGTTGGTACGTACTACAAGGTTCCCCTCCGGGTGCAAGAACGAGTACAAAAAAACCGATGCAGAGGATACAAAATTACAACGTTATGAAATGTCTGCATATTACTGCTGCACGTACGTACATAACACACGTACCAGTACAGCAGAAGACCCGCTTGAAACTGGGCCTGCTTTTTTTTGGGGGGGGGGGGACAAAACATGCTTGGGGAATAGTGCGGAACTGTTACTACTGCTGAATATTGACTGAATCGCTTTTGAAGATTTTCTTGATGATTCCACCAAACATTGTACCAGGTACCTTGTATCATATTTGTCGGCATGTCCATGCATTTTTTTGTTGTGGCGCTTACGGCGAAGATCTCCGGCGAAGATGGCCTCTCCCGCACAAAACCAAGGACTGCCGACAAAAAAAAATAATTGAAAGCACTCCACGCGTGATGACACACGGCACACACCGCACACACACGCGTGACACACGGAACACAGCAGTACAGCAGTAGTGATAATATTTACGAAAGTAGAAAAGGATACACCTATTGCGTAAGAAGGGGTTGGAACTATCGACCACACTCGGCTGCCGACGAAAGTCAAACTGCAGCAGCAGCAGCAGCAGCAGCAGCAGCGTTGTACCTGTGGCAGCATGCATGTATAATATCACAACACAACAGCCGAGGCTCCCGGCTCTACGAGTACAGATGGCAGGGTTCGATGCACGATATCGATAACTGATACTGGTATGTCTAACGAAAAAACGTTCCGTGTCGGCACCCAAAGTACGGGGATGCCAGGGGATGGAGGTCTAACCGCGTTCGATACGAGATATCAAAACTTCGGTATCTTGATACCTGGTATATCGAAACTTTCGATACGAGATATCGAACTTCGACGCCTTGATACACCGGAACTTTCGATACGATATATCGAAGTTCGATATGTTGGTATATCGAAACGTTCGATATGACATATCGATGTTAAGATATCTTGATACATCGAAACGTTCGATACTATGTATCGAAGTTCGATATCTTGATATATCGAAACGTTCGATACGATATATCGAAGTTCGATATGTTGATATATCGAAACGTTCGATACGATATATCGAAGTTCGATATCTTTATACATCGAAACTTTCGATACGATGTAATATACCGCCGATATTTTGATATACATACGATATAAAATACTGTCCACATTTTGAGAGATCGAAACTTTCGATACAACATAATACTGGCATAGATACTGCCGATATTTTGATGTATCCAAACTTTCGATGCGATAACTCACCGAGAACGAGTTGAGGAGGGTAAGCGCCTCCTGGATGGCCGGTATGGCCGTCTCTTGTGCCGCGATGATCGCGTCGATTGCGAAATTTTCCGAGGTACAGTCGCCAGTGTAGTACGTCAGCAGGCTACGGAGCGTTTCGTCGTCCGAGCTCTCGGCAATGAGGGTCTCCACGTTCGTGTCCGGATCGGTGCAAAAATCACCGGACAGGGCTGGAACAGGTTTGTTGTTAGATTCCAGGTACATGGGATGGAATGGGATGTGGGATAAGGGATGCGGTGAGACGAGATTAAGATGGGAACGGGTGGGATGATATGGGATGGGATATGGGATGGGATGAGACGAGATGGGACGGGAAGGCGCGGGATGATTTGGAATGGGATGCGATGGGATGAGATGGGGGGAGACAGTGGCAATGGGTAGGTGGGCACCTAAAGTAGTAGGGGCATACCGTGTGTTTACGCGCGATTGTGGCGCAACCCGGCCAAACACGAGAAAGCGAAGGTATACCCATATACCAAGCACGAAACAATAACAAGATTCTAAGACGATTCAAGACAACACGAGACAAGTATTGACGAGAGTTCATGAGCCCATCCGCTCAGCAGACAGAAGCACACCAAACTAATACCCTCTACGAAAATACACAAACTACGTAAATACACAAACAAAACATCTTCCTTACGTAGTATTGTCGACAAGGGTTTTCCCTTACAGGCGTTATACGCGGGGCGGCGTGTGGGGGGGGGGGGGGCAGATACAAACTGAGCATAATGCAAGCACCAACCTAGAGTTGAGAAGGAAAAGACACAACCCCCCAAAAAAAACGCCGTGGATCAATTATCACGCGGGTCAAGCCAGCGGGGTCGAAAATGAGCTCCGCATCCCTCATCTTTAGGGGAAGTGAACGCCGAACGGAACGGGGGGGGTGGGGTAATGAAAGCTGAACGGGGGGAGGTGTGGGGGGGGGGGCGTACTCATTTATTGCTTGCCTTAGTCATTTGACCATTGACCACGCATCCCTTTCGAGACGGAGCGCACCGTTCCTATTCCTAATAGAGACACCTCCAACAATTGGGCGCTCATTACGTTGTTTCCATATATTACATAGAAACTTTTCGCTAAGCTTATCCCCTTCCTGTTTGGCCGGGGGGAGGGGGGGGGGGGGGGGCAAATGTCAGGCATGGCCTTAGCCGTATGACCATAGACCCTCGACCCCCTACAATGCCGGGACGGAACAAGTCGGGTTTTCACCGACCAGGCGGCAGACGTTGCTTGCACCAAGCGCGAAGCGTAACGTGAGGTGTTCACACGGCGAGTCGGAAGGAAGGGGAGAGAGCTGCATCCTACTCAGCACCGTTCGTGAGGCGGACTTGCATATGGATGACAGCTTCAGTGAGTACATTTAATTTCCGGTGTGGCCACTTCCAGAGACAGCAACGGGAGTGCGATGTAACTGCCTCTTGGGTGCCTCACCATAAACACTACCTGCTACGAACGTGATATGATCATTTCCCATGTGCGGAGGGGAGGCTCTCCACCCCACACAAATTACCCAGCTCGATCGCCAGCTGTGACCGACCGCCAAAAGGAAGGACATAAAAAAACGGCATCCTGGTTGTCTAGCTCAACTATTTACGGGGGACCATATTAAATAGGACCTACGGTCCACACAAAAACCTATATATTTCGCTATTTTTACCAACAATATTTGGTCCTACTTACTATGGTTCTCCCGTAATATCAATAGCGAACGGCACGTTTTACAGTGTCGTTGCCAACCGACGCCAACCCAACCTACATGTAATATACGGGGGGGAGGGGCAGAAGGGTGGGGGGGGGGGGGGGGTACTCGATATTGCGCAAGGATGGAGTTGCACGGGTAGAAAATTAATCTCACCGCTTGAAGTAACGGCCGAAGCAGCTGAGAGCCAGATAACGATAGCCAAGAAGACAGTGCAGGGGGAGACGATGCAGCTCACAGCTCCGCACGTGTGGGAGCCGCAGGCGATAAGCCCGTACGTGCCAACGGCGACGACGATGAAGATGGCAGTGAAGAGCATCGCCAGAGCCACCGCCGGCCACACGAGGCCCTTCCGCACCCCCTCGGTTTCGTGGACTGCGTCCGACACGCCTTGGACCTACGAAACAAGCGCGCGAGAAAAGCAAAACACATAAACAAGGAACACCAAAATAAAAAAATGAACAGAGACACACACGACAGTCCGCGGAGGCGTAATCAAGCGCTGGTCAACGAAGAAGAAAAAAAAAAAAAAAAAGGGGAGGCTTCTTGCTACTGGTATGTATGTCGGGATCTGGTGGGCGTGTCTATGGCGGGTGGTCGGTTGAAAAATTGTCCACAGGGTCAAGCAGGTATTGGGTTGATTGTCGGTGGTACCTTGCGTGTGGTGTTTAGCCTCTTTCACACGTAGCAACTGACTAGAGGAGCCGAATCGACTCACGGGTGTTTCGCAAAAACATGCTTCGCAAGCACACACACACAAACACCAGCCGCGTCTCCACGTGCTCCACGGACTGCTGAAAGAGGGATGAGGCTTTCCAGCGACAGGTACTCTGTAAAAAAAAAAGCAAGGAACTACTGGCCCGCCGGCCCTCTTAAGCGTCCCGCCGACATCTCCGCTCGACATCGCCATCAGCGCGTCGCATCGCGGCATGATGGTGCGTACAATTACCCTGGATTCTTCAGCGAGCAACAGCCCAACCACGCCAAGAACGACGGATTCAACCCAGTATACCTCCCCTCCTCCGCGAGCTACAGCCCAACCACGCCAAGAAGGACGGCATCCATCCAGTATACCTCCCCTCCTCCTCCCCTTTCCCCCTTCGTGCAAGGAATGTCTGCCTGGTCGGTGCAAGCACGACGTGTTCCGTCCCGGCACTGCAGGGATGCGAGGGCTTATGGTGATACGACTACGGCTGGGCACAACACTAAGTACACCACCCCAACCCCGCGCCGTGTTTCTGTTTTTTTTTTTTGGCGGTCGGCCACAGCTGGCGATCGAGTTAGGTCATTTGTGCGGGGTGGGGAACCTATTCTCCGCACAAGGGGAATGCTCGTATCACGTAGTGTCTATGGTAAGCGTCGGTTGGCAACGACACTGTAGAGCATGCCGCTCACTACCTATGTGATCTAGACAGCCAAGGTGCCGCTTTTATATTTTTTCTTGGCCGTAGGTCACAGTTGACGATCAAGTCATAGATTACTCCTGTGGGGTCAAGAACCTTTACTCCGCACAAGGGGAATGATCGTATCACGTACCTACAGTAGTAGTGTTTATGGTAAGGCACCCACGAGGCAGTTACATCACCCGTTGCTGTCTCTGGAAACAGCCACACCAGAAAACAAATCAGTTTATTGACGCTGTCATCCATGAGCAAGGCCGCCTCACAAGCGGTTCTTAGTAGGATGCAGCTCACCCTTCACGCGACTCGCTCAACACCTCATGGCGCTTCGCGCTTGGTGTAAGCAATGTCTGCCTAGTCGATAAAAATCCGACGTGCTCCGTTCCGGCATCGCAGGGGTGCGAGGGTCTATGGCCAAACGACTATGGCCATGCATATGTTCTTCACATTAAGCCATACATGATAATGAGTACCCCCCCCCCCCCCCCCCCCCCCCCGCCACCCCCGCCTCCGCCCATCTCGCCCCCCCCCCTCTTCTTCCCAAACCCTCCCGTCCTCCCCTCCCCCCGAACAGCAACGCCTCCTCCATGTACTCACGTCATCCGCGAGCTTGCTCAAGCTCTCCGATTTAAGCAGGTCAAATTCGTCCAGTACGTCGTCGGTAAGCTCCGTCAAGCTGGTGTCGAAGTTGGCCACGCTTGACGGCAAAACGGAACCGACGCAGCTAGTGGCATCGGCATTGAGAGCATCGAGATTGTCCGTGACTTCATTCAGCACCACCAACGTGTCGTTCGGCAGGCTCAGAATCTTGAAGCGCCGATTCAAAAAATAAAAAAAAATGGGGCGGGAGGGTGGGTGGATGTTCGAACGCATTATACATGGGGGTGTCGTATGGAGCGGACGTACACAAGGTGTGGGATTAACTAGGCATCATGAAAAAAAAAGTGTGAGCCAGGCGGCGATGGAGGGGAATATAGTCCCCGTTCGATATTGATGTTAGAACCCAGGCGGGTGTTATATTTCCGGCCAGATTGGAGCTCAGCTCGACAAAACCTGTTACCCCAAGCAGTGCAAGCACACAAAAACACGGTTAAGCAATTCTTCCGTATTCATCTCAGTACAGCAGCATTCGACTTGCAGTGTTGGAGTCAGCAGTATCCGACTGCAGACAATATTCTACCGTAGTATCATACGGCCAGTACTTGAATGGTATTTAGGCCAATGTGAGCCCAAAGCAAAAAAATCACCGGTACCACTACCAGTAATTGAAACCGTGTTGGCACCAACAAAAAACGAAAGCAGAACTTTCATTCAAGCGAAATATATGAAGCAGTATTCAAGCCAGCGTAGTATATAGCCGGTCGCCCCGGTGGTTCAAGTGGTTAACCTCGACTTCTACTTGTGTTTGAGTCCTGGGTTCGAGCCCCAGGCGGGTCGGACATATGACTTTATTTGCAAAAATGATAATAAAAATGATTCAATTGTTGAGAGCGCCTTGCAACGTGGGTAGGCACAACTCAATGCGAGTCGACGAGGGAAGAAAAGGCTGAAATCTTCTCGCGATAAAAATGAAGGCACGTACCGTAGCGGGAAGGGGGTAGAAGAGCCTGCTATGTGACCCCGGATCTAAGTTACGAGCTGGAAGGAGAGAGAGAAGAAGATGCGTGAAGATAATAAATGGGATGAGACAACAACAATATATAATACTACATTAACCTACACAGCCAGTATTTGGCTTCAGTCAGAGATCGACTACAGCCGGTATCTGACTACAGCTAGTCTTCGCCCACAGCCAGGATTTTCACAACAGCCAGCCTGCAAACAGCCCGAAGGCATCCCCAGGGAAGCCCACGGACAGCCCGCCAATAGTCTGTTTGAATGTTTGAAGAATCGTCGTGGGGCTTTCCATGGGAAGCAATATCCGCGGACAGCCCATGGACAGCCGATTGACAAGCATAGTGGAAGTACGCTAGTCACGCCCATTGGATTCCCCGCCCACTTGCGCGCAAGGTAATCTGGTCCCTCTCGTATCGTGTGCCTTGTTTGGTCCATCCCAATCGATCAACAAGCATGCATGCTAAAACTTATCGCAAGAAGGACGGTTGCAGGGGAATCCGAAAGAGAGTCCAACCGCACTTGCACGTGTATATTTGGGCTGTGCTTGGGCCACCCGTGGGCTATTCTTCTCTGATATGGAGATTAATAAAAAAGACTGCCCGTGTGCTGCTCGCGGGCTGTCCATCGACTGCCCATGGGCTGTGCGCACTGTCTATGGGCTGTCCACGGGCTACCTGTGGGCTGCCCACGGGCTGTCTGTGGGCTGTCCCTGGCCTGTCCTCGGGCTGCTCGCGGCCCGTCTGTGGGCTGTCCATGGGCTTCCATGGACAGCCCACGACCAAACCATGCACAGCTCACAGACTGCTCATGGGTCGTCCACGGCCTGCCCTTGGCCTGTGGCATTTCCGCGGGCCGTTCGTGGGCTTCGCGGACTTCCCGTCGAGGCTCCGTGGGCTGTTCGCGGGCTGTCCATGGGCTGTTCGTGGGCTGTCCCTTGGCTGTCCGTGGACAGCCTGTGGGCTATAATAGTCCCCACGGGACGCCAATGAACATCAACATCCATCAAAACGTAAAATAATACCGATCGTGGATACCGGGTATGCGACTACAGCCAGTCTTCGACCACAGCCAGTATTTGACTATCGCCATTCTTCGAACCACGAAGCGTGTTTCACTGCTTACCTTCTGCAAGTCGGTGGCGATCGTTTGGGTGCGTTGCTCGATGTTGGACAAGCCGGTATCCGTCTTCTCCAGCCCCCAGATCGCGCCGCACGCGGTGGCTATGGCCGCCACACTGGCTAGCAACATAATAAGGTTTCCCTTGTAATGGATCTTGCGCCCGAAGTTCAACCTGAGCACGACCCAGTGCATCAACCATTGAACGATTATCGAAACATATATAGATATATGTAAAATTGTGCACGATCAACGAGAAGACAGGGATGGCGAGAAGTTTTTTTTTCATCATGCCGGACTCAGTATCGGAAAACTTGAGCCTCAAATTCGCGAGGCTGGAGGGTTCACTTCTTCGAGAGGTCTCTTCAAGGATCGGCTTCAACGCCCCCCCCCGCCCTTCGTTCTCGGTTGCATACCTCACCGTCAACGCGTACGTGGGCCGAGGGAGGCAAGCAAGAAGTAGGCACGATCTTGGATTTTGGGCGGCAGTCTCGAGCTTTTCTTTAAATCTTGATGTGGAGAGGGTGTGGAAAAAAAAGGGGAATTACTTTTTTTTCAAATGGCATCTCTTTTTTTTTCCCAACACATTTTGAGCACCAATTTGAGTGTATGAGCAAACAAGCTGCACACAGCAGTTGCAGCAGTAGCTGCAGCCCGGTCCCGAGCGTTGTTGTACGAGCAAGGACACATACGAGAACATGCACATACGAGGATGTACGAGTACGAGTACGCACTCTCGAACGTTTCTTTGAATCTTGATCTTATATGGAAAGGTCGTACAAAAATGAACGTGGAATTCGAATTAAAAAAAAATCACAACATTTTCTTCATTTTTTTTTTTTTTTACTGTTTCGAGCACAAAGGTGAGTGCATGAGGGAACAAGCTGCACACAGCGGTTACAGTATTACGGGGGACCCTATTAAATACCAGGTAGGACATACGGTACACACAAAACCCCATATATTTCGGATTTTTTACCAACAATATTTTGGTCTTACCAAGCATGGTCCCCCGTAATAGTAGCTGCATCCTGGGCTCGAGCATACGAGTATGTATACGACTACAAGCACATGCGAGTATAGCACGCCCGCTCTGTCTGTCAGAATTTGACATATTCTGAGAACAAAATGAGTTCATGAGGAAACAAGCAGCACACAGCAGCTACGGCGGCTGCAGTCCTGCCTCGCGCGTTGTTGTACGAGCAAGAGCACACACGAATGTATATACGAGTACAAACACATACGAGTTTGTACGAGTACGAGTACGAGCACGCGCTCTGTCTGTCAGCCTGATATGCTGCGCGAAATGGCACACTTGGAGAACACGTGATGGCTTGATGTATGAAACAAAGTCAGAGCAACAACCCTCCCACAGCATGCAACTCCCCTTCACGGCCAACTCATGGTGTGGAGTGCCGAGCACGGTCGCTCCCGGAGGATTGATCTGCTGTGTAGCACTGCTGTATGTAGTACGACTATTACTGTGATTCCGGCGAGATCTCCTTTTGTTGGTTTTCGGATCATGGGGCTAATTTTTGCAGTAGGATTCATATTATGAAAATTATCCTTCTCAGGGTGTATCTAAACATTATCGAAAAAGCTCAATCGAAAATCGGCTTATTTTCGATTTCGACAACAATCAGCCGAGGTGTCCAAACAGAATCGAAAAGTGAAAATAGAAATCCAGGTGAAAAAACAACGGGGAGCACAACCTACTTGGCCGTTCGCAACTGTGCACACATGCCTGCAATCTAGCGCTCGGTAGCACAGATCCACCACAGAAGCAGGCAAACGCGACGACCAGGCGATCCCGGGAGGTCGTTGGGCCTCCCGTGGAGGTGGTGGCGCGTCCAACCTTCACGCCCCGAGATCAAACTTGCAGTTATACTGAGAACGAACTTCCGACCTCGCTCTCGAGGGAAATAAACCTAACGTTTCCTTACTCTATGTTCGCTCTGGCTCGGACGCCGGGAAACAAGGGCCCCAGAACGTCGGGGCTGGTGTTGTGGTTCGCCTGCTGGCTGTTTACGGGGGTCTGTGCGGCTGTGATGCCGTGCTAGCTGTGGGATGGATGCTGTGTACGGCGGTCCTGATGTGATATTTTGACGTAGCTGCGCTGACCAGTACCATAGGACGAGCTGAATTGTTGCTGTTCGTGCTTTCGATTTCCTTTTCGATTTCCAGCCGTCAACTTTTTGATTTTGGCATTGGGTTGTAAATCGTTCGTCTTCTCGGAACGTAAAAAGGGGGAACACGTTTTGACTAGGGACCAATCAGCGCCTTGTTTAGTATCATTTGGATTTTCGATTTTTGATTTCGATTCTGTTCAGACACATCATCATTGTGAACTATTTTTTTTCTGTTTCGAGAACACGTGGAAGTGCATGAATGAACGAGCATCTATGAATACTTCATACGAGTATGCAGCTTGAGAAACAGGTACTATCGGTGCGTGGTAGCTCATCTCCGGGCTCGAGCGTTGTACGAGTACGAGCACATACTAGGAGTACTAGTACGCACGCTCTGCTGTGCCTCTACGTATTATGATATTATGCGAGTATCAGCATGATTTTCTTGGGTTTTGTTTTATAGATATTTTTTATTTGATATTTGTTTTAGAATCTTACATCCGGATCTTGGATTTATACTGTAGAAATACGCCCCCTTTCTTCAGATATGCTTTTTACATTGAAGTTGGGTGCATTTCGGAGCACGAGAATATGAATTGCAACATGTACGATTACGAGGCAGCTTCAGAGACAAGCTGCACGTGGCTCTTGCACTGTAATTGCAGCCCGAGCACGAGCACGAGTTGCCGCTGGCCGTCGCAATGTCTGCTGCCCGACGACAACCTACGGCTTTTTGTTGTTGAGTTGGACGCCCCCTGTCTACAATAAGTGAGTGGTGAGTATAATCCACAACAGCAGCAGCAAGCAGCAGTATTTGTGTATTTTAACAACCGAAGAATTGGACGACGAAGGCAGAAGGACATCTCTCTCTGTGCTCTGACGACGACAAAATCGGTCTGCGAGGCTCGGCTCTAGCGAGAGAAGCTGGCTACTCTCCATGGCTACGTAGAAAACATGCAGCACAGCAGCACAGCAATCAGAAGTCAGTCAGTGTGCTAGCCGCGGATACTTGATTGAGTCGAAAAATCGCTTTAACCCTTTTAGGACCGGAGTCCCGTTTTGGGGACAAACCACTTGAAATTTGAGTGATTTGTCCCCAAAATGGGATTGAAGTTCTAAAAGGGTTAAACGCGGTCGACACGTCTCTTCGTGGCGGGACTAGAAAGTCATTTGGCGTGGGCAAGACATCAACCGGAACCAGGTGCACGGTACATGCATACCTGTCGTATTTGTTTTGGTTGATAATCCGATCGAATCCTGAAGCTCGGGATTGGATTCGCATAAGAAATTGCATGTATGGTAATGTATTACTAGTGTAGACGACAACGCTGTATTGAACTCTTGGCAATACTTTACATACTGCAAGGAGTATCCTTCCATGTGCGCAGTGTTGTTGTTTGCCATCTGTTGAACAAGTCGAACTGCTACCCTGCCCTACCCGGAGCAAGGATGCCGGCAGCCATGCGGAGCCCTTGTGTGTCGAAAAATATCAATAACATTATGCAGCATTGGACGCCTTGCGAAACAAGCGAGCACTACTACTGCTGTAGTAATGATGTACCCGGCCGAGAGACAACAGTACCGGTATGTACGTACCTGGTATGGAATAGCGACACATCTCGTACAAAGCTTCAACAGCCCTAAAATAAATTGAGGCATGAGCGTACGCGTGGCCGGCTCAACAAAAGCACGGGGTACAAAAATGATATATTACGGGGGACCATAGTTAATAGGACCTGTGGCATACATAAAAACCTACCAGGTATATATTTAACCATTTCTACTAACAATATTGGGTCCTATTAACTAGGGTCCCCCGTAATAGCGTACACTGCTGCTGTTGTTACAAGTACTACATAGTAAAAGGGGCACGTGCACGAGGCTGTGGATGTGACGACGAAAGACACAAAAAAAACACACACAACAGGTTTTTCGTCTACACAGCGAAGACGAGCTGAGTGGGACCGATAGAAACAACCGCTGGTGGATATTATATTAGAGTATCGCTCGTTCTTGCTTTCTAGTAGCGTTTACCGGTGCCCCCCCCCCCCTCAAAGACTATCGAATACTGAATCGGACCATCTACACACCACGAAGAAACCATCGACAGATCATCTGCAGATCATTCCTATTTCATGATCTAGGTATTTCAGGCAAGATGAATTCCTGATCTGTATGGCCTAGCTCATGTTGCCAGGTGGGATTAGTACAATCTGCATGATCTAGGGTATGTTTCCTGGGTTGGACCCGTACTAAACGGATCCTGCACAGCATCTCTTGACGGCAGGTAGGATCTAGATGATCTAATATAGATAGATAGATCGTGATAAGTCATACCCGACGTGTGGGAAGTTGAAAGAAAAGACACCCAACATGAAACGGTCAGCTGTATCATACCTGGTACCTGGTAAAAAAAAAACATATTACGACTGTGGCAACAACAGCAGTGTGACTGCATACATACGTACGACTGTAGCATCAAGGACAGCAGTGTGACTGCAACACGTATAAAGTATACGGTACCGTAAACCAAATTATAAAGCAGGGCGCCGAGCTCCAACATCTGACACATGTACCACCGAAACAGTTGGGGGGGGGGGGGGGGGGGGGGAGTGAGCGATAGCAGCCCCCTTGCTGCCAACACCCAAACCAGCCCCAACATCCGAAGAAGCTACTACCCCAGATGAGCCAGCTGTATCCATAAATTAGATCATCACAACTGCCATGTAAAACAGCACGCCTTCTGTTCAGCGCGAAAAAACATATCTCACCAGGCATGTGCTGTAAATAACATGTAGTTAAGGCCCGCCATTAAGAGACGTCAAATTGGCGTCAAGCCACAATGGCTTACTTTGTGTGCGAGCCCACACCAGCCGTACTTCTTGGAGAGGCTGGTTTTTCCTTCCTGGGCTGGGCTCTCACCGACCGCAGCATTCTTTTACCACCTTTGGGAGCCCTTTGAAGCTATAGCGACTAGTCATGAAACAATGGTCGACAACTTCAGTGCTATCAATCATGTACGAGCAGAGTAGCGTGAGCGTCCCACCAGCATGGGTGGGGTCATGTTGCGTCCGTGCTTCACGACTCCTTGCATTGTAACTCGGGCACCAATTTTTCTCTTCCGATTGCGCAGTTGCCGTAGCTGCCGTAACTAATCGTCAACTTCCTCGGAAGTTCCAAGAGGGTAAATGGGGCAGTTTCTAACCTCTCTGGGGCTATCAAAGCCCATGTTCCTTCGGTTATTTCTCGCAAGCTCCGCGAGCGTTTCCTACACGTATCCCGTGTGGAAGCCGATGCTGTGTCTTGTCCTGCTACATTAGTCCCTACCGGGGTATAGATCTTGTTGACCGCTTCAACCTGCATATCTTACTCTTACACCGAGAGTCTTATTTTTCGGATATACCAACCCTCACTTTCTCAACACCCTACTATTAATATTACGGGGGACCATAGTTAATAGGACCTACGGTACACATAAAAAACTACAAGGGTATATATTTCCCAATTGTTCATAACAATACTTGGTTCTATTTACTATGGCCCTCCGTAATATTGATAAGTATTCGTCAAAGTGCGGGCCTTAGCTGTTGCAGCAGCAAAAAAGCAGAGTCGCAATTGCATCACACATTCAATTTGCATACGAACACAACTCGGTATACGAGTATGGATATTATATGCAAACAAACAAAAAATCGCATCATCCAGCACCAAAAACAAAACCATGTATAATACCTACCCACACATTCAATTTGCATACGAACACAAAACTCGGTATACGAGTATGAACATTATATGCAAACAAACAAAAAATCGCATCATCCAGCACCAAAAACAAACCATGTATCATACCTACCCCAACATGCAACGCCTCCTCCGATAATGTCAATCGAACGTTTGACCGGTACTGGCGCTTCTTCGGGTAAAACCCGTAAAACCCGATTCACCGCCGTTTTTTCCCCCCGCTTTCTTACGGGAATCGGTAAAATCGGTTGAAACTATCAAGCCGGCGGAAAAACAAGCTGTTTGTACAGTTCACAGCCCTATACTCGCGAGTACACGCCTTCTCGGGTTTCCTGAAACCAGTTACAACCGACTTTCTTCTTAAATGTGCTCACCTTTAGTTTACGTAGTACCACTACTGACTGTATACCCTGTATAATGTAGTACAATAGTTATTCTTAAATAGTAGTACCGTATCACACGGGAGATAAGATAACACACCCCCTCGGACGAGTGTGATACTTAAAAAATGCACCTATGGAAACATTTCGTCGAAAGATCTTGTCGACATCTTTAAACAAAAAAAACGTTTCGTGTGCTCCTCCCGGGTTTCGAGAAATTCGGCGCGAAAATTCGGAGAAAGATGTCGTGGGAAGATCTTGTCGACAACTTTCCAAAAAAAATCGCTGTGTGCTCCTGGTTTTTGATAAATTCGGCTCGGAAGTTCGCCTCAGGGGTTGTGTTACCTTCCGTGTTGATATAATGTGTACGCTAGAAATAGTGCGGCAACGCCGTGGTAGCGTTTTCGGGAAGAGCGTGCTGGTGTGTCCGGCTGCACTCATCCATAATTCGTTCGTAATTATTACAGCAGAAGCAGCAGCAGCAGCAGCAGCAGCAGCAGTAGTGCTGCTTGCTGCTGCTACAGTAGTACTGCTTGCTGCTGCTGTTGTGGTGGTGGTACGTATATACCAGGTACCAGGTATGATCGTATGAAAAAAAAGCGGCCGGTAGTACGCAAAAAAGTGCACAAAAGAAATGAGGTCGTCTTTAAACCTGGTGAACCTTAGACCTAGATATATTCCACCTGGTCTAACACTCCTGGTCTTGGACCGGTCAGATGGTAAACACAGGTACTGTCTTAGACGTATACAGGTGGTATAGGACACGTAATAAGACACAGGAAAGCTGGTCCAGGCTGAATTCCTACGGGATAATAGGCTGGTTCTACGCGAGCTTCAGCAAACGGCTCTCGAGCTTCTTGTTGTTAAGTAAATCTCAGCCTGCCTTTCTTATTACTGCTCGTTTTCTTACTATTAATACGTGTCCTGAACTGCTGCGCCAGGTGTATCATACGTAATGTCGTCCCTCTTTTGCGAAAAGAAACAATTACTCGTACAACCCTCCTTCCCAGACATCGAAATACGTAAAATATTGCTGGAACTTCGAGTACAGCAGCAGCGGTGCGAATACGTCATTACCCGGTACTACTAAAAAAAAAAAAGTTGAGGATTCCGATTTTTGTAAAAAAAGTAAAAGTATGCAATATCCGAGAATCGAACTCGGGTCGCGTGAATGGCAATCACGCATTCTACCACTGAACCAATAGTGCATTTGACACCCACTCCGACTTTTCGAGGCAATCTAAACTATTAAAAAAGTGATGAATATATAGAGCAACGGCGACTGCTGCGTCAATAAGGGGCGGATGATTCAAAACTAAAAAGTAGTGTAGTGTCCGAGCTACAAAGCTACAATGCTACAATGCAAGGAATCGTGCTGCACGGGCGCATCATGACCCTACCCGTACGTACAGCTGGGCGCTCATTCTGCCCCTACACAACTGCTACCACGAAAAAACATATTTTTTGCTCGCTATCCCTCAAGCATTTCAGGACTGCAGTCCCGTTTTGGGGTCGAACTACTTGGTGTTTGAGTGGTTTGTCCCCAAAACGGGGCTGTAGTTTGCCCTAAAACGGTTAAAAGGGCCCCCAAAGGGATTTTGTTGGCCCAGCGCAAACAGATGAAGCGGTGGTCTGGGTGTTGGGCGAATGTTTACGGTAGAAACTCCCACGACTCTTAACCCCCACCCCCATCACTGCCATCCATCCCATCCATGCCTGATATACGTACCTGATCCGAAGATTATAGACCTAGGCGACCACGATACCAAGCAGCGACTCGGTAGGCTACTATTTACTGCTTGCAGCAAAGCACCTGACACTTTGTTTTTTTTCCTGCTTAATATTTTCTTATTCCGTTCGTCCCATTCAGTATATTCGCCATGATTTTCTCTCTCCCTCCTACCACTAGTCGTAACTCAGATCCCGGGTCACATACGTACCAGGCTTTCCTCCCCCGTCCCCAATACTGTTCGCGCCTTGCATTTTCATCCTTAGAAAACTTCAATTCTACCCTTTCTTCTCTCGTCGACTTGCGTCTAATTGCTGACACAAACAAAGACCTAAACTATCCGGGAACTTGCAACAGACCACAGATAATATACGTAGCGGGTACTCGTAGTGCGTATACCGTACGGTACTGTACTGTACTCGTAGTGCGTATACCATACGGTACTGCTTCCTGCTGTCGGGTATTGCGTAGGCAATGTGTATCGCCATCAATCTCAAGATGGTGCTCAATCGGAATGGAGAGTGGACACTAAAATGGAAAACCGACGACAACAAATGAAGGGGCGAAGCTCACCTCTCGTTGAGCATTTCTTGGCGGGACTTCCCGATGGCGAGGTAGCAGCACGGAAGAAGAACACACGCCAGGATCCCAGATACCAGGAACACCATCGCCAAGGTCAACAGCCCATAGGCTATCAGATGACAAGATAGATCATCCAGCATCATCAGTAACAGCAAGTGGTGGTTGCGCAATATATAGCGTTGCAGCAGCATCGCATATCGATCGCATTGCAGCATGGCAGGGTTGCGTAGGTATCGCGAGGCGTTGGAGCAGCATCACGCATCGATCGGCGTTTGCAACATGGAGGGAGGAGGGGCGGCGGGTGGGGAGGGGGGCGGACCAAATCATCATCAGGAAATACGAAACACTGAAATGAACGCGGACAATAGAACTACTTACAGATATCTCCCTCTCTGAGCGTGCTCGGTTGGTACATCCCTGGACTCTCAGAGCTCCCACTTGGAGAACGCCTCCTTCGATTACTTGCCGGACCTTCTAGCGGTTCTGTGTTTTCTCCATTCCTTTTGCAATTTCAGTTATTTTTTCTTTCTTCTTCCGTTTCGTGAGCGTGCGTGTACTCGGAGCACGCCTACTTATTTTTTCCTTTTTTTCTTCTTTCGTTTCGTGTGCGTGCGTGTACTCGGAGCACGGCACCGCGGGCGAGCCCGACGCCGTCGCGGGTGTCAGCGAGTGCTGGCGGGTAGAGGGGGGGATGCAAGGAGCGCGGCCACCGTTTTCGTGGCTAAGCGTCGCGTGTCCCTCGAGACACGAGGGAAGCATTAATAGGCTCTGTCCGGCCTCCATCTGTTGAATTATATTGAGCATGTACGAGTCTATAAGGGTCGTTCGGGATTGCAGGATAAGATTCAAGCGGTGCTTCATTTTGCGACCAAGCTGAGGTTCACAGAGAGAGCTACGCAGTCTGAGCACCAACATTGTCGAGCTGGCGAACGCGGGTCAAGGTGAGACCGGGCTTCACGCGGGGCGGGCGACGGGGCTCACTGTGGCAGAGAGGGGGGGAAGCAAGCTTTACCCGGACCGAATCGGTGGCGAGGTGGTCGCGAGAGGGGCGGGCGGCGTACGAGGCAGAGAGAGAAGCTCTGCTGTTCATTTTTTTTTTCTTCTTTGACCGGTGCAAGGTGTTCCAACCAGGCGGAAAATTGTTACATGAGAGGGGGCGTTTTTTTCTTCTTTCCGGAATTTCGGTTTCATTTTTATTGTTTTCGCTGTCCTCCTGCTGTGCCGTGCCGTGCTTTCTCTGTCGTAAATACCAGGCACATCAAGAGAAGAAAATAAGTACCCTACCTGGGGTATGCACGTACGTGCGGCATGCGGCGTTCGGGTTGTTTTCCTGGGTGGAGCATGGAGCTCTTGGCATTTGCAAATCGCCTATTTGCGCCCCATTGTTTGGGCCGTCTGTTCCGTTCCATTCTTCTCTTTCGTGAGCTACCGTAGCGAACGGACGACGCGAAGCGTATGTATGTGGCGTCCTAGCTGCATTTTCGTGAAGCATGGCGGCGGGACCCTTGGCATTGTCAAGTCGCCAGTTTGCCACTACACTCAATCATCGGCCCGACCGAGCGGGAACAACTAGCGGATTACTTGATGTAGATGGACACCACCGAAGATGGAAGTGGACACCAATTTGCCGTGGCATGTGCAAAAGATACCGTTCGTGCCGATTCGACTGCCGAGGCCCGGGATTCTGCATGGACCAAAAACACGTTTTTTTAGATAGGAACGGAACGAATGACCACGAGCAGCCTCGTTCCGTTCCGCTCGTTCCCATGCTCTTTGGGGGGGTTAAGATACACCCTAAGAGTATGTACACACACGGCAGTACGTACGGGACACCTACGAAATATTAATACGAGACAGGAAAGCTGTTCTAGGCTGGATGTATTATTGGGTTCGTATGACGACTCCAATAGTTTCCTATTCCTGTAAATATCAACCATTAACAAACAAGTCTTGTCAAGGCCCGTGTCTGGTACCAGGTGTCTGAGAGGGAATACCGTAGCACCATGCTGCCATGCTGACCAAGTACTACAGGAATCATGTATAGACTTGATGGCGTCTACCTCAACGTGTAATTTTCCTGGCCACGCTCGATTAAAAGGCCTTGTTGCGCTCTCAGGGCTCCCACCCGGAACAGGCTTGCCAAATTCAACCTCTCGGAGAACCTTCCGGGCGTCCTTCGGAACAGGCTTGCCAAACTCAACCTTGCGGAACACTTTTTTGTTTTCACGAAAATCATACCCAGTTCAGCTCAGCTCACGCTAAATCCAAAACAAAAAAAATCCCACATTAGTTTCAAGTTATGGCTTTTAAGGAGTCGAAAAAAAGCCAAGAACTGAATCTTCAGAACTAGAGCCAGAACCGAAAAGCAGTCAAAACTGAGCGAGATAGCCCTCCAACACTGAAAGTTGATAGAAAGTCCGAATTTGGGTTCGACACAAAATAAACGAAAAGAAAAAAAAAACACTCAGCGAAGCGCAAGCTTAATTTATATATGCCAGGTATCATACAGATAGTACGAAGTTCTTCTATCTACTGACAGTATGACGCAAAGTCTAGGATGCATAGTCGTGAGCTGTTGCAGTCGACTGGTGTTTGTTGGCTTCTTTGTTTTACGGGTACAAGTAGGGGGTAGGCACCTATTTTGCCACGGCACCACAGCAACCCCGAGAGCAAGCAGTATGTCGTCTTCGGACACATATCGCAGCTCTCCCGCGAAGAAACCCAAGCCTTCAAGCTAGAGCCAAGAAGGGGGAGGGGGTGGAGGCTCTGCCGGTTGCGGCCGGAGGTGGTGAAAACAATCTTCTCCTTTCCTGCGTATCAAATCATGCATTTTGTGTATGTATCCAACACGTGTGCACAAACAATTATGCGTGTGGAGCCCGGAATGCTTTTTATTGCGCCACTTAATTTTTGGCATTTCCAAGTCGCCCATATAACCACGTCACGAACCAGGAGCGGTTTTTCCTGCGCAACCAAACTGTTGGCATTTGTAAGTCGCCCATGGCGCCACGTATGAGCATCCTGTCTGCTTCACGCTTACAGTAGTTATATTTTACTTCCTTGAGCGAGTGTAGCGGGCGGCGAAGTGGTTGCCCGCGAAGCTGAGCGCCTTGGATGACAGACGATAGTCGTACTCGTCGTACTACAGCAGTAGGCTACTACCTACCTAGGCGGCATTATCTACGAAAACGCTGATTCTCTCGCTCGAAATCGATCAACGGATTCGCCTCATGCGGGCATGCCTCAAACAGTTCGGGCCGGAGTTGTATGATAGGACGACCGCCCCGCATAGTCTGGCAGTCCATGCTGAAGGCCGAGGTGATTGAGACACAGCTATACGGGTGTGTGACGTGGACCCTCAGAGCGGAACACTTTGCCAAGCTTCGAACGGCTCACCACCAAGTCCTCTTGCGAGTCATTGGGTTCGAACGCCGACTCCGCACCGACCACACCACCCTCTCGTGCGCGAGGGCCCTCAAGATGACACGTTGCGAGAGCGTCGACACGAACATCCGTAAACGGCGGCTCTTTGTTGCAGCGGCCGTGGCAAGGCAAAGCAAGGAGCGATTAACCACTCGGGAAATGTTCGGGACGATGGCCGGTGGGGAGAACCCGAGACCTGGCGGACGGTTTAACGAGTTGGCATAGATGCATAGTCGAAGGCCATAGGGAGTTCTGAGCCACCGAAGGATCAACGGGACACTCCTACTCGGTGTTTGGAGTTGAGACCGCGCTGCCGTCCACTGCAGCAAAAAAAGCGGGGAAGTGGAACCGGGGGGTTCTTGAAGCAACCGAACGGTTAATGGTAAAGTGGCACAAGGATGAGGCGCAGCTGAGTAGGCAGCGCAGCCAATCCGCCGTGGGTGGTGCCCAAGGGAACGGGGGGAGGGGGGGCAACAGGAGGAGAGGAAGAAAACCCGACCAAGGGAATGGGGGCAGGGGAGGCAACAGGAGGAGTATGAGCGAAACCGCGGTGGACGAAAGTAGGAAGGAGACGGCAAACAGGGTAGCAAGGCCAGACCGACTGTTAATAGTAAGTGGAACATGTACATGCTACTCGGACCGCCAACTTCCTACTTTCATTTGTTTTCTACGAAGTCTTTTGGAGCTTCAATCCTCCGTGATTTTCTTTACTGTTACTTTTTTTCTTTATTTTTTACTTCTTGTCTTTATGAACGGAGTTTTGTGGGTGGCGTGGGTGGATGACCAGCCTGCTTTGTTTATTTCGTGTTGTCTGACGCATCCTCTCCGGGGGTGGGGTATGGTTGACGAAAGCAGGACGGAGACGGCAGACAGGGTAGCAAGGTACCACACCGGTAGAACCTGTCTATGCTACTCGTACCACAAACTCCTGCGGCTGCCTGGTGGAGGGTGCTTTTAACTTTTCCTTGTTGTGCTTCGGTTTGCCTGATATTTCCCTGAGTTGTAGTGGTATCGTTTCTTTAGCTCGTTCTGTGTTATCTGCCACATCCCCTACGCGGGGGAACGACACTTCATTTTTTTCTCTCTTTCATAGAATGTGTATGTCGTGCCTGTCGTATCCAGTACGATGACAGACGTTGCTATGTTAGTCTGCTTACTGCAGAACAATGTGCTGCATGCAGCAGCTGTAGTATCTCTGTGGCGTAGTTTTGTGACCACAGACCTTGTACGATCTCTCTGTGTCTCTCTACTCGTAGGATTGAAGAATCGGGACGGAAATTGGTTGTGCTGGATGTCGACGGCTTTCCAAAGAACGATGAAGAGCACGCACACTCTACCAGGTACCAGGTACTGCTGTAGAACCCGGCATGCCGTGCATAATTTTAGTGTTATTAATATCAATAGTAAAAACACCACACAGTCTCGCCCGTCTCAAATAGGGCTGCATACTTTTACCCGTACTACATATCAGTAGAGCGCCAAGAGCACATCTTTGGTACCGCTGCTGTGCTGGTGTACACATAACTGATGCCGGCAGTAGAACAAGTACGTGCCCGAGGGATATCAGGTGCAGTGGCCGGTGTACTATTAATACTGCTGTACATCGAGTAGTTCGGCGAAATACTTGCACGTTAGATTAGTCGGCTCTATCACCGCTGTGTGCCAGATGTACAGCAGCAGTATACGTACGTGCGGGGTACCAGACATTGAATCAAAATGGCCTTGACAGCAACACGGACGGGCACATACATGTCGCTCAGACCTCGACGATTTGGGCAAACTAACCCACGCAGCGTGCATCAGCGAAGCAGCACTAGCACCAGCACCAGCGCCAGCACCAGCACCAGCAGCGCAATAGCACAAAACGTGACACAGCCCCCACGACAAGCAGTTCGTCGATTTTCTGCTCTCGAAAAATAATTTTTCGTGAAATTTTACACTACTACGTACACTGCCGCAGAACACAGCTGAACGGAAAACAACTCGAGCATATTGTTATACACAGTCTGCCCTGAACGTATGTGTACCTACAGGGTTGCAAAGAAAAACACGCACAGGTGAGACACGCCTCTCTCCGCTCGCTTCAGACGAGAGACTTGTGAGACTCACTGTATGCCGAGTCCGAGGTGTCGAAGTCGTTCTCCCTCATCCCGGCCAGCAGCTCGTGGTTCGTCTCCACCGAAGACCCCGGGGTGAAGGTAGCGGGGACATAATCGCTCTCGTACACAGAGATATCCTCCCACCATTCCCCTGATGACATGGCCTTTCTTCTTTCAACGGTGCTAGGAGGGAGCGCAAGGGAGTAGTAGCAACGCCTGCCTGATAGAGAGAGCTAGCTATGCTTCAGTCTGCAGTAGCAGCAGTACCAGCGGTGTCGCGTAGGCTCCGGATTTAGCGCCTGGTCCCTGGAAGGAAGCTAGGGCGTGACTTGCGGGGCTCGCGGGGCGTACGCTCGCACGGGTATATTGTCCGCTGTGTCCGCTGCAGCTGTGTGTAGGGCGCCTCTGCTACTCCGTGTAATTCAGCACAGATATCTTGTTTTGAGATATTTATTTGGAGATTTTCGTGTTATTTTTGGTAAAATAATTTTCATGTACATGTTATTTTCCTTGTTGCGGCATCGCAAATCTCTATAAAGTTTATACAGATTTTATTAATTAATGGTATTTGGGGACCGGTTCCGAACCATGGAATTTTCTTGGAAGTTTGTACACTGTTAAAATGGTTGAATCGGCTCTGAAATCGGTCGGTTGTCGGGCGGGAGTAGCGGTCTGGTCTTTTCGGTAGAACTGCACATTTTCCACGAGTGACTGCAAGCGATCGCGATCCATGACCATGACGAGCGAGCATCTTTGGTTGTGTGTTGCAGTTGCAACAAGATCAAGCACAAAACTGTCAGTTTACCGGTCAAAAATCGGTATACATATACTCGTAGAAGAAACGCATGACCGACCACTCGCACCACCCTGCCTGGTACGAATGCCACGAATATCTTTGTCTGCGAGGTACGAGGTATGATGAAAAGAGCTGCGCATGGGTGTCATGCTCATCTGATGATGATGTTGATGACACAACGAAATCCGATCCAGCAACGAACGGATAGCACCACCAGCAGACAGGAGTTAGTTGGAGCAGGGCCGCGGCAGACACGACCACCACCAGCACAGCTATACATACGAACTGCGAATAGCTATTAATAGCTGTTGTTGTTGTTGTTGTTGTTGTTGTTGTTGTTGTTGTTGTTGTTGTTGTTGTTGTTGTTGTTGGTGGTGGTGGTGGTGGTGTGTGTGTGTGTTCTTCACATTAAACCGTTCTTTCTACCCGTCGACATCCAGCACAACCAGTGTCCGTGCCGATTCTTCAATCCTAGAAGAGATACAAGTTCTGTGGTCACAAAGCTACGCCACAGAGATACTACGTTGCCACGTGTGCAGTGTGAACTGCAGTGGGCAAGGCAAAGCCATGTCATCATACTAGATACGACAGGCACGACATACGCAATCTATGAAAATGGTGTTGTTGTTGTTGTTGGTGTTGTTGTTGTTGTTAAGATGCTGTTGTTGCTGTCTGTCATGGCAGCCGTAGAGCGAGCAAGCAGCAGCAGCACAGTAATTAATTGCCTACTACCAGGTGTCCTGGTGCATACGATCCATCACCATCTATCACCCAGCCACCACAGGTCTCACAATCTAATTTCTCAACAACACACCCCCGACTCAGAACCCATGGACCAAGCGACCAACCCCTACCGAAGAGAATAATAATAATACCCGGGGTAGGGGGGTAGAACAAAGGCAGCTCTTCTCGCTGTTCAGCTTAGTTAGTATTCAGCTCCACAGTTCATGAGCTGGAAAGAAAACAGTAACAACAAACAGTGACGTTCGCTCCTTGCCTTGGATAGTTTTTATACCAGGTATATTTTTTTTTATAAAAATGATGAAATACGTCGGCTGTGAGTTCGACTGATTTTATAGTTGATACTCAACTTATAATAATGAAATACGTCAGCTGTGGACTACAGATTATATATTATACTCAACTTTGTGCGCAATGTGTCTCGTCCATATCCCATTTTTACTGAATTTCCAGATTGTATGATTTTGTAGATACAACTGAACTGCTGCTATCGAAACATTATAAATGTGTGCGCTTAACCATTTTCGGAATGAATGCAGTCCCGTTTTGGGGAACAAAAACCACTCAGATTCCAAGTAGGGTGTCCCCAAAGCGGGAGTGGAGTACGAAAAGGTGCAGGGCAGACACAGCAAGCAGCATGATGAAGAGAAGTCACTGACTGACATCGCTGACTGACCACGATACATGTACAATTCAGGGGTAGAAATATAATTAATTACAATAAATTATGGTGTTCCGATGAGACGCGTGTCTTCTGGGGGACCCCAAACCCGCCGATCGCCCGCCACCCCCCACCCCTGTACACCCCCCCAGACGTCTACGGTCATGCATGATATCAAGTACACTACTACCCCCAGAGGCACTAACAACGTTGACTAACACGATGTTCTTTGAACCTCAACCCTTCCGGCGGGAGGGGGGGGGGGTGTACTCATAATCACCCTCCGGGGGGGGAGGGGTGTACCCGACATAATTCACGGCCGACCCGTAGTTGTTTGACCATAGAGGCAGACATTTGTTATGGTATCACCTCTCCCCTGTTGCGACATCATGAGTTGCATCACCCGGCCCCCTCATCATGCCTGGCAGGCGTTACCGCCTGCCTTACTGTTGAATGCCTCGCCGTTTGCTCAGGAAACATATGGCGAGGCAAGCAGCAACTACAGGAATAATACAAGAAGAGGCTATCTATAACTTATACACCTGGTGTGAGTGTGACCACAGCAGAGGCAGAGGCACACCAGCTATTAAGAGCAGTAATGGGTCCCTAGGTCCTTACTGCGTCACACGTAACACATTGATTGCTTGGACCAAGCGCGTGGGGGGATCAGCGACGCGAACACCAAGTTAACCCTTTTAGAACCGCAGTCCCGTTCTGGGGACAATCCAGTCAAATTTCAAGTAGTTTTGTCCCCAAACGGGACTGCGGTTCTAAAGGGGTTAAGTAGTGGTACGCTCAGTGGGGAATGGCCTTTATGGCTGTGGTGTTTGGAGTGCGACCGGTCGGTGTTCCCCCGGGGGCACAGGATAGGACCCAGGACGTAAAACGGAACAGATGACATGACAGAACAATTCCCTCTCCTGTAGCTAGAGCCAGAAATACAACAATCCCATCCATCCATCTATCCATCCGTGTCCCTTTCGGATATGCTCGACATCTGGGTCAGACTAGATCAGAGTACAGACCACACAGAGATCTGCATCATCTGTACAATTTTTCACGGGAATGATCTACATGATCTGAACAGGTTTCCGCAGTATTATATGATGGATCCGTGTGATCTGTGTATTTTTTCACCGGACTGATCTACAGGACCTGACTGAGTGATACAGGATTCCGCAGGTTCGATGGATCCGTGTGATCTGAGCTATTTTCCACGAGGCTGAACTACAGGATTTGACCATCTGTACTGATAATAGGGTCTTATCATCATGCGTGACGTGCGTGTGCCCGGGTTTGTAAGCACTTTGCACATTGGTCTGGTACGATCTGTGTGTGATTAGTACACGTCTTCTACGTGATTATCTGTGGGATATCAATGATCCCAATCGACCAACCAAAGGGCGGGCGGGAACACCACCTTGCAGTGCCGTCGGCGCCGACATCGGAGTGGGCTGACCCTGGTCCCCCACGACAAAAGTATCGTAACCGCTCGTCCCTGAGGGTCAAGCAAGTCAGCACCCAACAAAAAAACAGACTGCTTCATTCAATTCATGACGCCAGAGTCGGAGTCGGCTGACCCTTCTTTCCCCCCCATTGTGTGGTGGTTCCCCACGAAAACCATAACCCGCTCGTCGCTGAACCGTCAAGAAGTCAAGTCAGCACCGACAAAAACAAACTGCTTCAATTCGGTTCACTTTTCGACAGGGTTCACTTCCGCGCAAAACGATGGACGGGACACACAGTACGCCCGGCGGGGGAAGGACAGCAATACTAGTACCACTGGTGTATACCCCTACCAACAAACAGCGGCAGCAGTGCCCAAACCCAAACGAATGAAACGAACACAAAACTACCCCCCCCCCCCCCCCCCCCCCGACAACCCGCCATCCACGTGATTGCTGAAGTCGGCCGCATGCGCTTGAATTCTTACCTGTAAGCAGCTTCGACCGACCTTGAGGCTGCCACAGCTGCATCGATCGCCGTAAAAAAAAAAACTACAGAAAAAAATATTGGCGCCGACCAGACCAGACCAGACCAGACCAGACCCTGGATCGGATCCCTATAACCTGAACCCCCACGCGGCCGCATCCCCTATTCCCCCCCCCCCATCCCCTCCCTGACCTTCAGAGATCAGCTCGTCGCCCCTTTCAGGCAATGCAAAACTTCGTCTCCGATTAAAGAAAGCAAAGCTCTCTACCATCGACTTATAAACGCCTCAGCCGCGACCACAACCCCCTTCCCGCTGTCGGCGCGTAACTTGACGGCATTAGCCAAGTTACCTCCCCGCCGACAGCCCCCCTCCCCCTCACCCCCCCCCCTGCCCCACCTTACCCCCTAGCTCACTGTCCCTCCCCCCCCCCCCTCCGGGCTACCTCGCCCAACCCCACCCCAGCGCAAGCCGAGATCGAAGGACGGGGGTGAAGGGAGGTTTAGCTAAAGCACGAACATGAAAGCAAGCACGAGTCACAACCAAAAAAGACCAAGAATCCGCGGTGGGGGGGGGGGGGGGGGGGGGGGGGGGGGTAGACCACGGGAGGAGCAACACCCCTGATATTTAGCGCTCCCCCCCCCCCTCCCTCCCTTAGCAGCAGAGGCGACACACCAAATATCCCCGTTAGCGCTTCCCTCCCGCCGAGGCAGAGCTGGTGGTCACCAGCCCCAGGGTCTCGACGCCCACTTGGCTGAGGCCGCACGTGACGCAGACGCTGCCCTTCGCGGCGGGCTGGTAGGCGAGCCGCAGTAGGGCATTTGCAGGAGGGGGAACCCCGGTAGATCGGCTTGAGCGTCTGGCAGTCCACCTCGAACGGGTTTCGCTCGTCGTAGTCGAGGG
The DNA here is from genome assembly GCA_031213475.1 of Nereocystis luetkeana. NCBI lineage: Eukaryota > Phaeophyceae > Laminariales > Laminariaceae > Nereocystis > Nereocystis luetkeana. The sequence goes on from JARUPZ010000018.1 coordinate 9,087,577, forward strand.
TGTGCTCGTTGCGCGCCATCTGCTGGGACTTTTGCAACACCTTCTGGGCCTGTTGGTTTGTAGGATGATGATGATGATGATGATGCATCACGATGATGACGGCGAGAGCGACGATGAGAGCGACGCAGGGAGGGGAGGGTGAGGTTGGTTCGGCATCGCTAGACGAAAACAAATCAATACACGTGACGCGTGCTATTAATCGTATACGATAGAGGGAGTGTTCTTTTGTGGTGAAAAAAACAAAACACGTATCCGACTGACAATGGGATCCCAGACTGACCGGGGAATCGCTCAATATCGTCGAAAGCCCGTATACACTACCTGGTATACAACAGTAAGACGCGAGTCGGCAAGGGAAGAAATGGCCGAAGTCTTCTCGCGATCAAAAATAATGCACGAACCGTAGGGGGGGGGGGGGGGAGAGCCTGCTATATATGTGACCCCGGATCCGAGTTACGACTGAAGGGAGAAAAAAAAAAAAAGGAGAGCATAATGAATGGGTAGAAAAAAGAAAAAGAAAGAAAAGTGTCACATCTCTTCCAATGGGTTTGTTCATCTTGGTTTTCATGCTGTCGGCTTGTGGGTGAAAAGGTACAGAGCTCCTACACTGCGGTCAGTATGTATGACCAATAGTATACGTAATCAAGCGAGGGCTGAGAAAAAAGGAGCTTCGTACGGCATATCCCTAGCACAGCACGCGCCATATCGTACGAAAAG